>CM059270.1:8777063-8779563 GCA_030347295.1 Setipinna tenuifilis | reverse complement strand
AATTTTGTTGGCCCTTATTATGCAAGGCCTGACTGTTTAATAAAGGTTCATCAACCACAATAAAAAAACACAACTATAGGATGACGGGAAAATACAGCGTTTAGGAGTTGTGGTGTTTTTAGCCTATATCAATGTATGCAAGTTAATTCACTTTCAAACAAAGTGGTAAATTCTGTAGTTTATCGAAAAAAAAATCAGGTGTAGTGATTTGCTCTGTTAACAAAGGATCGTGAATATTCATACCCTCTCATAGTGTGTTGAGTGTGGGCTTAGAAGGGATGGTTCATCGGGTCGAGAGCAACTCCAAAGTAATCTGAGAACAGCCATTTATCTCAATTCGCACTTTTCGAAATCAGGAGTGGACACAGGCTTGCTGCACTATTACCTCTACACAACAAAGCCGTTTGTACTTAATTTCTGACGCCCGTTGATTTATGCACTCCGACACTGTGTGTTGTCCTAAATGTGTCTCTATAGGACACGGAGGACACACGCAGGTTTTTACACTTAATAGAAATATGACAAAAGCACTTGAGACAAAACAGCCTTAATGTTTTAAAAAGAAACCTGTAGTTGAACCTGTAGTGTGTGTATGTGTGTGTGTGTGTGTGCGTGTGTGTTTGTGTGTGCCTGTGTGTGTGTACAGTATGTGTGTGTCTGTGTTAGTCTGCCAATGTGGAAAGATACATATAGATTTGTTTTCCTCAGGGTGTGTGTATCTTTCTTTTCTGCTTCTCAATGTTTATCTCTTCTTCTTGCCCTCCTTTGTTTATGTATGTACCAATGTTTCTCTTTCGCAGTGCAAGCCTGTGTTTTGCCTTGCCATGTGTCTTATATGTACACACAAAAGCCCGACTACTCGTCTCCTAAACACAGACTGGCTGATTTCACCTAGCCCTGATATACACGCACACTAACACACACACACTAACACACACACACAAACACACACACACACACACACACACACACAAAAAGATACATTTATTTATATATTTCCTTTAAATGTCTTTTTTTCAGGGCCGCAGATAGAAAAAAAATCAATAAGAAATGTTACAATATATTCCCTCGTTCTTTTTTCTTGTAGGTGACTAAGGGAGATCTACCGCTGAAAACGCCGTGTCGACCCGGATTTTCTCAAAGTTTTTATACCCTGCTCGTTTCAAGGGATGTAGTGCAAGGCCAGAGCATTCTCAAAGGTAAGCTTTGCTTTTCCTTTAATGAGCTGAGCTTTTCCTCCCTCTGTCTCATAGCGGCGCGGTCAAAGGCAGGACGTCAGAGGCCCCTCTGAAAAGGGACGCACGCATAATTGGCAGTCAGCTTCCTTTAGCTGCCGCCGTGCGTCGGAGGGCATCTCCCTTTTAGAGGAGACTGAACCCTTGCACCCCTGCGCTGAGAAGGCGAGTTTCAGGAGTTAGGTATTTAGTCGTGAGCATTATGGTGCAACACAGGAGACAAATATGTGTGATGTGTGTGTGCGTGTGTGTGTGTGCGTGCGTGTGTGTGTGTGTGTGTATGCTAGAAGGGATGGGAGGAAGAACTGATAGAGCGTTTCCTTTTTCTTTCTTTTTTTCACTGCAAGGCAGGGTAGCCTACATTTTGCCACAGGCAACAGAAAAAATATGCTCTCTTTCTCTCTCTGTCTCTCTCCTTCTCTCTCTTTCTCTCTCTCTCTCACACACACACAAACACCCATGCACACACATACACGTACACATACACAGTCACTACAATACACACATGCATGCCTATGGTTTTTTAGAAGTAGGTCTATTAGGAAGTGTGGCTCACTTCCACAGAAGCAGCAGACAGCAGCTAGGCTATTCCACAAATGTAGATGACTTTCCTCCTGGGAGGTATGGCACAAGGGTTCACATCTATGATCACTGGATGCCGACAGTCACACATTTGCGCTGTTTATGACACACATCAACAACATCCCCTGCCAAAAAAGAAAAAGAAAATGAGAAAATCATCTAAAGCTCTCCATATGCATAGCTCCCTTGGTGGTAATGCATCATGTGCAACAGTATGTGATATGTGTCATACATATTTAGCGGTTTCTTCACCTTTTATGTGATTTTTTAACAGTGTTAAACCTGTGTGCCGTTCAGGGGGTGTAGAGTGTGAATGTTCCTCCCACTTCCACTTTGTTTTTGTGAGTGTGGAGAAGTGTGTGTGCGCGTGTCTCTCTGTCTGTCTGTTTGTGTGCGTATGTGTGAAAAAGATGTCTGATTGGATTAGTCTCCACTGTGACCTCTTGGGCACTTGTGCTTCTTGGTTTCCTCTTGTGTCTTCCTGGAGATTGCAAGGCTCTCATTGTATTAGAGGCCTTGTCAAGAGGAGTTGTGGGAAGGAATTTTGCTCTCTGTAGCTTGGTAATGACAGTTATCGTCATCATCATCATCATCATCATCATCATCATCATCATCATCATTTGTATTAAGGTCTTCATTTTTACCAACACCATGTTGCACTTTCTTCTTCTCCTCCTAATCTT
>CM059270.1:8769563-8772063 GCA_030347295.1 Setipinna tenuifilis | reverse complement strand
AGACTATTACCAGTTGAACAAACCCAATGTTTCAGCATTTGCAGCCTGCAAACCAGATGAAGTTCTTAGCGTTTGTTAACACTGGCTAAAAAAATCTTGTTGAAATCTTGTCAAGATGTTGGCAAGTTCTGTACACAGCTCTTTCTTAATTAATGTGACTTGACCTTTAAGTCAGGGCGCTCTGAGCAGTTAACCTAACGGCACTTCAGCGTGTTATTTTTTTAGATGTAACTGTTTTGCTTTAAAATCCAACTGCTTGTTTTTGCTCAGTTTTCCCAGCAGTATAATATCGCAGCTGATAGCAGGGGCAATGTAGTCTGATTCTACATGTAGTTTTTGAGATGTTGAAAGCAAGTATGTGTTTTTTTTTTCTTGTTGTTGCTGACAACGCCAAGCTGAGTTTTTTGGGTTTATATTTCAGCGCTGCCTCTCTTGCTCTCAAACAGAATAAATCAGTTTTGATGTCCTGTTTGGATCTTCCTCTTTGTGCCAGAGAGGTGAAGGAGTTGCAGTATAGCCCTCAGGGATTACTCGCACCAGGGGCCGTGAGGAGCCGTAACCTCAACTTCAGACCTCTCATTTTCAGTCTCTCCTTCACTTCGCTTTCCTGCATTTTTAGTCCTCCGTCATCATGTCTACCAGTACCTCCATCACTTCATCATTTGTTGTTTTTTTACCCTTTTTTTACCCGTTTTTTAGTGTATCTGTTTTTCCCCGGACTTTTAAATCTTTATCTTTTTTCTCCCCCCCCCCCCCCAGTCATCATGTCTACCTCCCTCACGTTGTCATTTGTTTTTTTTCTTTTTTTACCCTTCCGTTTTTTAGTGTATCTGTTTTTTCCCTTGACTTTTTAAGTCTTTATCTTTTTTTCTTTCTCCCCCCAGTCTCCTGTTTAAAGCCTGAGCGTGACTACCTATCATTGCAGCATGTTGAGTAATTCTCTCCCTGGGATACTCTGCCTTCCATATTTCCCCATGTATTCTCAACATAAAGCTGTTAGATCTTCCAGGTTGATCTGTGCTCTTTTTTTTTTCAAGCAGCACAAGACAAGCGGGGGAAACGTGTCTTTTATTAGATGTATGAACATCCATCAAAAGAAAGCCTGACACGTTGAGCCTGACCCGGTGCGCGCCGAGCAGTTCAAAGGGTAACTCTACCTTTGGGAGCCATACTGGTACGCCTGCCAGATGAAGGCACATTTACAACCCTGCTGAAACCATTTTCAAAACATTTCTGCCCTAAAAAAAAAAAAAAAAAAAAAACTAGCATCAAAGGCGATTATAGATTTTCCAGAAAACGGACCTTGTGTGTCCTTAAAAGACACAGCCGACCGATGCAGGCAGGCAGGCAGGCAGGCAGGCAGGCAGGCGGTCAGTGAGTGTGTCCTGGTCCGCGGGTGTGTGTATAGTGTGAGGCTGTGTCCATCATGTTTTATGGAAGAGGAAGAGAGGCTCTGTCGGCACCTGTGGGAGGTCATCAGCCGCTGTGCTGGGACTCCTTTGAGTGACCGCCGCTGCAGTCCAGTCATTAGGCAGGCATACTGGAGAACAGAGGAAGCAGAAAGAGAGAGAGAGAGAGAGAGAGAGAGATAGAGAGAGAGAGAGAGGAAGAGAGAGAGAGATAAAGAAGGTAGGAGGAAGTAGGGGCGAGAGAATGGAAATCTATATGTGTGAGAGAGTGCCAGAGGAGTTTGGCAGGGGGTACTGATAGAGAAGGAACATGTGTCTGTGTGTATGAGTCAAAGGGAGGGAGAGGAGCACGCAGGGAGGAGAGAGGGAGACAGAAAGAGAGAAAGAGAGAACCAAAAGAGGTAAGCAGGTGGAAGCCATTATTCTTTAATGAGATTTTGGACATCTTTTCCTGTGGCCTCTGGAGAGACAAGGGTTGGTGGAGAGGCAGTGGAGCGGTAGGGAGTGTGTGTGTGTGTCAGTGTGTGTGTGTGTGTGTGTGTGTGTGTGAGTGCATATGTGGGTGTGTGTATGTAAAGGTTGGGGGGTTGGGGGGGGGCGGTGAGCTCTCCTGCGGATTGAGTTACTTTGCAGTGTTTGTGAACTCTGTGTCCTTGTCGTCTGCTCAGTGCATTAAGAAGCCACCCTGCCTGGGAGAGACAGAGAGGGTGGGGTGGGGTGGGGTGGGGTAGGGGGTGGGGGGTTAGGGGAGGGCTGAGGTAGGAGTCCTCAGGCGGGGGAGTCCTGGATACACTGGGGTGCAGGACCACCTGAAGATGCCTTTCTTTTTTCCTCTGAGCAAATCTGTGTGGAGTAAGCACATTCCTCATGTTACACTTGGTCTGGTCCCTCTGTGTTAAAGATACCACTGAGCCCCATCCTCCTGACACACACACACACACACAAACACACACACACACACATACACACACACACACACACAGTTAACACTGATACACTGACAGACACACACATACACACACAAACACACACACAAACACACACACACACACACACACACACACACACACACACACACACACACACACCTG
>CM059270.1:8732063-8764563 GCA_030347295.1 Setipinna tenuifilis | reverse complement strand
TTGGGGTCAGGGGAGGGAGGGCCTTGACATGGCTGCCACATGCAACTAGAATGCGAGCAGCTTTCGTATGCGCAAATGGAACCGTGGCAGGATTAGATAAGTCAGTGGTGGAGCAGGCAAGAGAGGCCAGGTAAGTTTCAACAAAAATAATTTTAATAATCTTTTCTTAAAAAGTGCAAATATTTACAGTGACACCAAAAAATGCAAAACCAAAAACTGTTAAAAACAAAAATAAAGCATGAGTATGAGTAGGCATGACTAGCCAGACTATGTCCTCTGACTATGACTCTGAACCACCATCAAGCTTAGAGAGACTCACCATACAGACAACGTTCCCCTATCACTGACTCTAACATACTGAGGTACTAGGGCCCAATACAGACCAAAGCTAGTCATTAGCCCCATTGCCAAAAAATAATGAATTAACTTCAAACAAGAAAACATATCATGCTCAAACATATACAATAATTGGTTTGCATCAAAAATACACTTTGGTGTTATTAAACAGCCTACATAAAACACCCCTGTCACAATGGGCTTTACCATCAAGCACCCAGGAAACCCCTCTATTTACAGTGGGTGGACTAGTCCCTTGGTTTCTCCTCCAAAACCAGGAAGTGCACACATACAGTTTGAAGTAAGTGACGATGAGTGTACGTTGCCTTTCTTGATATTAGATAAAGTTTATACAGATGAGGAATGGTGATAAGTTAGTTTTAAATGCACTGTTTAAATAAACGCTTGTGGCCAAACAATAAGGTATTGCTGGTAGGCCTTTTCCTGCACACTAAAAGCAGGAAGTTCAACACAGCATGTTTAGTTTATGGGAAATGGTGGGTAATGACAGTCTGAAAATAAACCAGAGATGTTAAACAGTACATACGACCAAGTAGATGGATAATGAGAGTGGCGTCAGGAGGGCATGGTTGTAAGTGGCCGCAAATGGCTATCTGCACGCTATTGGTTGTGTGAGTGCCATGGCTCACCTCATGATAGGGACGCTAAGGGTCAGATAGTTATAGTGCTTTGAACTTACCCTTTTTCCACCCTCTGGGCCTTTCTCTCTGGATGTGTGTGTGTGTGTGTGTGTGTGTGTGTGTGTGTGTGTGTGTGTGTGTGTTTCTCTCCCTCTGACTATCTGTGTGTGTGTTAAAGATGGTGAAGCACTCTCTATAGGGCTGGCATAAGGCCTCTGCCAAGCACTTCTCTCATTCTTATTCCTCCTCTCCTCTTTCGTTGTTAAACTTTCCTCCCTCTGCCTCCGCCTCCTCCCCCACACCTGACATAAGAGCAGGACTTTTTGCCCTCTTGAGCTCCCTGGGAGGGGGGGCACTGGGGGGGGGGAGTGGGGGGGTGCTGGAGCTGCGAAGGGCATCTTGCCACCCCTGTCTTTGCATCCAGCACTGTAGAGATCAAACCCGAAATGAAAGTGAAAAACGTGTGTGTGTGTGTGAGAGAGAGAGAGAGAGAGAGAGAGAGAGAGAGAGAGAGAGAGAGAGAGAGAGAGAGAGAGAGAGAGAGAGAGAGAGAGAGAGAGAGAGAGAGAGAGAGAGAGAGAGAGAGAGAGAGAGAGAGAGAGAGAGAGAGAGAGAGGGAGAGAGAGATCACACACCTCTGAGCCTCTGTGCCCCCAGCCCTTGAACAGAGAGACTGCCAGTGTCTTTTGCAAGGAAAGAAACCATACACACACACGCATGCACACATATACCCATGATGTGCCAAGCGAATAGTAAAGCAACCTGAAGGTACTGCTGCTCTCCGGAGCGAGTGGTCTCCACACAGAGGCACACAGATAAGGCTTTGTGTGACCCCCTGAAATGACAAGCTCCAGTTTGCTCTGTGTCACACACACATACACACACAGACACACAAAGTGACAGAGAGAAAGAGAGCAAGTAAGAGAGAAGAGAGGGGAGAGAGAAGGAGGAAATGAAGACATGGCCAGGTCCGGAGGGTGATTATCCTAAATGGAGAAATGAAAGGATTACAAAGCGATGGTGTAATCCAGCTGTCAATCCCACACCTCATTAGCAAACAAAAGGCAGACACAGGAGAAGAGAGAGAGAGAGAGAGGGAAGGGAGGGAGAGGAGGAGGAGGAGGAGGAGGAGGAGGAGGAGGAGGAGGAGAAGAGGCTTCACTCTCTCGGTCCCGCTCTGGGAGTTGCAAGGAGCTTTTTTATTAGGCTTTCATCTATCTTCCTTCCTCTGTTGTCTCTCTCGCTGTCTCTCTTGCTCCCTGTTCATCCTCCTCCATCCTGTACACTCTCTTTTTCTTCTCGCTCTCTTTTTCCCACGTACTCACCTGTTTTTGGGTCTTTTTCTCACTTGTGTGTCACTCTGTTTTCCTCTTGCTCCTTAGTTACTCACTGTTTTACATACTTACTTACTTACCTGTCCGTGTGTTTGCTTGCCTGCACTCACTAATTCATGTTCATTTATTTACTCGATCGCTCACTTATTCACTCACTCACTGTTCTAACCAATGATTGCTTATTCACTCCCTCACTCGCCTACACTCACTCACTCACTTACTTACTCACACACTCACTCACTCGCTTACACTCATTCACTCAGTCACTTAGTCGCTCATTCGCTTACTCGCTTACTCGCTTACTCGCTTACACACTCACTCACTTACTTAGTCACTTCTCCTTTCTTTCCTCCCCTCCAATCATCCCTCCATCTCTCTCCTTTCCTCTGCTGAGGGCCGTTTTTTTTCACCCACAGCCTACAGTTTCAAAGTGTTTGAGGCTGATGTGATAAAGGCCCTGTCACTCACATCACGTGGTGGGCTTGTTGTCCTCCCCCTGTAATTCCCCTATTAATTAAGATCACTCATTTGTTAATTTAATTGTAAGTATTGTGGCGTGGGACTGAGCATGTGTGTTTGTATGCACTTTGTGTTATCTGTGTGTGTGTGTGTGTGTATGTTTGTGTCTTTGTAAGTTAATTTGCCCCACAGTCATATGGATTATAAATGAAAGGTGCTGCGGGGGTGGTGGTGGTGGGGGCGTGGAACACTCAGATCATTTATTAGCGATTGATTAGGGATAGCCTGAGTGAGTGAGTGAGTGATGCCCAATGGGGGAATCTGCCCGACGCTCCCGACCGGGGGAGGCTATGGGAACATGGACAGAGTAAGAGAGGGAAAAGCCAGAAGTTGTGACAGACTCTTGGGAAGAGAGTGGGAAGAACAGAGAGAGAGAGAGACGGAGATACTAAAAGAGTAAGCGATAGAGAGGGAGGGAAAAGGACAGAGAGAGAGAGAGAGAGCAAGAGAGGAGGGATGTGGATGAGAGGAGGAGGAGGAGGAGGAGTGTGAGAGAATGCATGCTGGGCCAAAGTTGTGGCTTGGAGGAAGGACTAGAAGGGAAAAAAAGAAGAAAAAAAAAAACAGCCATGTCTGGTTTTTTGGTCATTTCTGAATCATCTCCCATTATATCATCAGTAACGAGGTCCAGGAACTCCCCCGCACAACCACACACACTTACTCTTGCATGCACACACATCATTTATCGCTGTTGACATCCACTTATCAGGGATTCAGGGACTGATAGTTGGATACGGTTCACATCTAACAAATGCTAATTTGTATCTAAAGACTCACAGACAGACACATAGACAGACAGCCACACACACACACACACACACACACACACACATACTTAACCACTTATGAGGGATTCCGAGAAGGATGACTGTATTTGGATACAGTTAACATCTAACAACATGACAACGTTAATTGGCAACGCACACACACACACACACACACACACACACACACACACACACACACACACACACACACACACACACACACAAATTCCCTTACCACCTGTGTTGACAATTCACTTGCCTATCAAACTCACCTGTCAGAAAAACTAAATAACTTAGTGTTGTCTCCCTGGTGACTTACCTCAAGCGAGTCTTATCGCGATGCAGCTTTGCCCTCTCTGAAATGTAAACAGCGATTGTAAATAGCGCGACGCATACGGAGATAATTACAAGCTCATGGTGTTTCTCCTGTGACAGCCATCTTTTGTTGGCGTGTTTGAAGACACGGCGTGGCAGCCTTTCCCTTTTTAAAAAACGTGCTTAGAAAAGCGGCATCAATGGAGATGTGTGTGCTGTCGCGTGTCGACATGACGGTGTCGGTGTTAACAGGTAAATATTGTGACAGGCAGTTCAAAGGGAGCACTGAAAAGTGTTGTCAAATGCTCTCCCTCCCTCCCTCTCCCTCCCTCTCGCTGTTTCTCATGTCTGATGCCCGTGTTTGTCTTTTGTGGCCGCTTATAGCAATGGCAGGTGACTGCAGCGTGGTCTGTTGTCATCAGGCAGGCTAAACCATCAGCCAGGCATAGAAAGAAAAAAGTGTGTGTGACGTGAGAGAGAGGGAAAGAGAAATAGAGAGACAGGGAGGGAGGTAGACAGAGAGAGAGATAGAAAGAGACAGTGGGAAAGACAGAGAGAGTGACAGAGAAAGAGAAATACAGAGAGAAACAGAGAAAGAGGTGTAGAGAGAGATTCCCCCAGATCAGTTGTTTGCGAGCATCAGAGAGAGGCAGAGAGAGAGAGGGAGAGAGCAAGAGAGGGAGGGAGAGAGAGAGAGAGGGAGAGAGAGAGAGAGGCATTAGGAACAGGAGTGATTGATGGAGTGAGCTCCTGCTGTGTCTTTTTGCATGATGCGCTTCCTTGTTTATTTGTTTGTTTGTTTGTTTGTTTGTTTATCTGTTCATTTACTTCTTTCTTCTCCTCCCATCTGTCTTCCTTTCTCAGTCTGCCTCTCTGTCTCTGCAGTTTGCAATTTCTTTCTCTCTGTCTTGTTTTGGCACTGATATACCCCCACCATCCAAAGGCACTTTTCAAGTCCCTGTCTGTCTCTTAGGTTCTGGTGTGATATCTGTGTGCGTTTTTTATTTTTATTTATTTATTCATTATTTATTATTATTTATACTATTTATTTCCCCTGCTCGTGTTTGGTATCAGGCGAGTTGATTGGCCACTGCTGTGTTCTATTTCCTGGCTTCAGAGGGGCATGTTGTTTCTCATTATCCCAACAGTTAATTTATGCGGGAATTATTCATAGCTTCTGTGAATCACACGTTTAGCGTCAGCAGGTGTTGACAGTTTTCCTTTTTTAAATATTTTTTTTTTAATTTCATTTTTCTTTTTAAAAAAAAAACCCACTCTTTTGTGTTTTGGTCTTTGAAGAATGAGGGGGGATTTTGGCAATGAAAGAGCAGTTTGAAATAAACTTTCTCATTTGTATGATGCAGTGACACATGGGCTTTGCAGGGGAGATAAAGTGGGGACTGTGATGAATTCCTGCCTGTGTGTTACGGTGTGGTTTACCTGTGATACCATGGAGCTAGTGACAGCTTAGTCAGGTTATGCCAGTCAGCCTATTCTATTACACAGACTTGCAATTAGTGGTACAATTAATAAATGTTGTTTTTTCCCCCCAAACCTATTGTAGTGATGTCAGGGAAGTGATGTCAGCGTAGTGATGCTCTGAAGGCTGTATTTGAATGTGTGTGTGTGCATGTGTGTGTGTGTGTGTGCGCGCACATGCAGGCACGTGTGTGCACATTTGCATGCATGCGTGAGTGTGGTTGAGTTGGTGTGAGTGTGGTTGAGCTGTACATGTACTGTATGAATGTTGGCTTGTGTGTGGTTGAATTGTATGAGTATGTGGGTGCATGTATGAGTACATGTGTGTGTGTGTGTGGGGGGGGGGGGGTAGTTTGGTTTAGTTTCAAATGTGCATGTGTCATTCAAGGGTCTACACATTTGCAGGATAGGTGATTTTCTATATGTCTCAGTTCTGCATCTTGGAATGGTCAGTTTGTTTGAAG
This sequence comes from Setipinna tenuifilis, assembly GCA_030347295.1. Classification (NCBI taxonomy): domain Eukaryota; kingdom Metazoa; phylum Chordata; class Actinopteri; order Clupeiformes; family Engraulidae; genus Setipinna; species Setipinna tenuifilis. The sequence goes on along the minus strand of CM059270.1, from coordinate 8,758,708 downwards.
TTCTTGTTATTCGATTCGATGTGTGGAGTTGTGCATGTATGAATATATGTGTGTGTGCTTGTGTGTGGTTGAGTTGTGCATGTATGAATGTGTTTGTGTGTATTTGAGTTGTGTGTATAAATGTGTATGTGTGTTTGTGTGTGGTTGAGTTGTGCCTGTATAAAAGTGTGCGTGTGTTTGTGTGTGTGGTTGAGTTGTGTGTGTATGAATGTGTGTGTGTATGAATATGTGTGTGTGTGGTTGAGTTGTGTGTGTATGAAAGTGTGTATGTGTTTGTGTGTGTAGTTAAGTTATGTATGTATACATGTGTGTGTGTGTGTGTGTGTGTGTGTGTATGTGGTTAAGTTGTGCGTGTATGAATGTGTGCCAGTCTCTGCACTTCTGTGTGGGCCAGTTTGCTCTGCCCAGTAGCTGGCGCGGCTCCTGCCCAGTGCACCAGTAGCCAGCAGAGGAGGCTGGCCTCCAGCCACGAACGTTAGCACCCAGCCCCAGCCAACAGCACAGCGCACATCCACAAGTCTTTTTCCCTCTCCCTTGCTCCCTTTCTTCCTCTCTCTTGCTCTCTTTCTTCCTCTCTCTCTTTCTCACTCTCTCTGTCTCTCTGTCTCTCTTTCTCTTCCTCCTCTGGCCCATGTATGTTAGCACCCAGCCCCAGCCAAGAGCAGAGCACACACCCACAAGTCTTTTTTCCCTCTCTCTTGTTCCCTCTCTTCCTCTCTCTCTCTCTTTCAATCTCTATCTCTCTCTCTCTCTCCCTCTCTCTTTCTCTTACTCCTCTGCCCCTTGTATGTTGGCTCCCAGTCCCAGCCAAGGCCAGAGCGCACATCCAGAAGTCTTACCTCCCCCTCCCTTGATCTCTTGCTCTCTCCCGCTGTTGCTCAATCTCTCCCCCTCTCTTGGTATCTACTGCTTCCCCACTCTCTCCCTCCCTGTTTTTTTTCTGTTGGGAAAGACTCAGATGCACCTGCACATACCCTCCTGTAAACCCCTAAGTGGAATGAGAGGCAGAGAGAGTGAGAGATAAAGAGATAGAGCAAGTGAGAAAGAAAGTGAGGGAGAGAGAGACAGAGATAGAGAGATGATGGTGGAGGTGGTGTTGTTTGTATGTGGGAGGAAGGACACACACACACACACACACACACACACACACACAGACGAGTAAAGTGACAGATGCGTTCCAGAGCGTTCCATCGCTGGAGGAAACGAGTGACTCGCTCACATCCATCCATTCAGTGCGGCGTCTTAATTCACACGGGGGGTTTTAATCCGCCCGCTTTATTTCAGCTCCGCCAAGAGTGCAGCATGGAGTCATTTCACTCTGGGAAGCTGCTGCATGATAAATACAATTTGAGGGAATGCATTAGAATGTGTGTTTGTGCATGTGTGTGTGAGTGTGCGTGCTTGTGTGTGTGTGTGTGTGTGTGTGTGTGCTTGTGTGTGTGTGTGTGTGAAAGAGAAAGTGAGTGTGAGTTTGTATGTGTATGTGTGTGTGTTTGTATGTGTGAATGTCTGTGTGTATGTGCATGCCCGTGTGTGTGCATGCCTCTGTGTGTGTGTGTGCGTGTGTGTGTGAGTCTGTGTGTATGCATGCCTGTGTGTGTGTGTGTGTGTGTGTGTGTGCCTCTGCATCTGCACATGCCTGTGAGCGTGTGGGTGGGTGAGCTGCAGCAAACACCTGATGTTCACTGTTAGCACGAATGGAAGCGATTTGTCCTGATAATGTGTTTTAATCAATGGAGTGTCTGCTGTGTAGCGTGGCGCCTCCGCTGCTGTCTAAAAGCACACGCGGCCTTTGATGTGATTAGGTTTATATGAGCACGTCATCTGTCTCCTGACAAACAGCACTGCCTCTACACCCCCCCCCCCCATCCAGCCCCCCGCACCCCATCCCCATCTCCATCCCACACACACACACCACCCCCACCCATCACCCCACATTGCCAATCAAGCCTCCCCTCCTTCATTGAATGCCTTTGTCACGTACCTCTCTCTCGCTTTCATCCTCATCCCTGTCTCTCTCCATCAAGGTACACTTCTTGTGTTGTGTGTGGTCTTTTCCCTAATGCTCTGTGCTCTCGTGTGCAATCCCTGACATGTTGTATGAGCATCCTCTAATTTTGCTGTTTGGATCCTGATGTCTGCTGAGACGGCGGTATATGCTCGAAATAGCACTCTCCGTGGGAACCTAAATAAAATATAACTTTGTCAAGGGAGCTGAAGTACGTGTATCTTCTTTTCATGTTTGTAGACGCTTTTCTTCTTTTGGTCAAGCACCTTTATGTTAGGCTATGAATGTGTGCAGCCTTTTCTCCCCTTTTTGATGGGTTTATATCACTAAAGGCAGCAGCAACCTCACACATTACCTTTCGAATGTTTGAAGCAATGCATTCTGGGAAGGGTTGTTGAATGACTTTCCAGCACCGTGGAATGGAAACTTGTGGCACGTCAACAAAATATTTTAGAAGCAAGGCACGATATAGAAGCAAGGCAGTTGCGATGACTTTTTTAGATTGGACACTGCAGTTGGAAGACAGCATGGCCTTCATTTACTGAGAACGTGGATGACAAACATGATGTCTTTCCTTATAATACAATTTGGAAATAGTTTAAAGGTGTAAGAAGCCAATCTAGCATGTAATATCTGAAGCTGTGCAAGGAAAGTTCCTGTGGTATTACTTTATAAAACTTTGTAATTATTATCTTATAGACCAGTGATAAAGATCTGTAGGAAAACATTCAATACTAAATTTATCTAGCCTGCTATTCTGACCTTGAATGTACACAAATAACAAGTTATTGAATAAAAACACAGTTATTTATTCTGGAAGACATTGTTATTATTTCAGTGGAATATAAGAGTGAATTTCAACGGTTTACCTGTAAACAACTATACTACAAGGTCTCCTGTCAGCCACTGTTTCTGTGTGTGTGTGTGTGTGTGTGTGTGTGTGTGTGTGTGTGTGTGTGTGTGTGTGTCTGTGTGTGTGTGTGTGTGTGTGTGTGTGTGTGCCTGTGTCTGTGTGTCTGTGTCTCCCACTCTGTCTCCCTGTCTGGCTTTTGTGTTTGTTGAGCCTGGTCCTGTGTCTGTTTGTGTAACTTGAGAGCAGGGCCTTTCCTGCATTCTCATTCTCCATCAGCGGAATCAGGCAGAGGCAAGGTGAGGCCAGGCGAGGCGAGGCAGACTGAGTTGATTAGGGCTGGAGGCTGAGGCGAGGACCGCGCAGATGAGGCACATAATCACCAATCGGAGCATGCCTCCGCGCCTCCGCCCCTCCTCTCTCACCTTCCTCCACCTCTTCCCCTCCTGCTCCTGTTTGTCTATCCCTCATGGGTGTCATGTCGTTTTGTCTCTCTCCTCTCTCTCTCTCTCTCTCTCTCTCTCTCTCTCTCTCTCTCTCTCTCTCTCTCTCTCTCTCTCTCTCTCTCTATCCCTCTCTCTTTCTCACTCTTTCTCTCTTCTCACTGTGTTCTCTGCATGTTTTTTCCCTCCATCCCTCTTTGCAGGTCTCCTCAATCAGCCCAAACTCAATCTAAGTGGTCTGCAGTCATCTATTTTTGATTGGGCTGTGCTTCTTCTAGGAGGCGTGTCATTATAATTGCTGCATGCAGACAGGCAGCCTGTGTTGCAGATGAAATGACTCCAAACACAAGAGTAGGGCTGGCACATACCTAGGTTCTGTCTGTTTGCATGAAATTACTCCATTTCAAATATGTGTATATTAGGGGTGGGCGATATGGCCTAAAATTAATATTGCGGTATAATTTGAACCATAGACGGTAGACGGTGTATATTGTGAATACTTTGGTTTGTAAATTTCAATATAACCGTTTCTGAATGGGTTCTCATATGCCCATAGTAAAGGCATTCTAGCAGGAAGTTGTGTTCTAAACGATTAATTAACATAAAATAGTCAAGAATGTTGTTTCAATAAAATATATTGTGCGAAACTGAGAAAACTTTGCGAGTAATAGCTGCTTTTAGCTGAATAGCTGAATTTATAGCTGCTTTGGAGCAGCACAGAGACACACCAAAATTTCACCGTGTGTGTGTGCATGCTTGTGTGAGTGGAGGAGCCTCCGAGGGCATGCAGTGCAATGCTACAGGTTTGAAAACAGCTTCATGTTATTAGTTTCTACACCAAAACAGGCTGAATTAACTGAAGTAATTCAAAGTAATGCAAACAAAAGAGACTGGCTGAAACATTGGTATGTGTTGGTATGGCAGATAAATCACGTTTTCAAGTTCCATATTTAGACTATGGCGAACCGCCACAGTTTCAGTGTATGGGAAACACTGAGATTGCTTGTATTGCCTCTCTTTGCGATCACTGTCACTCAGCATATCTTGCTTTTCTGCTCATTATCCGATTCCTTAAATCCAAATCATGAGCATATTATGGTTGTTTCATTGGCCTTTTTGACGAGCTCCTCCTCCATGCGCTGTGGCCTCCTTGAGGCCTTTGATAATATAATGACCCATCACAATAGGCCGGTATAATCAAAATCTCTATTGTTGGCCAAATTTATATCGCATACTGTTTATACCGCTTATATCGCCCACCCCTATTATGTATATTTACGTGTGTGTGTGTGTGCGTGCATGTGTGCGTGCATGTGTGCGTGTGTGTGTGCGTGTGTGTGTGCGTGTGTGTGTGCGTGTGTGTGTGTGTGTGTGTGTGTGTGTGTGTGTGTGTGTTTAGGGATGGTTACTCATCACCACAGGATTACACTGGATCATGGCGTGCCATACAGTAGAGACGGCATCAGGCAGGGATTTGAGCTGGCTCATCTGATGTGGTGCTTGGAGATGTTTGAAGAAGGGAAAGCGTAGCTTTCAGGACATTAAAAGCAAACTCGCTGAGAATCGTGTGTCTCTGCAGATGTTTGCCGTGAGATTGCAGAGTGAGATTTGACTTTGAAATGAGCACATCATATCAGCCGCTATCTCTCCAGAGGCTGTGGAAACATTTAATAAATATTTAACTTTCATTTAGATCTCAGTGCCTGCAGTTAATTGTATTCTGAAACTTGAACCTGAAAGTTTTTTTTTTTTTTTTTCGAAAGGGAAATTTGGAGGCCACCAATAAACGACTTTTGTTTGTCCTTGAGTCCCGTTAAATGAATTTAAACAACTGGGGGTCTGGCCTTGTTTCGTGTCAGACTGGTCACATCTGCTGTGTGTCGACGGAAAAGAGAGAACAAGCAAACCCTTTATTCCGAATGTTCTGAATTCAGCATTTTTAAAAGGTTTTTGACCGTTTTTTTTTTTTCAAAAGAGCTATTTCACATGGGCTCATGGTCGACCTTTCTATGGAAATTGTGCTTGTGACCTCCCTAACCCCGCAGTGAATGACACTGAGCGTGTGCTGTAGTTTCATGCTGGAATTTCATGTGTTTTTCTGCTATTTTCCATAAGCTTCACAAAAGTGTCCTTGTGGAGTAGCCCTCTATTTTGTGTTGCTGTACAGAAAAAGACAGTGTATTCCTTGTTGCTGTCACAAGTGGAACAAATAGTACAGGATGACTGTTTTCAGGGCCTTAACAATCTTCTCTCAAGGTGTTAGATGGAGGGACCTTATGGGGTTGCTTTAAGGGGAGCCCGATGGCTAATCTTAAGATGATGTTATAGTTGAGTGCTCTCGAAAACATTACCCAGCTCTTCTCCTCAGATGGCTTCTTTATGTCATCCAAATCCCTTTTGGCCCAGGAGCTTCCTCTACTGTTTTATTTCTCTCTCTGAAACTTCTGTTCTTTGACCCACCTTTCATTTTTCTATGTTGGTAAATAAGGGGTATTTCTGTATACAGCTGTTTCATAATGTAGTTCAAAAGAGTGAATTATCTGTGGTGGTGCTTGCTTTTTTTCTTGCTGTTCCCTCTCTCTCTCTTTCCCTCTCTCTCTCTGTCTCTCTCTCTCTCTTTCCCTCTCTCTCTGTCTCCCCCCACTCTCCCTCTCATTCTCTCTCTCTCTCCCTCTCTCTCTCTCTCTCTCTCTCTCTCTCTCTCTTTCCCTCTCTCTCTGTCTCTCTCTGTCTCCCCCCCCCCACTCTCTCTCTCTTCCTCTCTCTCTCTCTCTCTCTCTCTCTCTCTCTCTCTCTCTCTCTCTCTCTCTATCTGTGTCTCTGGAGTGGTGTTTTGTAATAGTCTTGTCTGTGTTTGAAAGGTAATTCCAGTGTTGGGCTGCGTGTACCCAAGCCCCACTCTACCCGCCGGCCTAATTACCATGCTCTGCTAGCTCCGTGAGAGCTGATGAACCTGAACTCATTGTCTCACACGACATGGTAGTTCACTATTGTCTCAATCCCCATGAGATACCTGCTGCTTGTGTGTCCTACACACACACATACACAGACGCACACACACACAGACACACACAGACACACACACACACACACACACACACACACACACACACACACACACACATACACCCACGCACACACACACACACACGCACGCACACACACACTTAGCCTATATACAGGATATTTTGGTGTGTGTGTGTGTGTGCGCATGTACGTGTGTGTCTATATGAAAGACTGTGACTTTTCTGCAGCTTTGTTCAGCTCTACTGGGGGTAAATGGCCAGGGCCAAGCCTTGCCCATGTTGTTGTTTCGCTCATTTCTGTGTGTACGCAATCTGAAACTTATACTTAAACAGTTGTCTCACCGCGGAACCTTGCTGCCTTAATTTGATAATGGGTTGGGGCTGTTGCTTGTTTCCTGCAGTCGGCTGCGTACGGTAAACTTGCTCTGTGGAGGCGTGTTTGGGGTGGAGAGGGGGAGAGGGGGGGGGGGGGGGGGGGGGTTGGGTTGGTGGAGGGAGAGAGAGGGCAGTTGTTTGTGAAACTCAAACCGCATGTGTGCAGCATTTTTTCTCTGCCCTGGCAGCGCAAACACAGCCCTCTGCGCGCAGAGCTGAGCCTCTTCCTTGGGCCCTTTCCCATCGGCCTCTCCCGGGAGAGAGGTTGGTTCTGCCGACGTTGCAGGAATGTTTTTGCGAGAGAGAGAGAGAGAGAGAGAGAGAGATGGTATCGCTCGGGCACGGTTAACCTCAGGCCCGTCGGGCCAAAGGGAGATGGAGAGCTGTGGCCGACTGGAATGCACACTGTCCCACCGAATGGAGAGAGAGAGAGAGAGAAAGAGCTAGAGAAAGAGAGAGGGAGAGAGAGAGAGCAAGAGAGAGAGAGAGAGAGGTAGAGAGAGAAAAGCAAGACAGATAGGGAGAGAGAGAGGCAGAGACAGAGACAGAAAAGAGAGAGAGAGAGGTTGGAGAGGGCCGCTTAGAGTCATTCTCACCGCTCGTTCACACATCTCTCCAGATAATTGTTGTGTGGGATGAGTGTCTTTCTCAGAACCAGGGATGGGATGGAGGCCAAGTGAGGGCCGACCCTGGCCTGGCCCAGGCTGAACCAGGCTGAGGGGGCTTTCGAATGCCATGACGACCAGATCTGCGTATTCTACCACTGCTTCAACTCACCCGCCCCCACCTCCCACCCCCTAACCTTCCCTCATCTCACCCCTCCGGTCGGCAGAAAGTGCTTCATCATGTAGATGTTTCCCCACACTGAAAGCGTCTCCACACAGCAGGGATCAACTCTCTGATGTATGTCACAGTGGTTAAGACCAGGCAGAGGAGGGGGAAAACGGGGTGAGTGAGTGAGTGAGAGGGAAAGGAAGATATCTGTCTGTCTGTCTGTCTATCTATCTATCTATCTATCTATCTATCTATTTATCTATCTATCTATCTATCTATCTATCTATCTATCTATCTATCTATCTATCTATCTATGTATATACATAGTAAGTATGCAAATGTATTTGTATAGCACCATCTAAGTTCTTTACAGTTTGTGTAATATATATATATAGAGAGAGAGAAAGAAAGAGAAAGAGAGAGTGAGGGAGAGAGAGAGAGACAGAGAGGCAGTATTCGTCTGTAGTGGCATCATGTTATACGAGTGACTGAGGTTCCCACTCTGTCATGACAACATGCGGCGCACTTAACCGCTAAGGGACAGAAAAAGAAAGGAGACAGCAAACGAATGAAAGGGATGTAATAAGTTAAGAAGTTAAGTGGGAGAAAAGAAAGGGAGGGAGGAGTGAAAATGAGAGAGGAGAGAATGTATATATTCACATCCTCTTTTTTTCCCCCTTTGTAAGCACAGTACTGTAAATTGCCTTGGTGCATAGTTAGGACCACAAAAACAGCACACATGCAATTAGCTGGCAGCGGAGAGGGCACTTGGCATTCCAGTTGTGTGCTGTTAGTGTCTATCAGTGGCAATTTCTTACCCTCGCCCCCTCCCTACCCCGAACACAAGTAATTGGTGGCTGGATTTTGCCCTCATTTTGTTTTTTTTTTTACAAGCCCTGTACCACTGGTCTCACGGACAATAGCAGCTCTTTTACCACCCTTATGAGCCTGCTTCTTATCCAGCAATGTGGCTGATTTTTTTCTGTCTCCTGTTATGTTATTGTTTTGGGAGCCATGAAGGGGCTGGTTTTTATGGCGGTGTGGATGTGTGATGGCATAATTAGCGGCGTTTTCTTTCTTACCTCACCTGTGTGGCTCGCAGCTTCGTCTCCAGGCTTGAGTCAATTTTGGCACACCCTGGACAGACAGAGACATACACACACACACACACACACACACACACACACACACACACACACACACACACACACACACACACAGAAGCAGACAGAGAGACAGTGGGAGGGAGAAAAGGATTGTGTGAGACAGATGAGAAGAGAGAGAAGTAGGGACACGCACATACAGGCAGACAGAGAGACAGAGGGAGGGAGGCAGAGATGGAGGGGGGGAGGAAAGGATAGAGTGAGAGAGATGAAAAGGGAGAAAAGTGTGCATGTGAGGAGGAGAAGGAGGGGGGGGTGTGGATGAAGGACAAGAGAGCGAGTGAAAGAGAGAGACGTTAGCCACACTAGAACCGCCGTTGCCGCTCCTCTGGCGTAACCCTCATGGGAACCGTTTGTTTAAAAGTCCCCTTTATTAGCAAATGTCACCTAGCGGAGAAGGCAGGCAGACGCAGTCGACCAGACCTCTCACTCACGCCTCAGACAGGAAGCCCTTTCTGCGGAAACAGACAACGTCAGCAGCCTGAGTGCCTGTGACGAACCCACCAACTCGTTTCATCCAATTCAAATGAAAGAGAAAAAGGACACACACACACACACACACTACACACACACACAATGGTAATTATACTTTGTCTGCTGACATGGCGTTAGCCAAGTTGCATTAGTGGGGAAGCGGTAATTGGAATTCCTCCCAAAGATGGTTCATCATGAATGTTTAATGTTGCCAGACAAGTCTTAAATGTTTTGCAGTTGTCAGTGTCCATTGTCTCCCAGTCAGAATCCTTGTTAATGTAATGCCCCCATGCTGTGGAATATGGCACTGTGACTCCCTTGATCATGCTCATTTCTGTGGCAGGAGGAGAGAAAACACAGCAATGCACACACACATCAAGCACCTTCTTTCCTTATTAGGAGGAGAGGCCCTGTGTGTGATGTGTGCCTAATGAAAGAATAACAGAAGAAGAAAAGCTGAAAGAAAGAGGAAACAATGAAAGCCTTTCTCATTCCGCAACGCTTATTTGCATCTTCAGTACCAGTCGCCCACCCGTGCCAACAACATCATCAGTGCGCCTACATCCCCACACACACACACGTGCACATGTGCACACACACACACACACACAAGCAGGCACGCATGCACACACACGCACACACACACACACACACACAAGCAGGCACACGCGCATACACATGCACACAGAGCCACACACACGCGCACACACACAGAGTCAAGACACACACATCAATTTCATTTGATTTCTCTTATCAAACTCACAATTTGGCATTTGTACTTATTTCCCGCTCCTGTCCTTTGCTCTGTGTTCCCTGGGGGGAGAGACGGATAACCAAGTGAAGTAGGCCACTGAAGAGCCTGACATTTAGACTCAAAGGGTAATTGTATGCTGATGCCGGGACCTCTCCATCTACTGTTTGGCTGGGGTGCGCTGCTCGGAGATGGGGAGGGAAACCTGCACTGACCGTTTGGCGTTTGGTGTTCACCGTCTGTTGTTTGGCTAATGCGGACAGTCTGGGCCGGACAATGGCTATTAACATTTCGATTCCCTTTTGAATGTGAGGCCACTCTGTGATGAAGGTGGAGAGGGGTGAAATAGAAGGCTTTGAGAGATTGTGTGTGTGTGTGTGTGTGTGTGTGTGTGTGTGTGTGTGTGTGTGTGTGTGTGTGTCCTTGTGTGTCCTTGTGTGTCCTTGTGTGTCCTTGTGTGTGTTTGTGTGTGTTTGTTTTCTGGTGTCGTCATGTGCAGCTTTGTGGGTGGAGGTTTTTTTTTGCTTTTGGAGGGGGGGTAAGGGGCACTAAAAAAAATTACAAAATGGCCACAGTCACATAAGTAACAAAATGGAGAAAGTAGCCAAGGGCAGACACCACCACCAGTGATGGTGTGAAGATGACCGCGCTCCCCCCCCTCTCCGTCATCTGATCCCAGTCACAGTGTCCTTCCGTCCTCTCAGTGGGAGTGCTAGCCCCTCTCCTCCTCCTCTGAGTTATTGCCTCCCGGTAGCTGTTCTTATTATACTCCCTCGCTTCATTTTTGGATCATATATACGTTTCTTTCACCTGTGGCCATATTCCTGAGGAGACAAAAGGGCTACAATTTGGGGACATTTTTTAAAAATTATTTTAAGCCATGTCCAGCCCCTAGCCTCAAATTCACTCTACATAGACAGACAGACCCCCCCACACACACACACACACAAACACACACACACACACACACACACACACACACTCACACACAAAAACAGACAGACAGACAGACAGACAGACAGTAAGGCACACACACACACACACACACACACACACACACACACATTCTAGCTATATTTCTCGTCTCCACGGAAACTGATGTGATGGAGCAGCTGAACTTATTTCACAGTTCAGAGGTCGGGACCTCGCTGATGTGTGCTGGTGAAGAGGAGGGTGGGAGAGGATGTGCAGGAAATGCCATTTTCCACAAGGCTGTCTGAGCAAATCATCAGCCCAATGATGGTTGCATGTCTGCACACACACGCACACACACACACACACACACACACACACACACACACACACACACACACACACACACACAGATACACACCAAAAGTTACAGTGGTAAAAATAACAGCCAGATTAGTGTGTGGTCACACCTGGTTGCAGCAGCCGTGATGAACCAATTAGTTTAGCTACAGCCTAAGTGTCACCTCAACCCACTTTTTTGTCCACAAGTATAAATAAACCTCTCTTACACATACACACACACACACACAGACACACACAGACACCCCCCTCTCTCTCTCTCTCTCTCTCTCTCTCTCTGTCTCTCTCTCTGTCTCTTTCTCTCTCTCTCTCTCTCTCTCTCTCTCTCTCTCACACACACACACACACACACACACACACACACACACACACACACACACACACACTGCATTTGATCACCCCACACTCCGTGGGTGTTTACCATGTCATTAGTGTGTGAGAGGCGTGATGCAGTGTGTTGATAGGGGTGCTTCGGAGTCTAGGAGAGTGGTGGAGATGATCTCTGTTTTTGAAGTGTTCTTGATATTAATGAGAGGGTTTCGCAGCACATTCCCTCACCCTCTAACACACACACACACACACACACACACACACACACACACACACACATACACACACACACTTAGATTTGCTCTGACACACACACAAATATATATATATACACACACTCACCCCCCCCCCCCCACTCCTCCATATTTAACAGTAAAATATCACTGCACAAATAAGTAGCATATCATTTACAAAACACATGTTGGCATTTGGAAAATGACTGGCTTGAAATAGTGTCCTAATCGAGCAGTGGTAAGAATTCTCTGAGGGATTGCTGGATAAATTTTAGGGCCACATCTGCCAACAAGGAGTTTAAATAAGCAGTTTATTTTTTCTGGCCTGCATGGAGAAGCTCAAAGTATTCCTGTTTTATTTAAGTTATCTATTTATTTATGAATCTTTTTTTTGTTTTGATAGCCACTTTGTTAATCCTCTTTCAATGTCACATCTGAAACATCAGGAATTCTCCAGGCAATCAAGTTCAACTGGTTGAATCCTTTGAGGTAATTTAAGATCAAAGATGTGATTTTTTTTATTGCTCCACATGCACATTACAGAAACGTCATTCCATTTGAAATGCTCACCAGGTGGGTTTGAATGAGTCAGATTCAAAGGCATCATGTAGCGTTACATGTCTTTCCTCATCTGTGATTTGTGTTTGTCTGTCTTTGTGTTTGTGTGTCAGTACAAGCAAATTTGCATTTAGTGCCTTAGTGTCTTTTGTGAGTGTGTGTGGTGTGTGTGTTTATGTGTGTGTATGCGCGCTTGCGTGTGTGCGTGTGTATGTGTGCGCACATGTATGCGTGTGTGCGTGTGTGTGTGTGTGTTTTGACTGTTGTCAGTAGCATAACTTATCTGATGTCTGCCACTCTTTCAGTCCAGTTTGAAGCTGAAAGTCTTGAGCGCAGCGCCATCTGTTCTGGTTTCCTCCCTAACCCAGTTGGGCTTTTTAGCTGGGCTCTTTTATGTCATCTGATGCTGCGTTCCCCCACCTCTCTCCCCACCTGCTCTTCATTCACAAACGCATGATTGAGTGAACCCCAAACCCACGCTGGCAAAGCTCTAAAGCTGCTACTCGCAGGTAGCCTAAAAAACCCAATTTGGCCCCTCCGCGCTCTGAACCGTAACTCAGTTTGTCGCAGACCGACTCTCACACCTTTGGACCCGGCGCTGTGATCCGTTGGGGCTGATCGCAGAACAACACATCAATTTACAGCATTATCTAGTTGCTGTACGGCTGTAGCCAGTCTAGAGCAGCTGATAAGAGGGTTTCTGATGACCACACCACAGGCTCGCCGCATTCACCCCCAGCAGACCAGGCATGGAGGTGTGGTGTGTGTGTGTGTGTGTGTGTCCGCCTCGCAGGCTCAGGAAGACAGTCATACATCACTTACCCATCCCCTGTTGGTCCTGTGGGGGGGAGGGAGGGGTGGGGTGGGGGAGGCTGTGTGGTAATGGGAAAAAAGTGGTGCTGGGGTGGGGGAGACTCCTTTTTGCAGAGGTGCGATTAAACCGGCATGAGATAGCTGCGGTCTACCGGCTCCCACAACCCCCACCCCCTCACCATCAGAGCCCGGCCAAATGAATGGATCCTTTGGAGGTTATAAATAGGCATTAAGGGTAATTACTCTCGTGCTTTATAAAGGTTTTCTTGGGTGATAGCAGTGCATGGAGCCTTGTGCCTGCTCAGTCCATTATTATTTATGAGCAACGGCAAATGGCTCAGGTACAAGATTGTGCACACACACACACACACACCCACACACACACACGCCTACACACACACCCACACACACTGTATATATATATATATATATATTCATTTTTTCTCTCTCGCTGTCCCAGTTGTCTATGAATGAACAACCAACCCAAGTGGGTAATTTCACCTTGCATAACTCAAGTCTAGTTTTTTTTTTTTTTCTTCCACCCTGCCACTGATAGTCTCTAATATGGCTCTCGGTGGTACTCAAGGCTCTGCTTCCATTTATCCTCCCCCTATTCAAATTCAAACTAGCAGGGAGCAGACATTATTTTCAAACACAATTATCTTCCCCTAACCGGTCAGAGGCCGATGATGGAGCTCGACGTGCTCTCACACACTCTGTGTGTTTGTACACCTGTAGACTTACGCTAGCCCTACTTGCCCCCGCCACACACACACACACACACACACAAACACACACACACACACACACACATTCGCTCTCTCTCTCTCTTTCATTCATATAGACACACACACTCAACAGCAAAACAGTAGTAGTCCATTAGCGGTTTGTCCCAAGGGTACAGAGTCGCCCCCCCCCCCCCCCAATCATGTCTTTGACATAACAAGCACCACCATCAGCAGCAGGAGACACAGGTTTTTAGGTTGTGTGTGTGTGCGTGTGTGTGTGTGTGTTCGGAGAAAGGGGGTGTTTTGGTGTGACGGATGGTGATGGTGGTTGGAGCTGTTAAGTTTGTGGGTGGTTTGTTGTCTGTTGTTTTAAGTTCTTTGTGTGTGTGTGTGTGAGAGAGAGAGAGTGGGCGTGTGTGTTGTGGGTTATTGGTTGTTTTTTTGGGGGTGAGGGGTGGATGTAGCAGTGACTGTGCTTGTTGTTGCAAAGTAAAATGAAAGTGTGGGCTGCTACGCTAACAGGGGGGCTTCCAGGAAGAACCCTGTGAAGTGTAACACTAAGCCACAGCAGGGGGGGCATGGGGGCACGGGGGGGGCAGATAATCTCACAGGAAATAGAGTCCTGTGACCCCGCCCCGCTCTCCCCCCCGGAGGTAGCCCTGTCAGCAAAGCTGCGGTTGGGAAACTGATCGCACACACGCACTCATTTTACTGTGGGCTTCGCTTCTCAGCCTGGCCAAGGCCGATGCTGCGCTCCATATGGGGTCCATGTCTGAACATGTGCTTAACTTATTGAGAGATATGGGCTTTATTTATGTTATTTTTTTATCTTGTGTTCTGTACGAGTATGACTGCATTAAAGGTGTAGCTTTACAGTAATATCCGCAGACTCACACAGACCTGTGTGTGTGTGTGTGTGTGTGTGTGTACATTCTAAGGCAGTTTAGACTTTTTATATATATGTCTAAACTGCCTTATATATTATTAATATATATAAGGCAGTTTATATATTAATATAATTATTATTATATATATTATGAAAGCTTCATCTTCAAGGTCTTTGGTGTGTTTCTCCCCTTTGTTATTTTTTAATACTGGAAGAAAAATATGGCCAAAGACATATCAATAAGAGAGGAGACAATAGAGCATTGTTTTCCTCTTTGTCCCTCTTGGTTCACAGCTACACAACTAATCCCTGATGTCCCCACCTCTCTGCCGCAGGCCATTGTAATGTGTGTGTGTGTGTGTGTGTGTGTGTGTGAGTGTGTGTGTGTGTGTGTGTGTGTGTGTCTGTGTCTCCTGGTGGTTGGCCTGCCCCCTGAGGCAGTAATGGTTGTCATTATATTAATCCATCCAGTTGGCCTTTCCCATGTGTCTGTGTATGCGTGCGTGACTGCTAATGTGTGTGTCTCTATGTGTGTGTCTTTCTCTGTGTGGATGTCTGTGTAAATAAGAGTGTATATGTGTGTCTCCATATGTGGATATGTGTGTTCATAAGAGTGTGTGTTTGTGTGTGTCTGTGTCCAATGTGTCCAGGAGGATTGGTGGTTAGGGGTTTGGGTCATGAGAAAACCATCAGGAAATGTTCCCATATTGAAATAGACTTTGTCTGTGAATGTTTTAGGGATTTTTTTCGAGCAGATGCATAAGAAGAAAATGTGCGCAGTCACGCATGCATGCTGCACTCTTTCTGTCTCTCAAACACAGGCACACATGCACACACACACGCATGCACGCACACACACACGGACGCACGCATGCCTGCATGCACGCACACCCGCACGCATACACACACATCACACGCACGCACACACGCACACACACATACACACACACACACACACACACACACACACACACACACACCTTTAATTCACCTCTCTCTCTCTCTCTCTCCCCACCTGTCTCCACTAACCCTCTCATTTAAGTCCAGACAGTCAGGAATGTTCTACAGGACCTAAACGTGCCAGCCGCTTTTCCCATCATGCCTCACCCATTCCATCACTTCCTCGTCATCTCACGTTCCATGGGCAATGTGCAAACGAGCCCCGGCGAGCACGCCGTCAGTCTAACGAGGGGAACCACAGAAGTGATGAAAAATAACGAGGTCACTGTTTTTTTTTTCCTCCTACTCCTCCTCCTCCTCCTCCTTCTCGGGATCAAAGCAGAGAAAATTAAATATCAAAAAAGCTCTCTCATATATTACAGCGACTCCCAACCTTTCAACCACTAGCAAATCCTGTGAAGGGGGTAGGGGTGGTGGTGGTGGTGGTGGGGGGGTGACTGGAACAAAAAAAAGAGTCAAATTTAAAAAAAAAATCAGAAAGAAACCTTTAAAAAAAGGTCTCCAGTCAGTGCCAAGGCTAGTTGACATGGATGTCACGACTAGCCAATTAGCTTAGCATTTAAACCTGTGCAGACTCTTATGCGCCGACATATGATTCAGTCATTTGCTCGGAGGCTAGCACACTGCCAAACGACAGACAGCCCTAATATCTGCAAGGGCCATTAGTATGCTAGTCACACAGACGCCAATGTGTAGTTCAAACAAGGGAGAGAATTATAGATTTCACGCTTAAATGTGACTGGGAATCAATTCTGTTATTCACACTTTCCCTGACTTATTGGGGGATGGTGGTAGGGTAAAAAAAATTACAAGTGGCTGGACTATAAATCTAGTAATGTTGGAATGTAGTGGTTTGTGTGCGTGTGTGTGTCTGTGTGTGTGTGTGTGTGACTGAGTGAGTGTGTGTGTGCACCTGTGTTTTTGGTGCATTCAGGCTGATGGAAAATAAAAAAAAAACAAATCGTTAAAGCAGCCCTATATCATTTACATGTGCAAACCTCCACAGAGTCATGGATTCTTAAATCTCTCTCCCTCCCTCTCTCTCTCTCTCTCTCTCTTTCTCTCTCTCTCTCTCTCTCTCTCTCTCTCTCTCTCTCTGTAGGTCTGTGTTAGTGGTTGGGTTCTTTGAATGGGTGGGTCTGGTGTGTTACTTTGATGGCGTTTTTGGAAAATCTGCTTGTGATTCAATTTTGCCTACTGTGTGTGTGTGTGGGTGTGCGTGCATGCATGTGTGCACATGTATGCATGTGTGTGTGTAAAATAGATTGTGTGAGTGTGTGTATGTGTGTGTGTGTGTGTGTGTGTGTGTGTGTGTGTGTGTGTGTGTGCACGTGTGTGTCAGTCTATGTGTGTGTGCGTGTGTGCGTGCGTGCATGTGTATGTGTGTGTCTGAGAGAGAAATAGAGTGTGTGTGTGTGTATGTGTGTGTAGATGAGTGTGTGTGTGTGTGTGAGGCTAGGCGTGCTGTGAGGACAGACACTCCTCTCAGGGGCATCCCGTGCCTGTGTTTAGCACACACAGCTCCAGTGTGGAACACCAGGGGCAGAGGGCCAGCATCAAGGTGCTAATGGCTCTGATATACCCCTCGCCTCCACCACACACACACACACACACACACCATACAAACACACACACACACACACACACACACACACACACACACACACACACACCATACAAACACGTGCACACACACACACACACACACACACACACACACACACACACACACACACACACACACACCATACAAACACACACACATGCACACACACACACACACACACACACACACACACACACACACACACACCATATACACACACACAAGCGCACACGCAGACACACACACACACACACACCATACAAACACGTGCACACACACACACACACGTACACACACACACACACACAAACATCCGCTCACTCTCCTGCATCGTAAAAAGGCAGGTGCTCTTGTGCCTGCCCGACTCTGTACCCTTGGGACAAACCGCTAATGGACTACTACTGTTTTGCTGT
Organism: Setipinna tenuifilis; assembly: GCA_030347295.1. Taxonomy (NCBI): domain Eukaryota; kingdom Metazoa; phylum Chordata; class Actinopteri; order Clupeiformes; family Engraulidae; genus Setipinna; species Setipinna tenuifilis. The sequence continues at coordinate 8,741,045 of CM059270.1, read as the reverse complement.
TGAGTGTGTGTGTCTATATGTATGAAAGAGAGAGAGAGAGCGAGTGTGTGTGTGTGTGTGTGTGTGTGTGTGTGTGTGTGTGTGTGTGTGTGTGTGTGTGTGTGTGTGTGTGTGTGTGTGTGTTTATTTGCTCCTGCCTCTCAATCCATGTACTTACTACAGCCGCACTGTCCCAGCGATCTACTGGGCCCTCAGCTCAAGCATGAATGTGTCTGTCCCTTTTTCCCTGCTGACGACTGGCACCTCTGTCAGTTGTGTGTGTGTATATGCCTGTGTGTGTGTGTGTGTGTGTGTGTGTGTGAGAGAGAGAGAGAGAGAGAGAGAGGAAAAAGGAGAGAGTGAGAGAGAGTATATGTGTGTGTGTGTCTATGTGTGTTTGTGAGAAAGAGAGACAGATAGAGAGTGGGAGAGAGAGAGCCGGTGTATGTGTTTGTGTTTGTGAGAGAGATAGTGAGTGGGAGAGAAGGAGAGAGAGAGAGATGGTGTATGTGTGTGTGTGTATTTTTTGTTTGTGTGTGTGTGTGTGTGTGTTTGAGGGTTGGAGGGTGTCAGACAGGAGTGCTGACCTTGAGTGGGACTGCTGCCCATTTTTCTGGGTGGCTGAGCCAGTCTGGAGTGCCTCTTGAGGGGCTCTGTCCTTCAGCACGCTCCCTCCGGAGACAGTCCTTGGATGGTAGGCTTGTTGTCTCCTGGACCTTCCCCGTCTGTCTTGATGAACTGAGAAGGAGCAAAGATCTGCTGCCTTGCCTTTCTTTTTTATTTTTACAATATCATGCTGACTGTGTGACCTCATAACAGACACAGGGAAGTTTTCAAGGTGTTTGTTGTCTCTGCTCTCAACCCCTGTTGTTGACTGTGGTCTTGTGGTAAGACTCTCATAACATCCTTTGTATTAGTAAGGTAGTAGATAGAGAATATCTTTCTGTGTACAGTATAGCATTTGGCTGCTGTTGTACACCGTAGAAATGTTGTGGACTCCAGCCAGACTCATATCGGGATTAATCTCCCTCGTGGACAGCTAGCGGGGATTTAAAACTGCAGTCGAAGATTTTAGGGGGGGGGTCATATACTCTAAATGGACTTGGCACATCACAACCCCAGAGTCAGGATGGAGACTCTTCACAAAAGCGGCAGCATCATGTCAGGTTGCCCGAGTCATCTTTTCCCCTACCCAGGTTTCGCCCCCCGAAGAAGTGATTTCTCGAGAGCAGAAAGAGAGACACAAGGAGGAGGAGGAAGAGAGTAGGAGGAGGAGAGGGGAAGAAGGGGGGGCGACTGATGTGTCCTCGCAGTGCGCTCGTTGACTGAGGCCTCGCCTCGAAAAATGGATAATCTCTTTAGCAGTGTGGAGGGGATCAAAAGGCAGAAAAACATGGCGGCGACGTGGCTATCTATCCATCTCCCTCTGTCGCCGTGTCAGAGCGCCCCGTCGCTCCTGTGATCCGTGTGCATGCGTGCGTACACCCCCCACCCCCCCACACCCCCAACCTCGCCGAACACCCCCAGGCTCCTACTGCCTTCCTCTATCAGCCCATCCATCACCCCCTCACCATCCTCCACACACACCCCCTCACCGCAGCCCGCCTCCGACCCTCGCCATTTGTATTCCGATCCCTCTCTCTCCTGCTTTTGTCTTGTTTTTCCTCTATTTCTCTACCTGGCATCTTGTATCCATCTTTCTTATCTATCTGTCGTTGGGGCCCGTGCTGTCCATCAGGGGAGATTTCACACCTGTACAGTTCGCAGACGACGTCTGCTCCTTCTAGCTTCTCTGCTCCCCAACTGTGCGTTTTGTTGGGATGCTGGCTTGCTTATGCACTCTCAAGTATGGATCCCAAGGCTGGCCTGCACACCCACACACATGCCGTCCTGGTACCCCTTATATCTTTCCAGTTCAGCATATGCAGCACCTTCTTTCCTACTTTTTTTTTCTCTTTCACTCTTTCTTTCTGTCTGTCCTTCTTTCTTTCTATCTCTGTCTCTGTCTCTGTCTCTGTCTCTGTCTCTCTCTCTCTCTCAGACACTCTCTCTCTCTCTCTCTTTCTCACACACACACACACACACACATATACACGCACACATGCACACATGCATACACACACAGATACACGCATACACATACATTCACATTCATATTTACATACACACACATACTTCACAAGTACACACGCCTTTTTTGTACCTTCTAGCTTGAAAATGCATCAAGAGGGAGAAATTCTAAACAGCCGAGTGAAATATTGCGCTTAAAATGCAGCCGGCTACAAGTTGTGCATAGTTTCTCATTCTCCTCCAGCTCCCTGACCCACTGAATGTAACTGAATACTAAAAATGAGACAGAGCCAGATTCACTGGGTAACTCGCAATTACCCCAGAGTCATTGCCTGTCGGTCCCCCAGGATCCAACTAAAGAAATCCGTCTCGCCGGCCTAGGAGAGGTGAACATGGTCGCGATGCTGACGGCCACGGACGAGAGTTGACAATCCGCACAGAGAGAGAGAGAGAGAGAGGGAGGGAGAGAGAGATAGAGATAGAGAGAGAGAGAATGGGAATACGAATGAGAGATCGAGAGACAGAGAGAGAAATAGATAGAGGGAGAGTGAGTTGAGCTAAGAACTGCAGGCAGTTTGGTATCTTGCCATCTCGGGGCTTATCTCTCTCTACTTTCCCCTGCCATCCTTTAAGATCCCAGATGACGGAGTCGAGCTCTGCGGATAATTAGCAGCAAGCTGGAGGGGGACGGAGGGAGACAGGAAGGGAGACAGGGAGGGAGGGGGGAGGGGGGAGGGGGGAGGAGGATATGTGCGCAAGGGAACGGACTCCTTCTCTGCCCAAATACTAATAATAACAATAATGAAACAGACTCATGATCCAACATTCTTGGGGCGATTTCCCCCCTAAACGGGCATAGGCGGGCAGGCGGGCGGGAGTGAAATAATGAAACAAAAGGAGAAACAATAAGACAGAATCAATGATGGGGAAGAAATCTGGAGGCAGTGCATTTTCATGTCTGCCCGACAGGGGAGCGTGTTTTTGTTCATTGCGGTCCCTCATCCGTTGCACTAATCTCTTTGTTCGCCTTAGCCTCCCGCTATAGGCAATTAGCGGGTTATTTTGATTGGAAACTAGTTCATTAACAGTTCATTAAAGTACACTTAATTAAAAGCTCACCATGTCTTTAATAACCCAGATGAGTCGCTTTGATTGCGCACGGTTCCAGTGGCAACATCAGTGTAGTGTATAAGCAGCCTAGGGATTGCTGGGTGCGGGGGTTGTGTGTGTGTGTGTATATAGGGATGGTGAGGGGGTGGGGTTGGTGGATAAGAGAGGTAAGAAGAAAGGGAGCCGGCAGAGACAGCAAGGAAGGTAAATATTAAGGGTTCTTTGCACATACACAGACTGTGTTTCTGGAGCTGACATGAGAAGCCAGCTGCTGCATATTAATCGGGTTACAGAGGAAGCTCAGAGTTGACTTTTACGCCCTGGCTTGACCCCCGCGTAAATATCTCAAACTCAAACACACCTAAGTAAAACCTGAACTTTCTTTTGACTCCCTTCCCTCCCAGAGTCCTCTCTCTCTCTCTCTCTCTCTGTCTGTCTCTCTCTCTCTCTCTTTTTTTTTGTCTCAGGGTGCCGTCATGTCACAGCAAAACCTTGTAGCCGCCACACCAGCGTTTCCTGTCATGTCGATGGCCAGCCTGTCGTGGCTGGAGGAACGTTGGCAGCACGGCGTGGTGTGGCGTGGTGTGGCATGGCGTGGTGTGGCTCGTCTCGTCCTGTCTCGTCTCTTCTCAAACTCGGCTCAGCACGGCATGGCACTGCGCACGGAGCCACAAACTTAATTAAGCCGCTCGGAGTGCGGGGGGGGTGGACAGGAGGCTGCCACAGCTAATTACGCCCAGGGCCTCGCAGGTGTAAAGGGGACTGCAGCTTGTGTGCCGGCCCGGGCCAATGAGCTTTGGTGAATAATGAGGAGTCACTCACCGGCGCTGTTGCTGCTGCTGCTGCTATTGTCGCTGTCTTCATTGTTGTTGTCGTGGTTGTCGTGGCTGTCGCGTCGTGAGCCCTGTCCCTGCCTTCATCCTCACTGCAGAGGAGGAGATGGGGAGTGTCTCCTACTGAGGAGGCCTCTCACGTCGGCGCAGCGAGGGGGAAAGAATAAACCCTGCACACTCCATTTCCTCTCCTCCTTGTCAGTGGAAGTTAGGTGGCGTGGCACAGTGCGAAGCGAGCGTGTCAGAGGTGCAAGGCAACGGTGCAGTGCAACATGTCCCAGCAGACAGACCCACAGACAGGACAGGGCAGGGCAGGGCAGGGCAGGCAGACAGGTAGACAGACATGGAGATGGGCGGACAGACAGACAGGCGGGCAGGCAGGCAGGCAGGCAGGCAGGCAGGCAGGCAGGCAGGCACGCAGGCAGGCAAGCCAGATGGATGGATGTGAGAGAAATGCCAACGTCAGTGAGTGACAGCCTCACTGGCTCGCTTCTCTCTTCTTTTTCTACATTTCTCGGGGTGTGTTTTTTCATCTGTAGCTATCCATCTCTCCGCTGTCCCTCTGTCAATGTCTGTCTGAGTCGCTCCGTCTCTTTGTCTTTCTCAGCACATATTTCTCATGGTCAGATTCTGGCTGCGGCTCCCCGTGCTGCTCTCCCCCCTTCTTTGATGTCCATATCTTTCTCTTCCCCATCTCTCTCTTTCTCCCTCCCTCCCTCCCTCTTCTACCACCCCTCTCTATCCTTTCTCCCTCTCTCTCTCTCTCTGCCTCTGTCTTTCTCTCTCACCATCTCTTTTCCCTCCCTCCCTCCCTCCCGCTCTCTCTCTCTCTTTCTCTCTGTCTCACTCAGTGTATCTCTGTCTTCATGTGTCTTTTTCTGTCACAGTGTGTATTAGACGTGGTAGTGGAGGTGGGGGCGGTGAGGGGTGTTGGGGTTTTTTGGGGCATGGGTGTGGAGGTGGTGTGACAGTGTGGTGGTGGTGGGGGGGGCGGAGGGCTGGCGGTGTTCAAAGTGTGGGAGTGCGAGTGGGGGCGAGTGTGCGCGGCCCCATTGGCTGCCGAGCGGTTTTGTTTTCCCCGCACGTCGGCGGCGGGGATGACTGGGAACAAAGTGACAGTGTGTGAAACAGGGTCGCGCGGCCAAAAAAAGCGGCAGGGCACCGAGGCATGAGAGGCGTGAGAGGCGTGGATAACCTGATCAGGGAGGGATGGGGAGCGGTCAGGCAGGGGGAATGTCATCCTCCTTGTCCATCCCGGCAGGACTGTCAGACAGCCAGCCGGCAAGTCTGGGCTGGGGCTGGGGCTGGGGCTGGGGCTGGGGCTGGGGCTGGGGCTGGGGCTGGGCATAGCGAAGCAGAGAACTCTCCTGCCCTCTCTCTTAATGCTTCTGCTTTGCCTTCTGACCCGCATGGCTTTTTTAGCTCCCCGGGCGCCACAGCCAGTTCCAAAAGCAGATGGCCTTGATTGGTGTGTGTGAGTGTGTGTGTGTGTGGGTGTGTGTGTGTGTGGATGTGGGGGGTGGGGGGTGGCCTAAAGCTCTCTGGTAGAAAATGGGAGACACTCGATGTGATTACCACCCTCGCGAGTCCCAGAGCAAAAAGAGTTGTCTTCAACCTTTCCGCTATCTGCCCTCAAACCCATCTGTCGTTTGATGGATTCTTCTTTCAACCTTTTTTAATGCAAAGATCTGCATAAACGACATCATGGCGAAAAGGGGGTTTTCAAAGTGGCATCGCTAAGAGTTTTCTGGGGAAACATGAAGAACTCTGCTGTGCAGTGTCACAAAAGGCAAACACCTCTGTTAATGACATGTGTTTATGTCTTCTATCTAATGTATGTGTGTGTGTGTGTGTGTGTGTGTGTGTGTGTTTGTGTGTGTGTGTGTGTGTGTGTGTGTGTGTGTATGTGTATGTCTGTGTCTGTATGTATGTGTGTGTGTGTGTGTGTGTGTGCATATGTGCGTGCGTGTACATGTGTGTGTGTACGTGTGTAAAATGCGCTGCGAGATGGTGAGAGATGGGCCGAGCTGATTTGCAGTCATGTGTGTTTAGCCTCCTCTCTCTCGCTAAGTGACTCGGGCAGCACTAAGGGCTGTCAGCTGTTCCAAATGTTGCTGGCTCTAAAGTGGCCTAAATGTGGCTGCCTTCCTCGGCCCGTACTCCTGCCAGCATCTGCATAATGTAAAGCTTCTTAAAAAAGAGTGCCAGATTCTGTGCAGATTTTTTTTTCGACCCGTGGTGAGTCAGTGGACTAAGCCACTCTTACTCTCTTCAATTCTTCCCCTCTCTCTCTCTTGTCCTCACTCTCACTCTTCCTCTTCCTCTCTCCATCTATCCCTTTTGTCTATCTAGCTTCCTGCCTCTTTCTTTCTTTATCTCTCCTTCACTCTTTTCTTCTCTCTTTTTTGCTCTTTTCCTCTCTCTCTCTCTCTCTCTCTCTCTCTCTCTTTTGCGGTCGCCCTCCTACTTTCCTCCCTCTGTATCATCTCCCGCCCCCTCCCCCTGTCTCTCTTCTGCTCACGCTCTCTCAATTTCCCTCTCCCTGGAAATTAGCTTTGGTGAGCAGGCAGCTAATTGTATGAATGAGTGTAATTATCAGAGGTGAGAGTTCAGCGAAGATTGAGAAGTTACCGCTCTCAAAGGCTGCTTATCCTCCCTCATACAAGCTGTGAGAGTTTTACAATGTTTTAGTGAAGCTAGTGAAGGAAATGTGTTATATTATATGATATTATATTATATGATATTATATTATATTATATTATATTATATTATATTATATTATATTATATGTGTCTTAATGACAGACCATGATGTAAAAATGTGGTGGTATGTTTTTACATTACACTTCGTTGGACCCATTACGGTTTGGTTGGCTTACTGTGGTTTGTGGCTCACCTCTCTGCAATTCCCCCCCGCTGTCTCCGTGATTCCTTCATATCCCACCCTCTCCGAGGCACATTTATATACATTAAACTGCCATCTCCAAAGGCTTGAATTAAATCTTCGCTGTATTCCATCACTCACCTGCTCCTGGGGCGTTCTCCTCTCTGCCTGTCGGAAAATCCCAGCGGTAGTTACCGCCTCTCTGCCGACGGGGCAGTCGCCCGTAGAGGGAGAAAGAGAGAGAGAGAGAGAGAGAGAGGAAGAAATAGAGAGGGAGAGATAGGGAGAGGGTGAGGGAGAGGGAGAGAGAGAATGAGAGAGAAAGAAATAGAAAGACAAAAATAGAGAGACAGAGAGGGAGAAAGAAGAAGAGAGTGCTATCGTTGAATGCACAGAGCACACTGTGGTTGCGTAGTGAAGAGGCGCCTCCTTCGAGAGCCATCATCACCTGGCAGTCAAGGCTGGAAGCTGGAGGCTGGAGGCTGCCGACGGCTGGAAGGGTGGTTAGGAGAGGGAGGAGACAGTTTGGGACAGGGCCCATGGCTCAAAGTCAGCTGAAAAGGCCTTTAGAAGGTTGTGGGATGGGGGATTTCTGGAAGAAGGGAGGGTTTGGAGTGGAAATGATGTTGGGGGGGTGGGGATTGGGTTGTGGAGACTGACATAAAAGAAGCATGGAGGGTGTGGAGTGGAATATTGGGAGGGTATCCACACAGGTAATCCTGCTCATCTCCACACCGCACCGACACCGCTATACTCTTATCGCGGGTTGGCAACGTCATCTTTTTTTTCCCCCCCTTATCTTCCTCCTCTCACGGGCTGAACCAACCATATCTCCCATCTACTCCCATCTGTTTTGTTTTCCATCATCCGCCCTCGTTCTCCCACACCTCTCCTCTATTCTCCTCTGCTCTATGCATTTCATTTCCTGCATCTGCCACTTTTTGTCTTCATCTCACGGTTATTTCTCTTTTTCTCTGCGCGCGGCCTCTGCACTGACTTTAATGGGCTAAAGCGATGCTTGTGGCTCCTGTAAAGCGGCCCATCCGGGCCCAGTGGAAAGGAGTGGGGAGTTGGGGGTTGGGGGGTGGGGGTGGCAGTGGGGGTGGGGGTGGGGGTGGCGGTGGCGGTGTGGGCGAGGAGGATGAGATTGGAGGTGAAACAGCAAGCGAAAAGACAAATCGAAGGCAGAGTGCATTGAATTAGCACTCTGTGGTTTTTTTTCTCTCTCCCTGTTCAGCGCTTGTGTGGGTGTGAGGTCCTGTGAAAACGGGTCAGATCGTCACACCACACACTCCCACTACCCCACCCCACCCCACCCCACTCCACTCCCACCCCACTCCACTCCCACCCCACCACAGCCCAAGCTGCCCCGGTCTCCATTGCTTTATGCACCCCCAGATCAGTCTGATGTAATCCAAGGAAGGGGGAGTCACTGATGCATTGCGACAGTTTAATTTGATATTTGAAAAAAAGACAGAGGAAGAGAAGGGAAAAAAAAGACATCAAGCAGCCCCAAGGAAGACGGGTAGAGTTAGTTGACTCAGCAGGTTGTATTGTACCAAAAATAGGTGAAAGAGAGAGAGAGAGAGAGAGAGAGAGGTGAATGGAAAAAAAGATGGAGTAGAAAAGAGAATGAGAGCACGAGAGAAAGAGAATGAACGACAAAAAAGAGATTGAGAGAGAGAGAGAGAGAATGAGAGCATGAGAGAGCGAATGAACGACAAAAAAGAGATAGAGAGAGAGAAAAAGAGAGAGAGAGAGAAAATAGCAGGCCAGGGGCCATTAATCCATTAACTGACTAAATGCACACATGAGGAGTGGCCTGGACACTGTTCTCTGCCCATCCCTCCCTCCCTCCCTCTTTTCTGCCATTCCCTCGCTTTCTGCAGTAAGCCCTTACAGCACAGAGACCCTGGATTAGTAAATTGCACTCTTCCTCATGGTGGACCGCATCGCAAGGTGACCTAACAGCCATCCACACAAGGCATCCAACGACGTGAATATTTTTGCATTTGTGCAAACTCAGATACAAGGTTAAAGAATTTCAATGAGTGGAATGATGGTGCTTTTTCTGTCTGGTGGCTCACTTGATATTAACTCACAGAGG
>CM059270.1:8717063-8724563 GCA_030347295.1 Setipinna tenuifilis | reverse complement strand
GTGTGGGTGTGTGTGGGGACAGGCGCTCCTTTGATATGTGAGTGGCTGAGGCTGTGGTGGGCTCTCACGGAGGTCAGCGTTGCTGCTGAAGCGTGGGCCCAGATCGAGCCTGACAACTGGGGCCGCTCCCTCAGACCTGGGCTTAGCTTAGCAGGGCCAGGCGTCTGGGTGTCTGAGAGAGGAGCACCGCGCCGCGCCTGTCCATGTCTCTCCATCTTTTCACCCTCCCCCTCCTCCTTCTACTCTTTCTCTCGATCTCCTCTTCTCTCCTTTCCTCTCTTCTCCAGGGAGGGGGGAGGGAGGGGGGGGGGGGGGGGGTGAGTCACTTATTTCAAGGATTGTCTCCTGTCACTTCCCATTTAGCTCAGCAGTGGCAGACACCTCCTCAGAGGTGTGTGTGTGTGTGTGTGTGTGTGTGTGTGTGTGTGTGTGTGTGTGTGTGTCTGTGTGTGGTCCAAGCGCATGTATAGGATTTTCACTTCCTGGCTCCTATGTGTATGCTTGTGTATGTATTTATGTGTGTATATTTATGTGTGTGAAACATCTACATGAATTCCTAAGTTAGTTGCTGTTTGTGTGTATGTGTGGGCCTGTATGCCGGTGTATGTACATTCCTGTGTGTATGTCAGTCTGAGTATGCTTTTGTGTGTGTGTGTGTGTGTGTGTGTGTGTGTGTGTGTGTGTGTGTGTGTGTGTGTGTGTGTATGTGTATGTGTGTGTGGTCCCCCTGATGCCAACTGTCCCCATGATGTGAAGCAAGCAGTTGGCCAGCCAGACCCTTGGATGACTCCCCTCCCCAAACACACCTCCCTCTCCCCCTCCCTCCCCTCGCCTCCCCTGCCCTTCCCCAGCCCCCCAGTCCATCTCCTGCCAACATCCCCATGAGTAAGCAGTGCCTGGCGGCCTGTCCGATGGAGGTGGCATCTCCCCCTTGCCCCCGGCCCCTCTTGCCCAGATGGGTGAGTTGCGGCTCACGTCTGGTGGGCCACGCCGTAACTGAGCTGGCGATTAGACACCCGTCTGTTTTGGTTGAGGCCCAGCAGTCGCCGGGGAGCGAGAGCGGAAAAGCTCGCTGTCATCACAGTAAACAGCCCGCAGTGAGATGTCTGCTGGAATGTGCAGTGTGTGTGTGTGTGTGTGTGTGTGTGTGTGTGTGTGTGTGTGTGTGTGTTTGTGTGTACTGTGAAATATATACTTACAGGGGTAGAGATAGAGAGGGGGTCATTTTTCTTAGAACAGGAATACAGTGATAATGTGGATGTGCCTTTGGGATATTATTGTGTGTGTATGTGTGTGTGTGTGTGTGTGTGTGTGTGTGTGTGTGTAAGCAAGAGAGAGAGAGAGAGTGTGTGTATTTGGGTGTCTATATGAGTGAGTAAAATGTGTCTCTGTGTGTATCTATAGCTATTTCAGATATCCATATCTTTGTTGGATGGTTTGTTTGTGTGTGTGTGTGTGTGTGTGTGTGTGTGTGTGTGTGTGTGTGTGTGTGTGTGTGTAAGAAAGAGAGAGTATCCTTGGGTGTGAAAGCCCGTGTGTGTGTGTACCCACAGTTTGTCATACAGTATATATAACCATTTTATCACTGAAACATGTCTATATCTATGTGTGTCTCTCTGTGTCATGTGACTATATGCATGTGTGTGTGTCGGGTGGGGTTGGGGTTGGGGTTGGGGTTGGGGTGGGGGGGCATTGCCGTTCTTTTCATTATCAGATGCAGTATCTAAAACTCCGAGGCAGATATAAAGGCCCCTAGAGTATAGAGGCAGGCTTGTGCTGGCCTCAGGGCCAGTGAGTTATGCTCTTTGGTCAACAACTGTGGACGTGCCATGAATATCCACCTGCTGCCTGTTCCCTTGCAATGCACGTTAATGCACACCAAATATGTATTCTGTGTCTCCTCAGAACACCTTGCCTTTTCGCAGGATAAATTACCGGGGCTTTGGTGATGAAATTACGTCTGACCACGTTCCTCTGTTTATGACATTGCCGCTATTATTTCTCCACTTGACAGTTGGTTAGAGGGAAGTGGCTTATTCTGAACAGTCGTCGGCCAAAAATTTTGGAATAATAATGTAGATCTTGTTTACAAAAGGCCTTGAGTGCTTGTTTTGCACACTTACCAGCATGTCTTACTCCAAGGTTGCGCTTGCACATCAAGGCCTGACAACTGCAAATTGGTAAAGACTTAAAAAAAAAGAAATAACAATTCTGGATTGATTTGTTGTAATAAATGGTCAAAAACCAAAAACAAAGACATCCAATAACAAACACACTCCATCTTGTATGAGCAACTGCCTTTAACTGCACAGAATTAAATTGCGTTTTGCCACAGTTGAGCTGTGTGGTTTGTGTTGTTGTGCTGGAGGACACTCCAAACTGCTGATGGAGTAATTAGATTTGGTTTTAGATATGGAAGGCGTGAAGCCTGCTGGTTAGTTCTCGCTTGGCCAGATCTGGCCTTCTTCAGGCCCACTTTAGGCCCAGACCCCCCTCTGCTGCTCTTAAGGGGGGAGATCCATTTTCATTTTCTTGAGATGTTTCAGAGACGTGGGGAGGGAGGAAGGAAGCCCACAAACAAAAACAAAAAAGAGGGACTCGCCCAAAAGTCACAAAAAGAAAAAAGTTCCTTTTCACTTAACTCCCACTGTGTGGAACAAAAGAAACGGTAAACAGACTAAGAAGTGAAGGCTGCACGTCGTGAAATTCCCATCTGCTTCACGGCTGATTTCTGACACACTCAATCTGTTCTCTGCCTCTGTTCCCCTCTACACACACTTATACAAACACACACACACACACACGCACGCACACACACACACACATTTCCTCACTTACCCCTCCCACACACCCCAGTGGATGTTGTTCTAGTCCACATCACTCTGTTTACTCCAATCAGCTGTCACAGTGACTTCTCCTTCCAGTTATTAGAGCGTGTGCCCACTTTCCCAAACTCTTCCCTTCACCACCACACTTCCCATCCCTCCCTCTTTTTTCTCTCTCTATCTTTCCTTTTTTTACTGTCTCCCTCTCTTTTTGATCTCTGTCTTTCTCTCTTCCTCTATAATTTATTTTTGCCACTCTTTTTTTTTGTTTGTTTCATGCTGTTTTTTTTTCAGCCATATGCTATAGCAGCCTGCTCAGCAGAGGCTGAATTGAGAAGAAACGGAAAAACTCAAAAAAAAAAAAAAAAAAAAAAAACGGCGGGAAAAAAAGGAGGAAAATTGGTTGTTTTTTTTTTCCCTCTCCTCTTTCTTTTCATTTAAACTTTCCTTCTGTGTTTTATCCGTCGCATGTCTCTTCACCATGGTAATGCGTTGGCTCCTTGACAGTACACTAAGGAGGGAGATGAGAGGTGGGGGGGAGGGGCGAGGGGGGGCTCTTACGCGAAATCATTAAGAAGACTCAGGACGCGCTATTTGTTTTTGGTGTGTGTGTTTTTTGTTTGTTTTTGCAGAAAATCCGTGCGAATTTGGCAATGTAAAAGGAGGCACACACAAACTCTCTCTCTCACACACACACACACACACACACACGCACACACAGACTGACACACACATACACAGACAGAGACACACAGACACACATACACTCACATACAGTACACAGACTGACACACACATACACACATACAGACACACACACACACACACACACACACACACACACACACACACACACACACACACACACACACACACACACACACAGGCACCCAGGCACCCTTATATTGCTGTATGAATAGAAATGAGGAGAGAGGAGGTGTGAGTTGTGTCATGCCGTGAGGTTGCCAGAGAAGATCTGCACCTCTTCCGAGACGAGACGAGACGCGAGGCAAAACTGCACGATGAAATACAGCCCTGGCACGCTTACCCACACAGCCCAGGGAACAGCGCTGGGAATGAGGCAGCTAAATCACTGCCTTTCAAGTTTTTGTTTGTCAAAACACACACACACACACACACACACACACACACACACACACACACACACACACACATAAACACACACACACAGGAACATTGCGCGCACAAACACACCCACACACACACACACACACACACACACACACACACACACACACACACACACACACACACACACACACACACACACACACACACACAAATAAATTACCCACACTCAAAATTGCCTGTGTGAACACAAACATGCACAGGTACACATGGCAGTTAATCGGCAGTCATAAAAAAACATACACATACCCATATTGCAACATAAAAAATGATATAGACCCAGCATGCATGCTGTGCAGAGGGCTGCTTTTATTTATATGAAATAAAGAGAAATGTAAATGTTATCAAAGCACAGTGTAGCATCTATTATCTGATGGAGATGCTGCAAATATGGGTTTTGAGTCAGCGCATCTGGGCTATGGGCTTAGGAGATCTTGTAGTATCTCTCTTTCCCTCTCTCTCTCTTGTTTTCTCTTCCCCTTGTTCAGTAAACCCTTGGTGTGTGTGTGTCTGTGTGTGTGGATCTGTGTGTGTGCAGTGAATTTACCACAGTGCTGTGATACCAGCCTGCGGTCTGCTTTTGATGGATGGCTTGCCGTGAGATTCAGATGAAGTGGAAGCACCTCGTCTGCCTCCAGCTCCAGCTCCAGCTTCTGTTCTTACCCCATCCCCAGCCTCAGCCCAAGCCCCCACCGTGGCCCCGCTGCCAGTCCTGTAAACAGGACCACAACTCACCCAGGCCCCCACACCATCACAGCAGCCCAGCCGGGCACCCTCAGCCGAGAACATCACATACGCATGCCCTCACACACACTCCTATACACACACAGGCACAGACACACTCACAGACACAAAGATATGTGCGTAAATCTCCTCTCACACAAAGACACACATATATTTCGCCATTTACCCTTCTCATACATCCTACTGGATGTTCAGCCTCCCCCCCCCAAACACACACACACACACACACACACACACACACACACACACACACACACACACACACACACACACACACACACACACAAAGACAGAAGGACTCTGTCTACCAACCTTTCCAACTGCTACCCACATATCATCTCTGCATGTGCGAGTCCTCTCCTTTCATTTCAGGAGGGCTGTGGTAGTGCAATCTTACTCCCCCCACCCCCTCCTCCCAGAACAGCCTCTGTGAACCCTGACCACACACATGCCACATAGCAACACATTGGATTATTTTGGCAGGGGCAATACTTAACACACGTACATACACACACACGTACATACACACACACACACACATACTCACAGCACTCTCACCACTCACCCTTCCCTCTCGCCCAAACGCTTTATATTAATACCGGAGCACTTTGCTCCTGTGGTCGCGCTCCACAGCAGATGGCTTTGACCGTGCACAGTATTTCTCACCTCCCTCCCACAAGGCTGCCGCCGTGGCAATCAGCAGCGTGTTTAGAGCAGCCAGAAGAATCTTATCTTAGCAACGCATTTTTTTTTTCTACCCCCCCCGCCCCCTTACTCTTACCCCTCCGCATCTTCCTCTACCCTGGGTGAAGTGTGGAGAGATGCCTGCTTTTGAGGGGTTGAGCCCCTCTCTTTTTTCTCTCTTAAATCCTCCCCAAAGTGCCTGCGTTCGAGTCCCCCCCCCCCCCCCCCCCCCCCCCACCGGGTTGGAGAGGCAAGCCAGCCTGGGACTCGGGCAGGGCACACAGTCTGCGGGAGGCTCTGGTGGATGAGATCCGGTCTTGGCCCGCGCGTAAGGTGGCGGGTCTGGGACGAGCTCCAGTGAGGGCATCGGGAGGTGGCAAAGAGGCTGTGGCAGAGCATGTTGTGTCACAGGAACATGGAGGAAAGTTGATTTTTTTCTTTATTTTAAAAACTTGCGTTTGTTTTTTTTTCTTCTTGCCATGGGTTTTAGCACACTGGCACGATGACACCCCTGCTTTTTTGTTTGTTTTTCATTTTTTGTTTGGCCCTCAGAGTGTGAGTGCCATGTTCAAGGCCTCTTGTGTGCCACAGACACACTGATCTTAACACACATATTGTCTTCTGTGTATTTTTAAACTTAAGAAAAACCGCAAGCCAACATAAACGACAGAATGTTCTCATGGCTTCTCAGAACTTCCACTAGCTAGCTATATAATTAGAATGTCAGGCATGAATGCTTATTCACAAGGCCCTCCTATTTACTTCCTGGGTGAGTGACTGGCAGAGTATGAAAAATCACATTGTGTTGGAACTAAAGACTGAAAATACATCTTGGCATTTAGGTTGGTTTGCACCATTGAGGCAGTTGTCAGAGATAGGGTTTATTAAATGGTTTGGAAATGCCTCTCTCCATGATTCCATCTATCAAGCTGTAATACTTCCTTCATATAAACCCATATACACCACACTCACTCCCTGACTCTCTCTCTCTCTCTTTCTCTCTCTCTCTCTCTCCCTTTGTCTTTATTTCCATCTATCTCTGTTTTCCTCTTTCTCTCTGGCACGCTCTCTTTTTCTCTCTCTCTTTTTTTTCTGTCTCTTTCTATATGCGCACACAGTATATGTGTGTGTATGCCTACCACGATTTTTGTCAGTCGATGCTTAATTTAACAATGTCTCGGTGGTACAATCCAAGCCTGCATTGATTTCTCTAAACACCTTGTCTTCAAAGGTCTGACAGAGCACTGGACTGTGAACCTCTAAAGTAGCAAATTATTTTTTTAGCCCCACTCTACCCGAAGGGTATATTTAAGGGCCAAGGACTCAACTCTCTGTTGACCTGATCTTGAGTTTTGCGTGTTTTTTTATCCATCAGGAGAAGCAATGACATTTTAATTAAATTCAAACACGTTCATCACTCCCGGCCCAGTTTCATCCAACCCCCTCAATCAAAGCAGGAGGTGCTACGCTGTTGAAATATGACGAGGCTGATTTTGCTGCCTAAACATCAATTGGGAGAAAAGAGAGGATGGAGAGAGACAGAGCACAAGGAAGAGAAGAGACAGAGGGGAAAAGAGAGAGAAAATTATCATTTTCAGGAGGTTGAGCTTCCCACTGTTTGAAGTTTGTCATTTCGATTAACATCCCGTTGCGTCAAATTGCATCTAACCATTGCAATGTATATCAAGTTGATCCCATGGAGAGGTGTGGGGGAACGTGATTTGACCCAGATAGACCATGTTGTTATGGCTTCCTCTTTGCTCCTTACTGAACCCCCTCTCCTGTTCTCTCTCTCTCTCTCTCTCTCTACCTCTCTATTTCCCTCTTTGTCTTTGTGCCTCCTTCTCATATTTTGAATATGACTAAAATAGGCAAGTAGTTAACAGTCCCAAAGCTTTTGTTCAGGCATTTCTGTCAATCATGTGTGTCTAGGGCTGGGTATTCGCTGCTGTGGGCATGGGGGGGGGTTGGGGGCTGGGTGGGGAGTGGGGAGTGGGGAGTGGGGAGTGTGGTGCGGTGCGGTGCGGTGCATGAGTGTTCCTCATCCCCGCTAACAGGGTCATCTAGGCTGGGCGCATGAGTGGGCCCCCTGCCTCAT
>CM059270.1:8704563-8712063 GCA_030347295.1 Setipinna tenuifilis | reverse complement strand
GTGTGTGTGTGTGTGTGTGTGGATGCATGCTTTGCATTGAACAGAAAGAGTGTGGCTGTTTTCCAGGTGTGCCTGTGTGTGTTCGCATGCTTTAAATTGGACAGAAAGAGGAAGTGTGTTTTATTTTCCAGGTGTGTTTGTGTGTGTGTGTGTGTGTGTGTGTGTGTGTGTGTGTGTGTGTGTGTGTGTGTGTGTGTGTGTGTGTTAATCAGTGGCCGCTGGAGGTCTCCTTCTCACCACGTCGCCCTAATTTGCTCCTGCGGGCTGCCTTGTATCCACCCCCGGCGGTGACTGCGCCTCCTCTTCCAAATGAATGTATTTATTTACATTCATCTAACCCCGGTGAGAAGTGCCGGGCTGGCTGCCGCTAAAGATTTCCTTAATCTTTATGGGCGTGGGAGCGTGCCAGGAGCGGCTCTGGTCTGCGCCCCGCACACCGCATCCCGCACACCACACACCGCACACCGCACACACCCCCACCGAGAGATAATAAAATAATGGAGCTTATCGCCAGCCCGCAGACCAAGGGGGGAGCGTTCTCCCGGCGCCTCCTGCTGTGCTGGTGCTGCCTCCTCTGCCTCCTCAGAGGCCTCGTGCACCTCCTCTTATTGCCTCCTGCACCTACATAAAGGTCTCGTGCACCTCCTTTTGATGCCTCCTGCACCTACTCAAAAGTCTAATGCACTTTCTCCTGATGCCTCCTCCCCCTCCTTAAAGGTCTTGTGCACTTCCTCATGATGCCTTCGCCACCTCCTCACAAGCCTCGTGCACCTCCTCTTGATGCCTCCTCCACCTCCTCAAAGGCCTCATGCCTCTCTATCTCTCTCTCTTTCTGTGTGCCTCTCTCTGTTTCCCTTTTTTTCATGCTCTATCTTTCTCCACCCCCTCACTTCCCCCCCTCCCTTTTTCTTTCTCTCTTTTCTCTATCTCACTTTCTCTGTGTCTTCCTCCTTCTCTACCTCTCTCTTTTTCTCTATCTCTTCCTCCCACTGCACCTCTCTCTCTCTCCCTCTCTCTTCCTTCCTCATACCTCTCTCTCTCCCTTTCTCTCGCCCGCTCTCTTTCTCTCTCTCTCTCTCTCCCTTTGTCAGTGTGCCCCAGCTGGTTCACCCTCTGCCCTGTCTCACGGCCTCTGCAGGGGTTTGTTCATGCCCTCTCTTCACCTGTGTGTGTGTGTGTGTGTGTGTGTGTGTGCGTGCGTGTGTGTGTATGTGTGTGTGCATCTGTTGGCCATCTCGGCTATACAGAACTGGACAATACTGGATCTGCTTTTGACAGCTCAATACTTCCATGCGCTGTTGGGGGATTGCTCTGAGATGCACTGAAGATATTGCATTAAATCTTGCCAGAACAAGTGGGAAAATAAAACCCTTCTTTAAATCCTGCTCATTATGCATCAATGCACCGATGATTAAAGAGATTGCATTTTCAAACTCTAGTTAAAATTCAAGTTGGAATAATTTGTTGACCCCAGGGGTTCGAGAGCGGTGCACTGACCAAGAATAAACAAGAATTGTTGCTGGAAAGTTCAGCACACTGGGAGCTGACTCAGTTGAGCATAAATGAAAAATAATAGCTGCAATTTGACAATGTGTAGTAATCAAGCAAATGTGTGTCTCTTCAGTTCCCCTCTACCCATCTTTCTGCCTCTGCCCCAGATTCTGTGGCGTGCAGCTAGCTTGGCAGTGCCATCCCCCCCCCCCTCTCTTCCTCTTTCTCTTTCTTACTCCTCTTTATCTCCTCCCATCATCTGTCAGTGGTGGCCACAGCCCCCCCCCCCTCTTTCTCTCTCTCTCTGCCCCCCTCCTCTCTCTCTCTCTCTCTCTCTCTCTCTCTCTCTCTCTCTCTCTCTCTCTCCCTCCCTCTCTCTCTCTCTCTTTCTCTCTTTCTCCCCCTCCCATAATTTGCCAGTGGTGGCCACAGCCCCCCCCCATCTCTTTCTCTCTCTCTCTCTGCCCCCTCTCTCTTTCTCTCTCTTTCTCTCCTGCCATCATTTGTCAGTGGTGGCCACTGCCCCCCCCCTCCTTCTTCAGCCTCACCCTCAACTGGAAGAGCTTTTCACCCTCTTCTTCTTCTTTTCTGCTGAACTCACCATTTGGCTTGATGTGCTGCGTGACCTCTTGAATTCATGATAAACACTTGCAGCTGAAGTGTTTATTGGCTGAACAGCTTTGTGCTTATTTGATCACATGGATATGATTTTCCCTCTTTTTATAGAGTGCTCTGCATATAATAACTCTCTTGCTCTGTCTTTCTTTTCCTCTCTCTCTCTCTGTGTCTCTTACACGCACTCACACACAGACACTTACACACACACTCACACTCACACACACACACACACACACACACACACACACACACACACACACACACACACACTTGTACACATACCTATTTAGTTTGTTCCACTCAGGTGCCTGTTTTGTGTCTCTGTCTCCCTACGAGAGGGACTCTTGGCTTGGCCATAAGCTTTTGTGATCTTTTGTTATCTTTTTTATCATCACCCCCCCCCCCCCCCACCCACCCACCCACCCATGGAAAAAGAGAGCGGGGGCTTCTTCAGAATGGCCGGTCTGCACATCATTAGCAGAAGAACAGTGGAGCTGCTCTTCATGTCATTAATAAATAATTCAGAACATGTCCTTAAACAAATGAGTTTCCACCTCACTTCTGTCTTTCTCTCACTCTCCCCCCTCCGTCCTCCTTTCCTCCTCCTCCTCCTCTCCTCAGCCTGAAGTGGTGTTTTACAGTGCGGGGGCAGCCTGCGTGAGATTTGCTGGACTTTAAATAAAGGACAGCGCTTTGTCACGAGCTTGATGAAAACCCCACTTTCATTATGGGACTTTTAATGTGTTTTTTTTTTTTCCCTGAGCTTGCATGTAGCACTTTTAATTTTATTTAGTGGCTGTTTCATGCCCCGGGGAAACAATGGCACCATTTTTTTCCCCTTTCAGTGCCCCCTTCTCTCCTCTCTTTCCTTCCTTCTCTCCCTCTCTGCTTTTACACTCTCATGTTGTCTTTCTCTGACTTTTCCTTTCCATCTTTCAGTCTTCACTCACGGATGTGACAGGCTAGTTTCAGGGGCCTGTAACCCTACTCCCCACCACCCCACCACCATCCCCCACAACACACACACACACACACACATACACACACACACACACACACACACACACACACACACACACACACACACACACACACACACACACACACACACACAGTCACACACACTTCCATCTCTGCGTCCACCATACATGTTCTCCTTCATCAGAAAGTGCATTAGGGGGGAGACAGAGGGAGCTGGGAGGCGTGAGGAGAGGCGAGGCAAGGCAAGGCGAGGCAGGCAAGGCGAGGCAGGCAGGCAGGCGGGGAAAAGGAAGGGGGAGTCTAAGCGACTCTGACAGGGACACATTTGCTACAGAGATGTGGGATTGTGTTGTGTGAAATTGAAACGGCGGAGCATCAGGAGCAGTTATTTGCAATAAATTTCAACCACGACGCCTCTGAAAGCTTCTTCCTCACACTCCTCTTCCTCCTGCTCCTCCTCCTCCTCCTCCTCCTCCTGTCTTCACGGCTTCACCTGCCACCTCCTCTTTTCCCTCCTTTCTCTCATCCTCCTCACTCTACTCCCTGCCCCTCACCTCTGAAACCCCCCACCCCCACCCCTTACCTGGTCCTACCCTCTATTCATCTCTGGAGAGCTGTCCTCTGCCCATGTTAGTCTCTGCTTGAGTCTGGCAGGTGAAGTCCCCACTCCTAGGCTGTGTCAACCCTACCCCATCTATTTCCCCTATCCCCACTCTGGCCTTCCCACAGAGCCCTCCTCCCCTCCCCACTCTCCCTCTCCCTCTTCCCCCTCCACCTCCCCCTTGCCCCACCTAGGCCCCCTTCGCCCGTGTCACGCTAAGCGGTGTCGACAGCCACCCGCGCCCCTGTCAAGCCGTCAGCCAGTCGGAGAGCAGAATTAATTTGTTTAATTTTCATACCTTTTCATTAAGCCATCTTGGTGGCCGGGGCACGGCGTGTCAAAACATCCAATACATTTTCATGCGTTTGCTAGTTTGTTGAAATAGCCCACAGAAGAGGCTGAGGTGTGTGTGTCAGTGTGTGTCGGTGTGTGTGTGTGTCTGCGTCAGTGTGTGTGTGTGTGTGTCAGTGTGTGTGTGTGTGTCAGGGGGAGTGGACAGGGAACATTAGCACCTTTCATAGATTTAATGTATTTATATCAGGGAGTAATGGACTGTTGCTAATAAAAAAAGGGCAATTTCCCGAATCATTTTAGCCAACTGATTATATTGGTCCATTTGAGCTTTCAAGGGCTTATGATAACATCGCCGAGGAACCTGTTACCGGGGAAATGGGAAGTGACATAAAGTTTAGTGGCATGACCCCATCCAGCTCTGTCGTGTTTTTTAAGGAGCTTGTTCCCACGGTGATGGACTTATTAATTACCCCCAGGCTTGCTTCAGAGAGCCTCTTGTATCGCTCCATAGCTTCCTCCTGTCTTTCTCTCTCATTCTCTTCCCCTCTCTCTCTCTCTCTCTCTCTCTCTCTCTCTCTCTCTCTCTCTTCTTCTCTCTCGCTTACCCTCGTTCTGTCTCTCTCTGCTGCTCTCGCTATCATTAAAGAGCTGTTAGATGGTTCTCAGCTGCTGTCTCTCTCTATCTACTTTCCTGCCTGCCCATCTGTAATGGCCGCTATATTGCAAGAGGAACATGGTGATAAGCACAGCTCTTCACAGCTCGTCTAATCTCGATGTGAATATCAGGAATTCTCACCTGTTTTTCCACCCACCCTTCCATCCGTTCATTGTGTTGTTTGCCAGATTTTGCCAGAGGCAGGACTGAATTTGTTGTGATGGAAAAGGGCATTGTGATGCCTTCTGGGATGAGTCAGCTGATTTCGTGTGATTACGAGCGAACGCTTTGTTGTTGTTGCTGTTGTTGCTCAGTTGTTTGTTGTTGACGTTGCTGTTCTAGCCGCTGCCTCGGCATATTCACATTTCGACAACTCCAAATTAAACATTCATGTGTTCATGTTTCCAAGATGCTTTGTGAGTGTTAACTTTTATTAGCGAGCTGCTCTCTGCTAGTATTAGAAGGCAATTATTTGCTGATTTGATGTGGAAGACGTATTTGGCTCATTGATTTTTTTATGAAGAAACTGGAGATGAGAAGCAATATGCTGCGTAAATGATTCATAATGTATGCTTTGCTGCATACAGCAATATGTCTTCATTTAATCAATTTAATTGTTCATATTCAGATTTATAGCGTAAACACACAGACACGCCGACACACATGCCTACATGCATACAAAGTCCTACATGCATAAGACTAGGGGATATTATAGAAAGCACTGACTTTGAATGGGAAGGGAAGAGAAGAGAACAGAGTAGAAGAGAAGAGAACAGAACAGAACAGAGTAGAGGAGAACAGAACAGAACAGAACAGAGTAGAACAGAAAAGAACAGAACAGAGTAGAAATGAACAGAACAGAAGAGAAGAGCCTAATAGTTTTACTTTGCCAGCAGAATGAAACCATTCTATCTGGGTTAAGCCCTTACACCTCTAATTGAAATCCCCACCTGGTTTAGTGGCATGAGTTCTGAGTTTATGAGTTCAGTGTGTGTTCAAAGAAGATGGCAGTGTTTTTAGATGTCTAAACCCCATGAATTCTGGGAGGCGACTGTGACTGACACAAAGGCTCACTGGTTTGACTATGACTCCTCCTGAGCAGGTCAGAGTGTCCTTGAGGTAGACTTAGATCTCCACACCCCTGGACCCTGATGCACTGGTGGTCCACAACCTTGCATGGCAACTCGCCTTCCTCCATTCGGCATCTGAGTGGGTGAATGTCAGGCATTGAATTGTAAAGTGCTTTGGGTCACTCTACTAAGGGTGAGAAAGTGCTGCAAATGCAGGCAGGCACCGTGTGTGTGTGTGTGTGTGTGTGTGTGTGTGTGTGTGTGTGTGTGTGTGTGTATGTGTGTGTGTGTATGTGTGTGTGAGAGAGAGAGAGAGAGAGAGAGAGTGTGTAAGCGCACACATATGTGTGTGTGTGTGTGTGTGTGTGTGTGTGTGTGTGTGTGTGTGTGTGTGTGTGGCCTTTTTTGCAGTACTGCTACTTTTTTCTCTCTCTGTTTCTTTTTCCCTCGTGATTTAGGGCCAAGTCCCTTTGGGCTCTTGTGACATATTTGAATGAAATGGAAGAAATGAATATGCACTCAGGCTTTTGCTATGTTTCTGCCTCCCATGGCTGAGAGGAAAGAGAGAGAGTGATAAGAGAGAGTGATAAGAGAGTAAGAGAGAGACTGACAGAGTGAGAGAAAAAAAAGAGAGGGAGTGACAGACAGAGGACAGAAGAAAGAGAAGGAAGAAGAGAGAGAGAGGGAGAGGATAAGATGAGTGGTTATTATGAACATACTTTGTGAAGAGAGGCAAGCCTCACAGATGTAGCCCACAGTTAAGTGTGTGTGGAGGGGGGTGTGTGTGTGGGGGGGGGTGCAGTGGCACATTACAGAGTGGTGGGGGAATATCACGTCAAGTTTCATCCCAGTCTTCTGTACCACCTCCCATCTCTGCTCGCTCGCGGCTCATCTCGATGGTGGATCGAACCGAGTCTGAAGATGGGCGAGGAAGGAGCTGCACGCGTGCCCGTACGCTTGATAGGCAGACAGACAGAGAGAGGAGGTGGCAGGGTAAATTACGAGGCAGCTGGCAAGGAGCGTTCTGTTCCATTCTGTTCTGTTCTGTTCTGCAAAGCTCCTTTTAAAGATCGCTTGCGTCGCCGACCGCCGGCAGCAGCTCATCTGGCAGGCCTGGGGAGGGAGGAAGACAATGACAGGGATTAGCTAATATTAGAACCAGCACTGTTAGAAGCGTGGTGTTGGGTGTTGTTTGCCCAAGCGTTGAGCGGGATGCGGGATGCGTCGCCGGCCGGTACCTTCGAGCTACAATGAGAGAGAGAGAAAAACCAACTCCCCAGACAATGGCGGACTATGCCCCCCTTTTTTTTTGTTTGCCTTCTGTTCTTTGCGCTCTGTGAGTTCATATAAAATAGAAATTGTGGCTTTCAAATTAAATATATGAAAGCACAGAGGCGCGTGCGTAATCAGACATTAAAAGCATATTAATCAGAACATTTCTTCTATTAATATTGATGCTTTCATGCTTTCAGCCCAGGCCTGACTGGTAAGGGAGAGCGGACCTCTGTGCCTTTGAAGCCAGGCTGCGGGGATTTTCAGTTAAATATGCATGAAACATAAAAGTAATATGCAAAGTTTAAGTTTAAAAGATCTCGGTGCCCGAAGACCGTGATCAAATAACAGTAATGAAGACGGGGGTGGGGGGGGGGGGGGTGGGGGTGGGGGGACCTGCCGGCTAGAATACAGAGCCCCCACTCTGGCATTCCCCCCCATAGTGGTCCCTCAACTGTGACCCTTTTTTGTTACTGTGGGGGCCCCCCCCCTACTCGTATACATTTCCTCAGGTCCCG
>CM059270.1:8679563-8699563 GCA_030347295.1 Setipinna tenuifilis | reverse complement strand
AAGAACCATTTTCAATGTGAAGTAACTTTCACATACATACTAAAAACATAAAGGTGCTTAAGTGGTTCTTTAACCATCTGTGGGTGGTTCCATAGAGAGTGAAGGTTCTTCTGTGGCATCGATGAACTGGTACTAGCACCATTATTTTTTAGAGTATATAAACCCAGGTAGCCATGAAGAAATGAGCACACAACATAAGAAAACCCAGCATCGAGAACTGCAAAAACATACAAGTGGATATTTAATTTAGATGGAAAAAATGGTTACAACAATGTAAAAGCACAAACAATGGCTTTAAAAGAGGAAAAAGAAAACAAAAACACACAAAGCAAAAAAAAAAAACAGACCCTGCAACCTTACCTTGTCTTAAAATGGAAATAAAACTACCTAACCTCCTCAGTAAGAAGCATGCAGGTGAGTCTTCCACAAACGTCCCGCTGTGCTATTGTAACCTGCTCTGTAGTGCAAAAGGGAAATAAAAATCACCATTCTGCCAGTACAGCACACACAAGAAAATGGCAATGGACAAGATAAAGATGTCCAGTACAAAAAGCAGCAAAAACAAGGACCAAAGACTAGCAGTAGGAGTAGTTGCCTGGTATCCTTAAGCTGATAATAAAAAGAAAGCATCGTTGCCAACAACAAAGCACGGCGAGGGAATGGGCTGTGGCCATGATGGTACTGGGGGGCTTATATTGGGCAGGCCTAACCCCCCACCCCCCCTCCATCGCCGCTCAATTAAGGCACACCTGCACACAATTACACACAGCACACACGGGAGAAACACACGGTAAGACAAAGCAAGGAAACACAATGAAACAAGCACAAAGGCAAGCCAATGTAACATTGCCATTGCAACGCCTTCATGTTTGTGTTACCCTGGAGACTTCGGTAGACTTTCTAAGTGGAAATATCTATTGTCGCTCAGAGAAACACCAGCTACAATTTACCGTGGTAAATGATGTATGGATGTACTCAATGTGCTCTGTCTTTTCCAATGTCTGATGTCTCTCTATTTTTTTACTCTCACTCTTTTACTGTCTGTCTTTCCTTCCCTTTCAAAGTCTCATGTCTCTCTGTCTCTTTTTAATGTCTCTTTTATTCTCTCTCTCTCTCTCTCTCTGTCTCTCTCTCTCTGTCTCTCCTCTCTCTCTCTCTCTGTCTCTCTCTCTCTCTCTGTCTCTGTCTCTCTCCTCTCTCCTCTCTCTCCTGTCAGTGTTGCTTAAGTTGAGGTCTCCATCTCCTTCAGGCTTGATAGATTAGATGGACGGTGCTCTGTGGCGAGGCCTCTCCTCCTCCCCTGTGTGTAATATGAGCGGGAGGTCAGGGCTAACTCTTAAACGGGTATTATTTATCAGCTCCTGCAGACTCCTGCAGCCGGTGTGTGTATAGGTGCTCCTGTCTGGTGCCCAACTCCCCCATGAGCTTGTCGGTTGGTCGTTCACCTCTTTTGTGGCTCTCTCTCTCTCTGTGCCCCTCCCCACCCCCCACCCCCTCATCATAACACTTGTGTCTCTTGTTCGGCTCTCCATGTCTCCACTTCCCCTCTCTGCTCTATGGGTCACTGTGCTGGGGGGTCGGTGTGTGTGTGTGTGTGTGTGTGTGTGTGTGTGTGTGTGTGTGTGTGTGTGTGTGTGTGTGTGTGTGTGTGTGTGTGTGTGTGTGTGTGAGGGGGGGGTTGCACTAAGAGGCACTCCTGTATGTGCTCTCAGGCACCCCTGTGGCCAAGTGTGTGATTCGGCAACTGGAGCGATGTGCATCTCTCACTGTCACGACTCTCTCTCTCTCTCTCTCTTTCTCTCTCTCTCTCTCTCTCTCCCTCTCTTTCTTTCTTTCTTTCTTTCTTTCTTCCTTACTTTCTCTCTGTCTCTCTCACTCTTTATGTCTTTCACATACATACATACACATACATACACAGAGAGACACGATCCACACAGAAGCCTTGAGATTGCAGGAGTCCCTACGTGTCTATGTGCGTGCATGTGTGTGTGTGTGTGTGTGTGTGTGTGTGTGTGTGTGTGTGTGTGTGTGTGTGTGTGTGTGTGTGTGTGTAAAGGCAAGAGGACAGCGTGGAGCTGCCTGATGTATTGCACTCTGAGGATCAGTGCAGGGGGCAGGGGGCCTCCAGGGTGGCGGGACACTGCCCATTTGCCAGACAGAAGGGAGTGTCAGCTCTAATCTGGAGCCGCGCTGCCGATGGAAAGGTCAGACGTTACTACGGCGAGACAGTGCAGGAAACAGTGCTGGAGACTCCTGCATAAGTGCACACATGCATGTGTGTGTGTGTGTGTTGTTTGTGGGTCTACTGTACAAGCATATGCACACATAAACTGTTTGTGCATATGTGCATTGTTTTGTGTATACATGCACTTACATTTGCCATGCATGCTCACATGGGATGAACTCACACAGACACACACACACACACACACACATACACTAACACACATCAGTCACTAACACATGCCTAAAACACACAAACACATCTGCAAGCACACTTATAAGTAGATATACACAAGCAGAAAATTCCTGAAACATAGATGTGTACTCATACACAGAGTAGTAAGAAAAATAACATGCGTATCGATGTTCGAGAAAGGTCAAGAATCTTGATTTGTGTGGTATTCACGAGTGCGAGACTCTCTGGGGTGTGCTTTTCTTATGTATGGATAGCAAGCGTCGGTGTGAGTGTGCGTGTGTGTGTGTGAGTGTGTGTGTATGTGTGTGTGTATGTGTGTGCGCGTATGTGTTTTTTTTTCCTGGGAGAGAGCTAAGGCGAGAGAAGGAGAGAAAACAGGAACGAGAAGGGAGCGGGTCTGGAGAGTATTGTGTGAATTTCCTTAAAGTGCTGCGTTTTGAGAGTCATTACGTTCTTCCCAGCCTGTAAAGTGCATTCAGGTCCCATGTGACCCCCCCGCCTCCCACCTCCCTCCCAATTCCTCTCTGCTCTGCTCCCTTCTTTACAACTCCTGTTGAGGCCATTCACATGTTTCTGTCTCTCTCTCTCTCTCTCTCTCTCTCTCCCTCTCTCTGTCTCTCTCTCCTCTCCCTCTCTCCTTTTCTCTCTTCAGGAAGAGAAAAACACACCATTAAATACTCTCTTTAACAATGGAGTGCTAGTCCCTTGTGATGCTTCTCAACCGTGTGTATGTGTGTGTATGTATGTGTGTGTGTGTGTGCTTAAGTATTTGTTTGTGTGGTTGTGAGTGCCTGCATGTTTGACTCAGTGTGTGTGTACCTGAGTGTCTGTAAGACAGAGAGACTGTGTATGTGAGAGAATATATGTGCATAAATGTGTACGTGTGTACCTCTTCAAGCAGTGCTGAATGTTGTCCTTTGCCTTCATAAAACTTCCATGTTAAAAATGTTGGAGAAAAACAGCACTCCCAAGCCTTGTCCCCTTGGGTGAGTATTAGGGAGGCAAAAGCAAGTGTTTTTGGAGTCAATCTGAGGATGTGTGTGAGAAAAAAAAGGGGAAGGGGAGTTTTCTTCTCTTCTCTTCTTCTTCTTTATTTATTTTTTAAAATTGTTTGTAGGAGCTGCTCTGAGGAGGGTTATCTAGAATCCACCTCCTCTGCGGCCTCCATTATATCCTGCACTAGCCGGCAAACGCCGCTAACGCCAACCCTGTTTACCAACCGAAACACTGTGGAGAGTGGGTGCGCACATCCAAGTCGTTTGTTGGCAGGTGCAAGACAAAAGTGTCAGACAATGTAAAGATGTGGGTCTGCACACTGCCTCGTTTGCTGCAAAAGTTAAACCTTTTTTACCTTTTTTTAGGTTTAACTTTTGGAGCAAACGAGGCAGTGTGCAGACCCACATCTTTACATACCAACCGAAACACACCACATGGCCACATCACGCTACTGTTCGCTTCAGACTGAAAGACACTCTCTACCACCTGTGGCTCGCTTTCGCATACTTCTCAATCAGGCGAATAATTTCAGTTTTCAGTTTTAACATTTGTAAGCTTTCAACATTTCTTTGTAAACTCTGACTGTGGTGACTGTGTGTGTGGGAGAAAAAAAACTATGCCGTTTGATAACATCTAATTCCATTCCACTCATCTGATGTTTCTAGGTTCTAGGTTCTTTTTTTTTATAAAGACTAGATAAAAAGGTGCACTTAATCTTGCATTAGGGATATTTCATTAACTCCTTTCCTCAATGTCGTCCGCTTGATTTTAATGAACAGATCAGGGGGTAGAAGGCAGATAAAGTACAGCTAGGAAAATGAGGAAAAAAAGCAAGCTGATATGTCCCTGTTATTTTCCTCCTTTCGTTTTTTTTGGATGGTAATCTGGATTGATCCAAGCAAAATCGAGAAGAAAAAAAGTGAGAAATTTTCACGGCAGATGATGGATAACACTTTTTGAAAGGTTCCCTCGTTCTCTCTGTCCTCTCTCTCTCTCTCTCTGGCCTTGTGTGTGTGTGTGTGTGTGTGTGTGTGTTTGTGTTTGTGTTTGTGTGTGACAGCGTCTTGATTACCCCCGAGAGTGATCACTCACCCAAAGCCAGGAGAGAGTATGAGTGAAAAGGAGTGTTTTTCCCCCTCTCTCTCCCCCCCCTCTCCCTCTCTCTCTCTCCCTCTCTCCCTCACACACACACACACCCACACAGACCCACAGAAACCAATGATAGCCCTCTCTTAAAGCGCTTTAATTGAAAATGCAAACGGTGTGTCTGCCATGCTTCATTAGCTGGGCGCATTCCTACCTGATGATGTTCCATCAAGAGCCTAATATGTTTGTCTCTTATTTGCTCTGCTCGGCTGCGGACAGGAGCAGGATTCGGTGGCGGCGGTGGTTGCGGTGGTGGCAGCAGAGACGACTCATGCTTTGAGCCACGGCTCCGGCACACGATGACAACGCCGGTGACACTTGATTAACTATTTCATTTTCCTGCGGTGCACGTCGGCTGCTGTGCTGTGCGTACGCATTTAATAAGCCGCAGCCACGCAGGGAACCATGCCGCCTCTCCCGCCGTGCGGAAAACAAGGGAACAAATAACGGCCCGTCCGTAAAGTTTTACGACGTGGATATCATGGATATTGAATGCTTGAGTCGAATTAAATTGCACATGTCGAACGGGCTCACGTGTGTGTGTGTGTGTGTGTGTGTGTGTGTGTGTGTGTGTGTGTGTGCGTTGACTTGCAAATGCGTTTTCTCATTTAGCATATGGGTCAGTGTTGATGCGGATCCTACCATCAGTTGTTTGAGTTAATAACTACTGTTTTTTTTTCTCATGACAATGATGGATGCTCCAGTGCTGATTGCCTTTGAAAGAAGTGACATGTTTTTCACTGGTGATGCATACCTTCTCCGTGTAAGGAAAAAAAAAAGGCTTTCTCCTCTGCCTGAGCTTAGGGTTTAATGTTCAGCCATTATCATAGGCCAGCCAACACCAAATGAAATGAGGGATCAACAAACAAACAGGCAAACCAACGCAAAGTCTCTTATCTTTTTTTTCTTCCCTCAGAATCTTTCATGTCTGCATCTTTCCCTCTCTGCGTCTGGTCATGTTACTGCCCTTTTGCTGAGGCTTCTCATGTCTTGTTTACTAATTGGCCTGGGGAGAGACTATCCCTCCATTTGAGCTCAGCACACAGCATGTTCTGTGTGTGTGTGTGTGTGTGTGTGTGTGTGTGTGTGTGTGTGTGTGTGTGTGTGTGAGTGTGTGAGAGAGAGAGAGAGAGAGAGAGTGTGTGTGTGAGAGTGTGTGTGACCGTGTGTGAGTGTGTGTGACCGTGTGTGAGCGTTTGTGTGTGTGTGTGTGTGTGTGTGTGTGTGTGTGTGATTCCTGTGGTACACACGGATGGGTGGGCTTTGGTGAGAGCAATCTCTGCATGTCTTTGAATAGCAGTGTTATCTCCACAGCAGCATGTGGCGAGCTGTGTCGCCTTCGCCATGTTCCACGTTTCTTATCATCGGGGTGGCACGCCACCTCAGCCTCCCTATGGTCTGCCTCTCTCTCTCTCTCTCTCTCTCCCTCCCCCTTATTCCCTCCCTCTCTCTGTCTCTCTCTCTCTGTCTCTCTCTCTTCCTCTCAACACCACACTTCGTGACATGTCCAGGGTGACCTCGACATGGAAGTGAAGGGACTCTTCCTCTGTCTCTCCCTCCCCTCACAACCTCCCACCCCAACACCACACAACTACCCACCCACACACACACACACACACACACACACACACACACACACACACACCTCTCCACCCTCCCCAATCTCCATCCAGCTGCTTCCACTCCCCCTTTGAAGAGAGCCATTGGCGAGGCTGTGCACGTCTTTATTGACGCGCTGGACTTGCCAGTCCGCGGATGAAGACGCGCGATCACTGCGGCCGGCCGCTTTGAAATCGATGTCGGACCGGCCCACGGCTGACCCTGCTGCACACACAAATCCGTTGCCTAGCCCCCCCTCTGCCTGCAGCCTATTCACAGTTTACCCAAACCCCACGCACCTCTTATCAATAATGAAGAAATCCCCCCCCACCCCCAATACACACACACACACACACACACACACACACACACACACACACACACACACACACACACACCAACCCCCTTCTGCTTAATTCATAATTCACTCGTGGTCTCGAGAGGGTGAGAGGCTATGTTTGGCCTCCAGTGCGGCCCTTAACATGCGCGCAGCAGGATGCTTGGCGTGCGGCGCGGCACTCAGAACAACTTTGGTTTCCTGCAGCATTGAGCTCCGGTGCCTTTCATAGAGATAACAAGTTCCAGGAGTTTGCGTTTGACTCCAGAGGCCGAACTCAATACAAGGAGGCTTGGACTGACTTGTTGGATTTTTTTATCAAGCGGCATATCTTGATTTTATTTTTTTTTCTCCACAGATGTGGATTGATCAAGGATTATATAATCTTATAGCTTTATCTCTTTTTTTTCTCCCCAATTTTTATTTCCTGGCTCTTGCCAACTGCCTTCCTCTTTTTTTCCTCTCGTATTGAGTTTTTATGTAATGTATAGCTGCTTTCAGGCAGCATTCATGGTGTCGGTTGTTTGTGTGTGTGTACAGGGAGTGTGATCCTCACCCCTGGGCTTGCTTGAGGTGGATATCCCTTTGCCTCATTACCAAACGGCTCAGCTCTTCTCCTAGGCGGTGGATAAAAATACTCTTTGCAGAAAGGAGACACTCACACACCAAGCTCTGGCAGGGGAGAAGAAAAGAAGAAGAAGAAGAAAAAAAAAAAACAGACAGGGCTCTATCTAGCTTCTCACAAGCCGTTAGCAACGCCCAGTATTCAAGAGAAGAGGCACGGCTAATTAAATCCCAAAAGCGTTTGTCCTCCTCCTCTTTCTCGCCTTCCTTTTCCATCTTTCTCTTTCTCTCTCTCTCTCTGGTCTTGTGCGCTGGGCTGCAGAGGGCTGAGAGATGCTGCTGCGCTCCTACCCCCCCACCCAGCACCACCCCCCCACACCTCCCCCCAGGGTTGGCATCAGCTTTGTGGACACGTCTACTAACCTCCCCCAACACACACACACACACACATCCGCGCATGTGCTTGGCTCCGCTCCCACTTCTGTCTTGGATGTTTTAATTGATGGCTGCCGTTGATTCGCAGTGATAGATAAAGGCAACCCAACCATGAATGTGCTGCATTCTCTTTCTCTCTGTCTCTCCCTCCCTCTCGCTCTCTCTCTCTCTCTCTGTCTCCCCCCCCCCCTCTCTTGCTCTCTTCCTCTCTTTGTCTCTCTCTTTTAGTCAGTGACATGCCATGTATCAACAGTGTCTTTGAGCCATTTACGCCTCGCGAAACCTACAAATTGTTTTGCACTTTGTAATTGAAATGAAACAAAAGGCAGTTGGGGTATTCTGCCTGGGCCGTGAGAACAGGGCCTCATCCTACCCTCCTCCAAACATACACACACACACACACACACACACACACACACACACACACACATACACACAGACACACACACACACCACCTCCTCTAACCATTACTCTTTCTTTCGAGCTGTGGTTTCATCTTTGTCTCCTTTTTTTGCATGATCTCTTCTTCTTCTTCTTCTTCTTCTTCTTCTTCTTCTTCTTCTTCTTTTCTATTTCTCAGGCTCCACATCTTTTTTTTTCACTGTTTCGCTTGTGGTGTCCTTCCCTTCCTGCCATTCTGTAGAGAGAGACAGAAAAAAAGAAGACGCAGATGCTTTTGTGTGTTGATAGTCTGGGTATTGAGCAAAATTGTTGATGTTGTCTGCGAACATGCTCGCTTTTAGTCCTTTTTCTGTTGGTCTCCAAGAATTCCTTGGAGAACGAAATAGAAATATTATATAATTATTTGTATCAGCTCCTTTTTCTCGTTTTAGAAAAGCACACAAGAATATGAGGACAGAATGTGTTGTGTGGTTGGTCAAGGGTATATGAGGTTTTTTTTTTCTCCATCATTTTGTTGTTTGGCTTTCTTTCTCTCTTTTTTTGTATTTTGTAATATAGGCCAGGGTCACGCACATGTTACGTTAGCCAGAAGGTCAGCGCTCGCTGCTACAAGAAGGGAAAGAGAGAAGGAACTACTTTTAAACAGAAAAGAATACAAGGAACAACTTGTAACTGTATATCCACTGGTTAGGATCTAAACAGCCCTTCTCTTGGACTCTCTCTCACTATATCTCTCTCTCTCTCTCTCTCTCTCTCTCTCTTTTTCTCTCTTTCTTTGTCTAATGTTCTTTTACGTGTGGCAAAGCAACATAGTGTACCATGAAGTGAAATCTATGAATACCAAGTGTGTTTGGGGTTTGGGTGTAGGGGGAGGTGGAGGTGGAGGTGGAGGTGGAGGTGGATGCGAGAGAGGGTTGGATGGGGTTGTGAGAGGTGGTGGATGGAGAGCTCAGGGGTGGAGCGAAGGCAATCACTCCTGCAGAGTCTCTCTCATTCAGGGCCCACGTCCACAATCCACACTGGGTCCCAGTCTACTGCTGCTTGTGTTTTATGTCTTCACAATCTGTGTGTGTGTGTGTGTGTGTGTGTGTGTGTGTGTGTGTGTGTGTGTGTGTGTGTGTGTGTGTGTGTGTGTGTGTGTGTGTGTGTGTGTGTGTGTGTGTGTGTGTGTGTGTGTGTGTGTGTGTGCGTGCACGTCAGAGAGCAGGGAGCTGTGAAACGTTCTGAGGGAGTGCAAGTTCTTTTGAATTGTGTTTAGGACTGGGTGAAAGCCAGAGGGAACAGTTTGCCCCTGAGGGTAAATCTTTTTTGTCTTTCCTTCCCTCTTTTTTTTTTGTTTTTGCTTCTTTGTGTGTCTGAGGGTGAACACAGAACAACACCTCAGGAAAATACACAACACAGTTAAGGAAAGGCATTCACACATTCCTTTCAGAATATGTGACTCGTAAACACTACAATTTGTACAGACTTTCTTCCTAGGTAGCACAATACAATTGAATCCACAATAAATAACAACAAAATAATAACCAATCCTCCCATCATTCTGCGTTCTATAAATTTTGCCTTCTGGGTCAAATTTTGATTGCATTTAGATTGCAGTAAATTGAGATTGTAAACTTTACTGTTTGCCAAGAACTGTGCTGGTTCCTCAACACCTACTTTGCACAAGTTTCCATTAATCTAATATGGTAATCACTCAAACCAGTACTGAGAAGGAAAAAGAAACCCCGGGCTTAAAGATTAGCCCTTGTAGGGGGAGAACTGGTCTTGCTGTGAAGCCCAGCATGTGTGCTCATGTTTAAATCAGCCAGCATCTGCTTCTACAAGTCTGTTAGAATAGCACATTCCCTGTTGGCTCTGTTCGTAGCCATTTTTAAGACCATAAGGGGGGGGGGTGGTGGTGGTGGGGGGGGCAGCATCCGATATGCTAATATTGCCAGTACTGATCAATCCCACATAAAAATAACTTAATCGTACTCTTAATTTCTCTCTCTTTTGCACTCGTTCTCTCACACTCTTTCTCTTTCTCTCTCTCTCTCTCTCTCTCTCTCTCGCTCTCTCTCTCTCTCGCTCTCTCTCTATATATATCTAATAATCACACTACCTCTCGCTTCTTTCCTATGGCCATGTTCCATCCATTTCCCTGTTGCTTGGTGTAGACCTTGAGGGAATTTGTCCCCCGCCTGACCCTATCAGCTTAAGCCTACGTTGGCTTTACAGAGCGTTTTGTCTGTTTCTACCTCTCTCTCTCTCTCTCTCTCTCTCTCTCTCTCTCTCTCTCTCTCTGTCTCTCTCCCTCCCTATCTCTCCCTCTCTCTCTCTCTCTCACTCTCTCTCCCCCTCTCTCTCTCTCTCTGTCTCTGTCTCTCTCTCTCCCTATCTCTCCCTCTCTCCCCCTCTCTCCCTCTCTCTCCCCCATGGCCCCGAGTGGGGCGTGGGGAGCAGCAGCAGCCTGCAGCTGGAGGTCATGTAGGCAGTAATGGGAACATTTCATTTCATTAAACACCATCTCTGTGTCTCTGGCGAGGGAAAGGCGTGTTGTTGTGATATGTGACTATTAATTATGAGCCAAGTAAATTACAGCAGCCTCTGGTGAACTGCTGGATCACAAAAAAAAACACAGCAATAACAACAACAACATTTTTTTATATGGCATCTCTGTCACACCCACCCACCTGCACACACACATTAACATGGCCAATGAATTAGGGCTTTCTCCTGCCTGGTCTACCCACACTGTGTCCGTTACTGAGAGACCTGTTTATGCGAGAATCTGAACACTGACACACACACACACCCACACACACATGCACGCACACACATACACGCACACACACATGCACGCACAAACACACACACACACACACACACACACACACACACACACATGCACGCACAAACACACACACACACACACTCTGCGGACACACATTTTCCCCGCTACATTCCTTAGAAAGGTTTTCAGTAATTACAGCTGTCGGAGCTGTTTTGTCCTGTTGTAGGTTTAAGTGGTCCTTCCGTGGCACGAGACAATACATAATGAAGTATTAAATATTTAACGCTATTGGATTTGCACAGCTAATAAAAGGCCCAGCTCGTCCATTAGGCCTGTCCGGAGCAGAGCATTACTGCAGAGCTGTCCAGCGTAAATCACAATCTGTCCTCGGCCTCGTTAATTATTTACGTGGGCATCGATGCGCGTGCACACATACACACACACACACACGCATGCACGTACACGCACACGCACGGACACACATACACACATGCACTCACACACATGCACGCACACACACACACACACACATGGGCAGGCACACAGGCACACAGGCACACACACCAGTAACCAGTACCACCACCACTACTGCCACCCCCACCCCCACTTAGACTAGTGGATACCACCAGTCTTCACTCCTGTCCACTGACATTCATTAATGCATACCTTCACACACACACACGCACGCACGCACGCACGCACGCACGCACGCACGCACGCACGCACGCACGCACGCACGCACGCACGCACTCACACACACACACACACACACACACACACACACACACACACACACACACACACACACACACACACACACACACACACACACACACACACACACACTTGTACGCTCTTAGTCATAGTGGGTGCAATAATGCAACTCTAATGGACTGAAAGTAGAAAGTTATGGTGAAAGCGAAGGCGTATTATTTTCTCCGAGCGCCTCAAAAGGGTCTGATGCTGTGTTCCCATAACCTGCACGCTTGAACCATAAAGAGCAAGTTTAAGATCAGAATAAAGGTGCCCTGCTCTACCAGTCACTCTCCTTCCATTTACGCGTGATGCAAACGTTTGTGATTCACAATGGAAGAAAAAGCAACACCAAAAAAAGAATTGAGGCTCTCTTTCTCTGTAAAAGCCCACGTTTTTTCCCCCCGCTTCAGCCTTCTAAAAGCCTGCATGAAGAGCGGGGAAACTGCACATGAAGTTCTTGATGGTTCCTCCTCTTAAAGGCCTTCTGTGATAGGTGCCTGCCGGCCTTAAGGAGAAATTGCATTGGAGTGATTATTTGTTGGAGAGTGGAAGCTGTTATGAGTGGGCGCTGTGTGAGAGAGTGACCATGAAAGCAACAACACAATAATTGGCTTTTGGAGCTGTCAATGGCGAAACAGGCTGGTTTTGAAGCACCTAGCCTGTGTTCTCAAACTGCCATCATGGAGGGCGAAAAGAACATAATTATATTTTCCCAGAAAGTGCTTAGTTTAATATATGGAGCTATGTGGCTAGGCACCTTAGCTATCACGTATTGATGTCAGTGAGCATTGTGTCATTCTGTTTTGCTTTTTTTTCTCATTTCCTTTTTTGCCTCACTTAAGATAATGACCAAATGGACTTGTACTGAGAACATTACATATTGCACTTGCTCAGAGTGTGATACACAGGGAATAAGTGAATACCTTTTCTTTCACCCAAAACGGTAACTGTTACTGTAGTTACACACCTGGGAAAAATTCAACCAAACTGGTAAATAGACTATGTATGTATCATGTGGAAATCTAAGTCATATCAGCTCATGTTGAATTGATTGAAAAGATAATGGTTCTCATTATGCTGTGTGTAAACTCACTGAATTGCTATTTTGTCTAGCAGCATGTTTTGAGGATGAATTATTAACCATTTCTTCTCTCTTTTTTTCTTGCTTTCCATGTGCACACTCCTTGCTTGTCCTCAACCCAGGTAAGAGAATAGTTTCATTATTTGTCTTAAACCCCTGTACCCCTTACCTTCTTTTTTTTCTTGTACCCACAGTACACAGCACCTATCCATCTTTCTTTACTGTTTCCCACCCACCTTACCCCCCCCCCCCCCCCCCCAGTGTTCTGGCGTAGTGGCTAAGAAAGTGTGTGTGTACTGGGGCTACGGGGAAGGGGGGGTGGGGACGGAGGTATCGATACTGCATCCTGAAAGAAAAATGTCAGGGCTGTTAAATCCATTGATTTCTGGCAAAGTGCAAAATGGCCTGTGCTTTGGCTCACGAGGCAGCAGGCCTTGCCACACTGCGGGGCTTTCTTAAAGACAGAACATTCTGGGCCCCCATGCTCCTCTCTCTCTTTCTCTCCCCCCTCCTTTCTCCCTCTTTCTGTCTCTCTCTTTCTCCCCCCCCCCCCTTTCTCTCTATTTCGTCCTCTGTGTCTTTCTCCCTGTCTTTCTCTATTTTCTCTCTATTTCTCCCTCTCTGTGTCACACACACTCTCTCTTACCCTCTCTCTCACTCTCACCTTGTCATGGCCGGTTGGGGCACGCACTTGACACTGCAGGCTGTGTCTCAGTGAGGGCTGTCAGTCAGAGGAGTTGTTTGTCTTCCTTACTCACAAGAGACAAGAGATGTGCCTCTTCTTGCCATGTCCAGGTCATGCAGTGTGTGTTGACCACTGTGTTGTTTTGGTCAAGGTTCAAACTAGCTTTTCTCTGTCTGGGTTTCTGTCCCTGAAGTTGTATTCCCTTTTCCCTCTCTCTCTCTGTCTGTCTATCTGTCTGTCTATCTGCCTGCCGATATCTATGTCTCTATCTTTGTAAGCTCTGTGTCTGTTTGTCAATACACCTTTTTTGATTCATAACTCTCTTTTCCTGTCAGTCTTCTCTCTCTCTCTCTCTCTCCCTCTCTCTCTTACACACACACACATACACACACACACACACACACACACACACACACACACACACACACACACTCTTTTCCTCTGACTGGCTGTTTTCCATTCATCGACTGCCCTACAACAGACTGCCCTGGCCCCCCTCCTGCGATCAGAGAGGAGAGAGTTCAGTCGAGGCCAGTGTTCACCCCCCCACCACCTCCCCACCCCCCACTCACCATCCCCCCACCCACCCCCAACCCCCTCACCACCCACCTCTGATTGGGATCCAGCACGCTAGCCTCAGAGTTAACAGAATGAGGTTGCGGGCATCTCAGCAGTGGACTGCCACACAGATAGCACCCACATCAACTGGTCATTACCAACACTGACCCACCTCGCCTCTGTGCGACGATCTGACCTCAGATGCCCAGTTACGTTGCATCACATGCATATGGCTTTTAAATACGTCCCAGGAGGGACACAGGTGGAGCAAGCTAAAAAGCCAAGCTTGGATGGACGGAGGTGCCCGGCCACTTCAAATGGGGGAAAGATGGAGTTCGCCCACAGCGATGATGTATGCCCAGCTAATTATTTTCACATTAGAAGCCATTTTGCAGCGGGATTCTGGTGATTATTTTCGGAGGTCCAGAGGTGGTGTGAGAAAGGCAAGACAAATCCCCAGAGTTAGTAGCGGTTCATGGCAGTAATTAGCGTGACACTGATGGGGCATTACCATAATGTATTATTGGGGGACGAGAGGCCTGTTTCAACCCAGGTTAATGAAATATTTAGAAAGGACTAGTGTGGTCAGTGTCTGACCCATGAACATCAGAACAGGCTTTCCATTTCTTCAAGTAACAGTGTGCAACAATTAGCCAATCCTTTAGGTATGATCCTCTGGGCAAATTGTTTTGTTATCATCTTTAAATTCATTTTGACAGTAAATAGGCTGGTGAGAAACATATTTTAAAAAAAAATCTGCTCTGTTTCAAGTAGGCACTCGGAATAGGTTCTATGTGGATTGGATTGGACCAACCTAAGGAAATACAACAACAGCTTCTGTAACTATATCACCAAAAGGATATTACTTTAGCATCTGTGCTGTTGCTTATGGCTAGAAGGCTTCTGCCGGGCCTTTTATGTAGTTAGCTCACCAGCTTTAGATCAAAATGCCTAACTTGTGGTTTAAAGCAAATAAAGACTGGTCCCGGTACTGGCACTGTCGGCAATTCATAGCATTTATGTTCTAACTGCACCCCCCAACCCCCACCCCCCCTCCTTGATGCATTGTCAGGTTCACGGCCATCTGTTATCAGTAAGCATGCAAAGAGCCCTTAATACACATTGCGTTATGTTTTATGCTCTGTGCGTCGATAGAGTTTGCTTTCAGCAGTCGCTTTAATGTATGCTGATGTATTGATGCACTTGTAAATGCACTGGCATGCTTGCAGCACCGTGCCTGTAATGTAGTGTTTGGAATTCAGTTCATTGGCAGTGCAGCTTATGCATTATTAAATGTATATGTATACAGCACACCGGGTGCAGGATCAGTGTGTGTGTGTGTGTGTGTGTGTGTGTGTTTGGGGTAAGCAGGCAGTTTATGCATGGTTAAAGAAACTTGGTTTTGGTATACACAGTGTGTGTGTGTGTGTGTTTGTGTGTGCATGTTTTGCTATGTCACAGCCTTCCTGTTGAAGTTGAAGAGAAAATAAGCGGAAAAAAATGAGAAAAGAGCAAAAGAAAGACAGAGGAATAAAGAAAGTGGTGTGTGTGTGTGTGTGACTGTGTGTGTGTGTGGAGGGGGGTTGGTGAGTCACTGCTGGCCTCGTTTCTGCCACCTCGCTGCCGAGCTGCGATGTCTCAACACGACCGCGTTTCATGTGAAGCCACTGACACCCTGTCCCTCTGAATCAATGCAGAGTCAAGCTAGCCAGCCAAAGGACCAGCCTGTGCCTGACACACACACACACACACACACACAAACACACACACTCTGACACACACACACACACACACACACACACGCACACACTCTGTCACACACACACACACACACACACACACACACACACACACACACACACACACACACATACACACACATTACACACCAGCACAGAGCATTGCAGTGAGCGTGACCACACAGAGATGGTGCAACGCTGGAAGAGAATAGGTTAAGAGGGAGGTTTTGGGTAGCCGTTTTTCATTTCCGTCGTCTATTGAATGTCTGTCGACGTCGGTCTGATTTTGTTTATTTGAAGTGAGGATAGTCTTGGGGAACGTGCCTTGTCACGGGGAAACAGAGAGCGCTTGAGTGATGTGGAACTCCCATCCAGCCGTAGAGGAAACTGCTTACGCACACAAAAGGTTCCACATCCTGATTTTTCTCAGCAAACGTCTTTACAGAGTGAGGCTTTTGTCAATATCATTTAAGGATGTTTGTAAAGAAGGGAATATTGACAGTATGTGAAAAGCCCACATACCCGAACATACAGACAGGGATAGATACAGAGAGAGACAGAAGGAGGGAGAAAAAGACAGAGAGAGAGAGAGAGAGAAGAAAAAGGACAGAGACGAGAGGGGCAACAGAGATGACATCTTCACTCACTGTGACAGGATGTTTAGCTTTATCACCTTGGCGACGGAGGAACATGCCGGAATGGTCTGATAACGGCGGTAGTCAGGGACAAGCCGTTATTGTGAGCCAGCCGCCAGCCATGTTTTCTTATCGTCTTCTTCCTTTTCGCCTCGTTTCCACTAAGGAGAAACAAATACTGATGATGTCCAAACACTGGTCAGAATGATACGCAAAGACAAAGGAACTGGGTCAGGGACCGGAAGACATGGGAGCAGCATCTCCCAGTTAGATGGTTCAGTAGTGAGATCACCAGGCCTGGAGAGGACATAGTTCGGACACAGAAGGACACAGTTTGGGAATCTATCCATGCTTGTGTCTTCTCTTTCCATCAAACTGTAAAATAAAGAGCAATGTATCACTAAAGCTGGGCTCATAATGTCAGTCCAAATGTATCAATTGCACTGGTCCCAAGCATGTTATACGATCAGAATCTCACCTAACTCACTGCCCGTTCTATATGTTTTAAGTGATCAGATCTGATTTGTGCTTTTTGTGTGGCTGTCCTTATGTTTAGTCTTCTCTGCATTGGTTGCTATAGTAATGACACTGCACCTGGAAGTAATGCTGACATTTAACAGACCAGCATGGAGGGAAATGAAATTAGCTCGCTAATTTACTGTCTGAATTTACCACATGGTGATGTGTAGCTCTGCAGCAGGATTTATCAAAGTAATGAGACAGCACTGGATATGGAGAAGGGTTGCCTGCACAGCTTATGAATGGCCTTCTTCCGTCACCAAACTAACACATCAAAAGTGTGTCCAAATCTGTCAGAAGTCACAAAGAAAGAACGACAAAAAAAAAAAAAAAAAAAAAACAGAAAAACAGTCAGAATCTAATTAGAGGAGACTGGCTTAAGCAGATTAGCAAAAGTACATTTGGAATAGTATTACAGACCACATGTGAATGCAATTTGAAATGGATGTGAAGCGGAGAAAAATCATGTTCAATGTGATTTTTGGCTTTTCAGACTTGCTGCAGATGATTGGATTCCAATTAGATATGCATATTAATCAGATTTGGACCAACAGTCTGAACATTTGCCTTTGATTACCTGCGAGGCAGAGATTGGGAAACATTGGAGTCTCACTAATAAAAAATATTTAGTCTATCACTTAAATAAATTCCAGTCCGTTTCCCTTCCCCTACACTTGTGCTGCATATGTTTAGATGTAACGAGTTAACAAGTTTTTTTTTTTTTTTTTTTTATCAAACTCTGAAACAATTATAATGATTTTCCCAAAATGTATAATGGTAGATCCAAACAAATTCAATAAGGATTTTTACTAAATAGAAATTATACACCCTGTGGTGCATTTCTTGAAAATGGTAGGTCCTTAACAAATGAAAAATATTATCTTTTCACTCCATCCTCATCAATTCTGACTCATGGGTATGGAACAAAATGTCGATTTTAGGTCAAGTATTTCCTGACCAAACTTTTATGGAAACTCTTGGCTTTTATTTAATGCCCCCTTATGTAATGAAGCAGCCATTTTAATAGAGGATTTTTTAGAGTTCTTAACTCTCTGACACTTTTTGACTGCTTAAGATCTTTTTTTTATTTCCCACTTTTCTGAAGGATCACTTTTTTAGGGACATGGATCATTCTGATGAGGCCTGTCTCGGCCTTCTCAATCTATGCAGCATTAACCGCTGCTGGTGAAACTGCAGACAGGGTGTGAGAAATTTTAGTTTGTGTGACAATGGCACTGACACTCAACCCAAGCCTAAACCTTTTCATTCTCAGGATTAGGACATTTATTCACAAAGGATTTTTAACTTCCCCCCGTGGAGTTGCTAAATGTCAACGGTATACACAAAGTCAAAGACAAGACAAAGTTGATGTGGCTGGCACTCAGCTTATACTCTTTACCTGCGTGGGAGCAGGCTGCATATTTTTACATCATATTGGAGGGTGGAGGGGCACCAGCTGGGTCCTGGGTGGTCAAGGAGTGAAATTATGTACATGTTAAATATATGTTAAATATATAGATGCTGCCCTTCAAAGGCCTAGTGTTGCTATAATGATATTGTTATGACAAGTGTTCATCAACTTAACTAAAAAATGTTAGTATCAATGTCATTTCAATGTCATGAAACTAAATTAGATACTCTTGGTAAAGTGTTGTAAAATGTATTTGATTGACGTTTTAGAAGGTATCAAAATTAATCTATTTAGACTATCAATAAAAGAGATTGAAGGGATAACACATTCTCTCTCTCTCTCTCCCTCTCCCTCCCCCTCTCTCTCTCTCTCTCTCTCTCTCTCTCTCTCTCTCTCTCTCTCTCTCTCTCTCTCTCTCTCTGTATGTGTGTGTGTATGTGTGTGTGTGTGTGTGTCAGTGTGTGTGTGTGTTTTCCTTAATGCTAATGTGGCTATGTTAGAAAGTACATGAGTCTGTAGAAAAGAGAAAAGCCAGTCATGCAGGTTGCCTCGGTGTTAAATTAAAGCCTGTAGCCGTGTGCGCCCTCAGGGACAAGGACCTGATAGTAATTAAAGAACTGTCAGGTTCAGCTATTGAGCTGTGATTGGCTGTAATGAAAAAGAGGAGTATTAGTGGAGAGTGGAGTGTGTGTGATGCCAAAGTAATCGACTTAATCACTGTGTGTTTAAAGGCGGGCCTTTGTCTAATTCGGTCACTACATTGAAGTTAATCCCCCCTCATTCCTCTCTGTCTTTATCTGCTTGTGGTGTGGAGTGGTTTGTGTGAGTGTACAAGACTATCTGTTTGCCATAACAGAAAAAAAACACAGCTGTGGAAGTGTTTGCTTGTTGACTCTGGTAAGGGTAGGTTTGCTGATGGGTTATGTATGTACATAGTGTTTGTGTGCCTGTGTTGTGTGTGCACGAGTATGTGTATGTGTGTGGTGTAAGAATATGTATAAGAATACACTCTTTTGCTTCTAATTGTGTGTGTGTGTGTGTGTGTGTGTGTGTCTGTGTCTGTGTGTGCGTCTGTGTGTCTGTGTGT
Organism: Setipinna tenuifilis; assembly: GCA_030347295.1. Lineage (NCBI taxonomy): Eukaryota > Metazoa > Chordata > Actinopteri > Clupeiformes > Engraulidae > Setipinna > Setipinna tenuifilis. The sequence goes on along the minus strand of CM059270.1, from coordinate 8,680,417 downwards.
GCGTCTGTGTGTGTGTCTGTGTGTTAAATTCGAGGAAAACCGGATGCTGGGGAACTAAAAGTATAATTAGTGAGAAAAGCAAAGACAGCAGCTGTAAATAATTAAAGATGGCAGTTTATGCAAATGGAGGGAAATCTGGGACAAGCGAGGTGTTCGGAGTTCAGAGCTGACATGATGAAGAACTCTCCCTTTTCGCAAGCAGTCCACACTCAGTTTCTGGCAAGCTCATTCTGCCCGCATGAGTCAATTATTCATTTGTTTTGTAACAGCTTAGAATAGGCATGTCGTCAGAGACATGCTTCAAACATGAACAGGCCTGAAGTCGTCTGTTTTACGGCAAAGATGCGCATTAATGCTGCTCTTTAGTATATGTTTAAGAGCAACATTAACACTAAAGTAGTTTTATCTTATGGGCCACAGCAACTTTAACATTACTTTTTAAACGTTTTTTTTCCCCCACACACAACACAAACTTAAAATGTGCTTTAATTGCTGCACAATGTAATCGCGGCACAGTTGTTTAAGTGCTGCCCAAACCTGGTGATGGCACTTAGAGAAATGATTGCCTAGCCCATTACTTTAAGTGTGTCTAAATGGTCTAAATGTGTTCGGAACAGAACGTCTCTCTCTTCCACGCCAGCAAATGCGTTGTTGTCGTGTGGGCACACTACTCACCATCGCCGTTGCTATGGCTGCTCGTCAGTCTTTACCTTTTTTGGTGTGACAAATCACCATGACCTCTCAACCTCTCTCTGAGTCCACTAATGCGGCACGGGAAACAGATGTTGGTATTTTTTTTGCGCTTCAGAAGCCATTCAAATGCCACTCATTATTTCCTGGCTGTAACTGAAAAG
>CM059270.1:8669563-8674563 GCA_030347295.1 Setipinna tenuifilis | reverse complement strand
TGTATGTGTATGTGTGCCTGTGTGCGTGCGTGCGGCGTGCGTGTGTGCATATGTGTGAGCTTGTGTGTGTGTGTGTATGTGGGTGTGTGCTGGTGTGTGTGCGGCGGTGTTGAGATGAAGATTATTATGCAGTGCATTCCAGGACATTTTTCAATCTCCAACTTTGCAGGCCTCAGTGAATTGCCAGGGCAGTCACTAGCATTACAAAACAGAGGCACTTTTCATAGAGAAGATCCCCTGTGCATTTCTGTTCCTACGGGTCTGACTGCGCGTTAGTATACTACATATACTATAGTCATCACAGTCAAATCTGTGTCCCCGCTGCTCACCAGGCACTCAGGCACAGGGGTGCACGTACTGACACACCAATACACACACACACAATTACACACGCACCTGCATACACGCACACACACACACACAGACACACACATATATTCTCCTGCACTTGGCTCCTGGTTTTAAGTCAATTATTGAAAACATCAAGGGACCTTTGGGTTTGGAGGTGTTAAATTATGTATGTTGAGTGGTTTGGGCCTTTTGTGTTATTACGGTGAGTGCTTACTTTTGGGGACCATTATGCAAAAGGATACTAATTGTTTTTTGTGTTGATGAATTTCTATCAGGAAATAAATTCAGGTATATATTGCATGGGTCTAGGGTAATGGAAGGGGAAACCATTCTGAGGGAGAGGAAGAGAGAGAGAGAGAGAGAGAGAGAGAATGAGAATGAGAGGGAGTGTGTGTGTGTGTGTCGGTGTGTGTGTGTGTCTGTCTGTGCCCTCACTCTTTACAGAGGGCTGCTTGGCAGAGGATTTTTTAATGAATAATTTAATGAGAGGCTGAATTATTAAGGTGGAAATTTGGTTGGGAACTTCAGACTTAATTAGCGGCCTCTGCGGCCCTCCTAATTTAAGTACCGTTAAGGTTCACCCCAGCGATCTGACCTCTGCACCTTTGCTCACTGCTGTCATTCTCATTCTCTCCGTCTCCTCCACCCCCCCCCCCCCCCACCTCTATCTCCCTTAAGGATTCTTCTCCGCTTTGTTATCCCTTGGTTTCCTCACAGTTCTTCATCCTCGCTTCTCATATCTCCCCCTCTCTGTCTCTTCCTCTTTTCCTTTTACAAAAATCTCTTTCTGTGTCTATCTGCTCGAGCCCTCCTGCCTGTAGTCGGAAGAGAGAAGTATTATCTCCCCCAGTGCTTGTGAAGCGATGATGTGAATTTATTCGCAGACACGGGTGTATTTCTCCCATCAAACTGGGCCATTCCGTTTGCTTCAAAGCCACATCAGAAAGGGAAAATGCACATTAAAGTTTGCCTGGTGGGACCGAAAGCGGCGCGTACGACGGAGAGACACCGGCGCACATTAGCTTCCGTTTGTCGCCAGCACTGCTGCTTCTTAATTATTTTTCATTTAGAAACTCATAATTACGCATAATTAGAGCATTCTGGATTTGCAAATCTCCCGACAGTGGATGACAAAATTGTCTCGTAGCACTTTTGTGATCTGTGCCAAAAAAAAAAAGTTGGAGCTTCGGAAAAGGTTCCCCATTGGGGTTACATGATGAGGGAGGGTTTGCTGGCGAGTAGGAGGAGGAGGGGGGTGGGTTACTTTATGTAAATGAGGACAATACTATAAAAAAGACAAGTGTAACAACAACATGCATGGTTAATGTGAAAGGAGGAAGACCTTAATGAGGGCCAGGGAAAATGCCAGTGCGTACGTGAGACTTGCTGACCCTAATTTTTAATCTCATTTTTAATCTCCAAGTTCTCCTGGAAGGAAAAAAGGTTAAGATAGTTACTTCAGGCATACATGAATGAATGAATGAATGAATGAATGAATGATTGAATGAATGAATGAATGAATGAATGAACGAACGAATGAATGAACAAACGAATGAACGAATGAATGAACGAATGAATGAATGAATTTTAGTTTTTGCTATAGCATAGCAAGCAGAGACTTCTAGAATAACTCCAAGGTTTCCTCTAAACATTTTGTCCTCACACCTCCTTTCTTGCTTTCAGATGGACAAAACAGGTCACTGCGGCCATGCCATGAAGCTATGGTTACTGTTGTCATGGTTTTTGTTGCACATGCTATCATACTTTTGCCTGGTCCAATTTGCAGGGCTTCTTCACTGGCTACTGTGCAGCACAGCATAGTGCCTCTGCCCACTCTGCCCTAGGTGCTTCCAGCAGCACTTAAGGATGAGAAAGATGCTCCCTACAGTGTAATCCGTCAATTAATACCCACTTTGGCCCTATTTACAGCAGTTAACAGACAATTTCCTTCCATTGTAATTTTTTTTCCTTCCTGACTTTTGTTTATGGGGATGGAAGCGCAAGCAAGGCTTGTGGAAGGCGATCAAGTTAAATTGTTTAATTATTGAGTCGTTCTCTCTGCACTCTTTGTCAGTCTGATTACTTTTCGCTGTGTGTTGCTCATCTCTCCTCTGCTCCTCCTGCAGTGCAACCCCGCTGTGTCACATCATGGCCACCCACCACCTCTTTTCTCTCTCTCTCTCTCTCTTTCTTTCTTTCTCTCTCTCTCTCTCTCTCTCTCTCTAATTCTCTCTCTTTCTCTCTTACTGTCTCTCTCTGTCTCTCTCCTCTTTCCTATCTCTCCTCTTTCTTTATAGCCTCTCACACATTATAAGTTGATGTCTTCCTTTCACACACTCCTTTCCTCCTAGTGTATCCACATAGATCCCTTTCACCTGCACACTTGTCTTACTTTACTTTATTTGTACAGCATCTTTGCTTTGGCTCCAGCAAAGAACAAACTCGAAGTGTGTCTGTACAGTACATACTCCACACATCCTCCTCCTGCTGTTGTGTGTGGATTGTCTCCTACCCCTCTTCATGCCCCCTTCTCATGCCCCCCACTGAGGGTTAGAGACGCACCAAATGTCTGTGTGCTCCAGATGTTGCTAACATGGATGCCGTAATGGTGGTACAGAAGCGATACAAAAAGGAAGACAAAGCAAAGGATAGACAGGATGTGACACACATCATCCTCCACTGCAAATGACGTTAATGTAGACTTAATGAGACTTCCTGTATTGATTTGGTCTTAATACCCCCCCCCCCCCCCCCCCCACACACACACACACACACCACCCCCAGTCCCTCACCCTGTTGTTTGGTGGAAGGAGCCCCATAATGAGGCCATTGTTCTTCCTTGTTTTAGTATTATTTTTTATGTCTCTAAATGACTTAACCAGGTGGCTCTGTCTTTTTCGCCTCATCTCCTTCTATTTACTTTTATTGACTTGGTTATAACATGTCATTATGATGTAAACCGGTGACAATGATGTAATACGTGAGTGTTAAATCTCTCACACTCTTTCTCTTTCTCCTTCTTTCTCTGCCACTTTCCAATTCTACTTATCTGTCACTTTTTACTTTCCTCTGTCTTTTTGACTCTATCTCTGTCTCTGCCTGTCTCTGTCTCTCTCTTCCTCTCTCTCTCTCCTACCCCTCTTACTGCCCTGCTAGTGTAGGAAGCTAGATTGGAAGTGTATCATTGGCTGCCGTCTGAGGGTATGAGGGGCAGAGCGTGGCTACTCCTGCTGCCAGTGGCTGCAGCTGGGCGCCAGCTTGTTATAGGTGACCTGACCTGTCATGGCGCTCAGAGCACTTCAGTTTATGCAAACAGATGTGTTGGCTTTTACTAAGTGCTGTGTTGGCATGCTAGAGGGTATAACTGAATTTGAACATATTCTCTCTCTTTCTTCCTCTCTCTCTCTCTCTCTCTGCATTTCTACCCTGCTTTCTTTTCCTCTTCTGCCTTAATGTCCTGTGTGGATCTGTTTACCACAGGTAAGAGTGATTGTGGATGTCACTGGAAACATTAACACCTTCTCGATTCTTTCCTCATTTTCTCTCTTCATCTTTCATTTTCCGTCTTCTTTTTTTTTCCCTCCCTGTCTGACATTCTCCTGTCCTGTTTTTACAAGTGACAATTAAATATGGTCCTTGGAGGACCCACTCAAGGACCAGGGTGACTTCAGTGGCTTTTTAAAGGACCTCTTGAAACACAAGCTGTTTATCTAAAACTTGTGTATGCCAGAGAGAGAGAGAGAGAGAGAGAGGACACACCCGTCATTGATCAGCCCTTCCCTTTGCAGCCTAAAGTCATGTCTTTGCAGCTCTGGATCATGTGGGTTTGTGCTGGGATTAGCAGTGGATTTAACCACGCTTGCCAAAGGCAAACCAACATGGCTGGAGCACTTTATCTCAATGCTGTCAGCCTTGACACAGCCCTCTCTGTCATTCCTCCAACCATCTTTCTCCCCAAATCTCTGTCTTCCTCTCTCTCTCTCTCTCTCTCTCTCTCTCTCTCTCTCTCTCTCTCTCTCTCTCTCTCTCTCTCTGTCTGTCTGTCTGACTCTCTCTCTCTTTCTCCCTATGTCACTTTCACTAACCCCCCAAGGTTGTAAATAAGCAGCTGTGCGGTTGAGCCATTACATACTGGACCAGAGACACATTACCTACCTGATATGTTTGTCCAGCTAAGGCTGGCCTCGACCGCATGCTGATGTCTGTGTGACAGGCGTTCTGCCACCTAGATATTCAGCCTGCACCACGACTACAGCACACCACCAGCTCTCAAATTCACATTTAGAGTCGTTTTGTTAGCATGACTGTTGAAATGTAGCAATGCCAAAGCATAAAGAACAGTAGAGCATGACATCCGTTTGAGGGGAGGGAGGGAAAGGAAAAGCGGGGTGGAACACACTTGTGAAATGACATTGTAACATATTGAAACAACAAATCAAAATGCATTTACCGTTTATCGCTAACTGTTTACCGTTTAGCCCCTTCTCCTGTAGGAGCGTTCATTTATCTCTCCCCTCTTCTATGTCCTCTTCTATCCATCACTGCAGCTCTTTCCTCCCTTCCTTCCTCCTTTTCTTTCTTTTTTTTGTAAAAGGAATAAGAGAAGAGGAGTTGTCTCCGGGGCATGGCAACCCAAAGCATAATTAACT
>CM059270.1:8647063-8662063 GCA_030347295.1 Setipinna tenuifilis | reverse complement strand
AGAGAGGGAGAGAGAGGTAGCGAGATTGCTAGGCGCGTTGCGGGAAGTGCACCTGCTTGGCTGCTGGTCCTTTTGATCTGTGTGTTAGAGATGGTGTGGAAAAACTCAGCACACCTACTCCGTGGCCATCGCCATGGAAACCGACTCAGGAAGTGAAGTCAGTCAAAGAGGGCGTTAAACAGGCAGTGGAGCCGCGAGCGCTGATAAAAATGTCATCTCCCAATGAAAAGGAAGGAGAGAGAGAGAACGAGGGGAAGAGATGTGCATGGCTGCGTGAAGCAGTGGCTTTCTCACATAACTCACAACCACACAGAAAGCCTGTGTGCGTCTGTGTGTGTGTGTGTGTGTGTGTGTGTGTGTGTGTGTGTGTGTTTGTGTGTGTGTGTGGTGTTTCTGTATGTGTGTATGCATGTGCATGTAAATGTACCAGTCTATTTACGTAATAAGGCATCTGTATTTTTGCATGTGTGTGTGTGTGTGTCCTTGTGTGTGTGTGTGTGTGTGTGCGTGTATGTGTGTCTGTGTGTGTGAGTCCTTGTGCGCACACATGCACTAAAAGTATCTTTTCTGTGTAAATCTGTAGCCAAGAGCTGTCGGAAAAGGCACCGTGTAAGTGTTTAGTTTTTTACACTGGACATTTGTCTTGTCTGGAAACGCTGCTCCTTTCCCCCAGATGCTTTTGTAAACACGAGCCACATGTGTGCAGTCTGCACATGGCCCAGGGGAGCAGGGGAGCAGAGGTGAAAGCCCTCACCGGAGAGAGAGAGAGAGCCTCCTATCGCATGTCAGGAGGGGAAGTACTCAGCCTGCCTGCCTGCCTGCCTGCCATCGCTGGATAGTTTGTGGAGCTCTTACACAAGCCCACTTCATCAAGCAGGCAATAGGGGGACGACCTGTGCAAACACACGTGTGTGTACTTTATATTCTCTGGACAAGACTCTGGTCTGGACGAGACTCTTTAAAACATTGTCTCTCTTCCTGCTGCTGAAGCTCTCAGTTTCCCACCAGACCAGAACCAGACAAATACACATGTGCATACACACACACACATGCACACACACACACATACACACAGTCAGAGTTCTGGATTGGGAATGGGTGTGGAGGTTTCTCCACCTCGCCATCTGAAACTTACTCACACACACACACAAACACACACACATACACACACACACGCTTGTGGTAACATGATCTGGTTTATATGCTCTGCTGGGAAAAGAGTGCTTCTAATGAGTCTTGTTTTGTCTTATCAACAGGAAGCTTGTACAGAAGAGCACAATAATTGCTGTATTTTTATGCAAAAGGGTAATGACAAGAAAAAAAATCTTTGTGCATACACACACACACACACACACAGACACACACACACATACATGTGCACGCACGTTGACTCACAAGTACACACCATTGCCCTCTGCTTTTGCTAATTTGTTTGATTTCTTAGAGACAAGGTTAATCGCCCTCAAGGGTGTGTATAACAGAATAAAAATTCTCGGCATACTCATGGCGGGAGACCACAGACTCGTAATGTGGCAGCACAATGAGAGAGAGCCATGGTTGAGACAACCGAAAGATGGCACACATCCGTCATTCATTAGTCCATTTAACCCGACACACTTAAACCCATAGATCATAGACGTAGCACAATGCGCATTTACGTTTCTCACAAATCTTATGCCCTATGTTGGCAGTTAGAGTGAATGTCTTGGGGGAGCCTTTGCAAAAAGAGACCTGTGTAGTGGTCCTTAGTCTGGATCGTGTTCGCAGAGCCTCAAGGTCAGAGTCGGCTTTTTGCCGCTGTGCTGTGGTGCTTTGGAGAGAGAGAGAGGGAATCAAATCTGTCGAAATAAATCGTGCTAAACCAACCGACCGTCTGTCATGTTTATAAGCAGCGATATCAAATTAAAATAACGCAGCCCACACGTTTATGAAAGTCAGACAATAAAGTCGAATCTTATTTCATTATCCCCCTATCTTGTTCTCCGCTAGACCAACGTCCATTACCCGTCAGTGGGATAATGATATGAAACAGTCAGGGCTCCACACAGACAGCTGCCGGCATGTCATATCTCCCCCCATATCACCAAGACGACCAGCAGGGGTTTCTATAGGAGCCGTGAGTCGTGAGCCGTGAGCCATGAGCCGTGAGGCGTGAGGCGTGAGCGAATAATGGTTTTTCTTACCTGACACATGGCTGACATAGGCTCCTGCATATGCATGTTGGCCACCATGTTCCAGGCTCAGCCCTCGAGAGCAGAGCAGAGCAGAGCAGACCAGAGCGGCCGTGCACCAGGGATGGAAATCTGTTCGATTTTGGACACAACAATAATAATTTACTATTGAGTGGCTGGTGAATTTAGTTGTTTAGTTGTTGGTTGGTAAAGGTCGCCTGGTAAAGATTGGCTGGTAAAGGTTCTCATTACAGTATGTAATGTTAATTTTTACCCCCGCTGTGGACACACACACACACACACACACATACACACACACACACACACACACACACACACACACACACACACACACACACACACACACAGCAGCCTTGACATTCGCATCTTAAGACAACAGCTTTCATCAGCACCGATGTGTGTGTGTGTGCCAACGGCAAGCAATGATGGCAGCTGTGGAGGGAAAGGCCAGTGAGCGGGCAAGAGGGGGGCGGGGGGGTGTGATCACTCACATGTCACTCACGGTCACGTCTCAGCCAGTCAGATGAGAGGCCGGGGTGTTACTCTTGTTTCTTTTTTTTTTTACGAGCGGTCATTTTTTATATCGGCCTTTCAGTCAGGAGCCATTAATTTCACAGTGGGACGGTGTGGCAGCTATCCATCACGGCTGTCCCCCGCCCATTTCCCTTCATACATCCTCCATTCTCTCCTCTCCTCTCCTCTCCTCTCCTATCTGTCTATCTGCTCACCTCAGTGCTCATCCATCCATCCATCCATCCATCCATCCATCCATCCATCCATCCATCCATCCATCCATCCATCCATTCATCCATCCATGTGTCCTGCAGACCTGTGGCTAAGTGGGTGCACAGGAGCCGCGGGGTGGGGGTGGGGGTGAGGGTGGGGTGGGGGTGGGGGCAGGCTTAGAGAAACAAGAGGGAGACAGGTGTCAATGGATGCTCTAGAGAGCACAAGGTTTCCAGGGGGCTAGGGGTGTGTGTGTGTGTGTGTGTGTGTGTGTGTGTGTGTGTGTGTGTGTGTGTGCGTGTGTGTGTGTGCATTAGAGGACTGCAAGTAGTCGGACTAAATAAAAGAAATGCAAAGCAGCGAGCAAAATACTGCTCTGTGTCAGCAATTATAGGCAGTCTGCATATTTGGAGAAGGCGATGCCACCTGTATCCTTGAGGCTTTACATGCATATGTGGTTTGTAGGCCAGCTCAGTATTTGTACTGATGTGGGGGACACGAAATGATCTTTGTAAATATTTGGGTGCTGTGTTGGTCCTCCAGAAATGGAGAAGGAGTACAGAAGAGGAAGGGAGGGGAGGAAAGGAAAGGAGAGAATAAAGGAAAAAAGGAGTGTGTTGGAAGCCTCCAGTATCATTCCCTCTCGTAATCTGTTTCCCATATTCACTTCTGGGTTTGTTTGTACATTGCCTTGACAGATGGGCTTCCCTTCAGTTTTTTTTTCTTCTTCTTCTTTTTCTTCTTCTTTTTTTTCTCTCCTCCACCCTTCTGTCATTTCATTCCTCCTCAGCGTTTCGGTGAGACTCGGTGCCCTTTGAGGTGACGTTATTCAAAAATCTTGTCACCGCTGCCTGTCACCTGCGTGGTAGAATGACATGTGGTGATGACACCGGAGCTTAAAAAAAAAAATACGGGTGGGCTGCCATGTGCACGTGCATCGCGCACCAGATCGCCTCGCCTCACTTCGCCTCGCGTTGCCTCGCCTCGCTTTGCCTCCCCGCGTACGCTCAGGAAGCTCTTCCGACGAGAACATCTGGTTTGTGTCTCCGGCGGTGTCGGCAGGACGGCTGTCTCTCTCTGTTAGTCGCCGGCTGTGCCGTAGAGTTATGCGTATATTCTGTGGGCGCCACGGTTTTGAAACCGTCTTTGAACAAATAATGAAGCTGATTTGTATAGGGACCAAAATAGGGTGTAATTGAGGGGTGCTAAGGGCAGCAGTGGGGCATTAGAGGGGCACTGTGGGAGGTGTGCTTGGGTAACGCTACACAGGGATGGGCTCTCTCATGTCTCTTGGCAGGGAGCTCATACAACCACAACTGGGAGTTTATTTTGCATTAGTGTGTGTGTATGTGTGTGTGTGTGTGTGTGTGTGTGTGTGTGTGTGTGTGTGTGTGTGTGTGTGTGTGTGTGTGTGTGTGTGTGTTTGTGTGTGTTCGTGTGTGTCATCGAAGCAGTAAGTCCATTTAGTCACCTGGAGTGCCATAATTATTATAAGTGTAATTGCAGGTGCACACACCGAGCAAAGTTAATGACACAAATGGGAGGTAAACAGCATATGTTATATTTTCCACTTTCCCGAGAAGGGGAAAATGAATGCGTGGATGATTTTTCTAATGTGACATTATGGGACACATAAATTGTACACAGAATCTTTTTTTCAAAGGGTTACATCTGCAGTCTTGGGCTGAGCGCAGTGAACTGTGGGTTTGTTGAAGACCTCTTTTTCTATTTGTTTGTTTCCATTTAGTGCTGACACTGACCTGTGACTCTTGAAAACATTGGTGTTGACCAGCCTTTCACCCAGAGTAGAATAAGGATACAAATACCCCCCCCCCCCCACATTTAATAGTGTGTCCTACAAGGTTGCGGTTTCTGAAAGGACTCCTCCTTTGAAAAGGCAATTCATACGATTGCCATTCATCACCATGGCAAGAGTCATGAAGGCGAAAACAGCATTGTTAAAGCCATGTGCCCCATTGGCCTGAATTGGCTATTGATTAGAGCAGGTGGGCCGGATTCAACCGACGGCCACACGTCACAATGTAGGCGGTAAATGGAGAACGAACTCTTTTGTTAAGCTGTTTACATAATTTGACCTCCACATTTTCTTTTTGTATCATCTCACACTCACAAGATGAATGAGATGGAATCTGACAACCATTGGCAACCCTTCTCCCTCCATGTGCATAGCTGAAGGACATTGCAGACAATACTATGCACTGAAAGCTATGATTGCAAACAGCATGCTGTGTTTGTTTGGCAGAGAGAATATATCCATTGCCCAGCATATTATTTAAAGCAGCAAACTGTGCCTACTGTTGTGTACATGCTTTGGCATCACTGGAAGAGCCACTGAATGGGAGTGGTCAGGGGCAAGTGGCGGTGGGGGTGGGGGTGGGGAGGTGGGTGATTAGAGAAATGCTGAGCTGAGCTGTTGTCCAGTCGTACTGGAGTGCTCATTTAGAGATGGCGTGTTCAGCTGTCCTTTTGCTTTGTTCAATGAGTCCACTTATGGATCATCCATCCAGGGCCATGACGCACGCATGCACATGATACACACACACACACATTTTGAATTCTTTATTTGAACCCACCAATCACATTTTTCATAGACAGGATTCAAATATTTTTCAGAGGTTCACACACACACAAACACACACACACACACACACACACATATCCATATCCATATCCATATCCACACACACACACACACACACACACACACACACATATCCATATCCACACACACAAACACACGTCCACACACACACACACACACACACACACACACACACACACACACACATACACACACCAATGCATCCACACATACACACCCATGTACACGCATGTGCACACATACACACTTGTATACACATATGTACACACACACACACACACACACACACACACACACACACACACAACCTTGTCCTGCTGCACTGGATAAGGCCGAGTGCTGGCATTCCTCTCTTGGCCTGTGTGTATGCTCGCGACCGTCTGCTCGGCACAGTGAAGCGCAGCATGGCACTCGAAAGCCCCAACTACGTGAGGCACCCACACACTATCTATGCACTATCTGACTATTTCTTTCATTCTTTTTTTCTCCCTCCCTCTCTCTCTCTCTCTCTCTCTCTCGTTCTTTCCACCTATCTTCATCCTACACCTTCATCCCTCTCTTCTCTATCTTTCTCCTCCAAGTAACACCAATCTCAACCCCTTTCTGATGATATGCTCCCACACACATGCACACAATCACAGTGTAACTCTCACAGTTGGGTACACATTCTCTTTCTTTCTCTCTCTCTCTCTCTCTCTCTCTCTCTCTCTCTCTCTCTCTCTCTCTCTCTCACTCTCTCTCTCTCTGTCTCTCTCTGTCTCTCTCTGTCTCTCTCTGTCTTTCTTCCTCTCTTCCTCCCTCCCCACTCCCCCATCTCTTTTTTTCTTCTTCACATACCCACACACACACACACACACACACACACACACACACACACACACACACAAGCACAAAGATACGGCAAGAAAGAGAGTCAGCATCCGTATAATAGTGCCGAGCATGTCTTCCAATTTGCTGCTAGAGTGAGTTGCAGTGGTGGATTAAGTAAATCATATTTCTGTGGATTAAAGCGGCACTGTCAGCACAGAGACAAAGGCACCGGGAAGCGGAGGCATCATTAGAAATGTCTATCTGACAGCCTCCTCTCCGCTCCTCTCCTCCGCTCCTCTTCTCTCCTCTCTGCTCCTCTCCTCTCCTCCCCTTCTCTCTCCTCTCCTTTCCTCTCCTCTCTTCTCCACTGCCCTTCTCTGCGCTGCGTTGCGCTCCTCTCTTCTCCTCTTCTCTCCTCACCGCTCCTTTCCTCTCCTCTCCTCACCGCTCCTCCCCTCTCCTCTCCTTTTCACTCCTCTCCTCTCCCCTCCCCTCCTTTCCTCTCCTATCCTCTCCTATCCTCTTCTCTCCTCTCCTCTCCTCTCCTCTCCTCTCCTCTCCTCTCCTCTCCTCTCACCAACTGCTCCCACTGTGTAAGGGGTGGGAGAGTATATAGTAATACTCGTTGCCACCTCCACTGCCATGGGAGACTCAACCAGAGACCATTTCTTTGCCGAGCTCTCATCTAAAGTGCCAAAGTGTTTCTTTTTCTCCCTCCACAAAAGCCCCAGCACCACCACATTCTCTCTGCTCAATTCGCCATTTATCAGCCTCACACCCCCACCCCCACCCCCACCTCCGCTTCATGGATGCCTTGCCCCCTTGCTCACTGCTCTCACCTTTCCTAATTTTCTTTTTCTAGTTCCTACCCCTCCCCCCTCTACTGACTATCTCTCTTTCTCCCTCTCTTTCTCTTTTCTTTCTCTCTCTACCCCCCCCCCCCCCTCTCTCTCCCTCTCTCTCCTTCTCCCTCTCCCCGTCTTTCTCTCTCTCTCCCCGCTCGCTTGGTTCTGCCTCATCATTACATGGTGGCGGCCGTTAGAGCCTCATTATAGCCCACGGGCTGCTACCTGCTCAGAACAGCACACTAGCACCCGCTTAACTCCTCTGCATTTCCAGGAAAGACGCTCCGTGCTTCACTTTGCTCTCGTATAATTTCCCCCTTCACTTTGGTTTTGCTCCAGTGATGTTTTTTTTCTTTTTCCCCCCTTCCTCCTCCCAACTGCCCCCCCATCCCCTCCCCCTCCACCCTCCGCCTCATGGGCATCCAAGATGTCTCGTTTTTTTTTTTTTTTTTTTACTCCTCTCCATCCCTTTCTGTGCTCATGAGTAAAAACGTTGTATGTAATTTGTGGAACAAAAGGACAAGTGTAGTGCTTTTTTTTTACCTGCCCAGAAAAAGGACATCATCTTTTACTTGCGGTCCATTACATCTCCCTCCTCGTCCTCCTCAGACTCCCTCCTCTCAGTCAGGCGCGATACAGATACAGTCGGTGCACCTTCACAGAAGAGTGAGGTCTGGTGATGAGTCAGCTGGCCCTGGTTGCCTGGCTCTGGGTGCTGACGCTGGCTGGGTGAACTGGCGGATTAACGGGGGCCGGCCGAGTTAAAGATGTCCATCCCCGTGGCCCATCGCATTGTTTTTGTTTTTGTTGTGTCATCAGCAGTCTTCTGGAAGGATTCCCTCACCGTGGTGCTGCTAATACACAAACAAAAACACACATGCACACACACACTCACACACTCACTCACTCACACTCATACACACATACGCACTTACACACACACACACACACACACACACACACACACACACACACACACACACACACACACACACACACACACATACACACACACAGACACACACTCACCCACAGGATCATACAGCATATCCACACACACTCACACACATACACACACACACACACACACACACACACACACACACACACACACAGACAAACACACACACGCAGCTGTGGCATCCTACTTCGCTGCTGTGAGTGCCTCCCTGCCACTCATTTCAACTGAGATGAAAGTGAGTGAAACAGGTGGCTAAGAAAACATAGTGAGTGGAGGAGAAGAGAAAAAAACAACAAAAACAACAAGCAGCAGTTGCGGAGGTGTGGAGTGTCCTATCCAATTGATCTCCAATCAATGAGGGAGGAAGAAAGCAGAACCGTGAGAAAGCCCCCTAAATGGCCTGTCAGTCCACTTCTAGTCTTATTAAATGATTAATTAAAATGAAATGAAAGTAAAACTAAAATGTGGTCAAAAATTAGCAAAAGGAAAGAACTAAGAGGGCAGCTAGAAGTGTGGTTTATTGCTGTGGAGCTGTGGAAGTGTGGGAGGCCTGGGTTACCAAGGGTAGGGCCTCATGGATGCTCCTAAAACAAGGTTTCTGAAGTTTACGTTCAATTACCATGCTGCACTAAGTAGTTATGTCAGCAAATGAAAAACAAACACAGAGACACACACACCAATTTGCGTGCATACACAAGCACATGCAGACACATTTAGGCACACACACTCATGTATAGGCTCATACACACACACACACACACACACACACACACACACACACACACACACACACACACACACACAAACACACACACACACACACACACACACACACACACACACACGTACATGTGGACACACATGCCTTAACACAGAGGAGCACTCTAATCTTAATAAAACCTCCTGCACCCTAATGCTCTGCAATGTCAAACTTATCAAACAATGTCAGGCTTTTCTCCTCATCACACACACACACACACACACACACACACACACACACACACACACACACACACACACACACACACACACACACACACACACACACACACACACACACACACAAACACAAAGAGCTTCCTCAATGAGAATGCAGCTCAGGTTTTCTTTTTTTCTACTTGGCATGGCCACTTTTTATTTCAGGGCTAATATTTAGTATTAGCCTCCTCATCGCCCGGAGCTAAACTGGAGCTTCTAATTGCTTTGGCAGCGGCCCCGTTAATGACAAGGTTTTAATGGCTTTTGCCGTGATTGCATTCACTTACAACAGTGCCATTTTGGTAATCAAACACAACTGCCATTTGCTTAAAAGCTTCACACTTGTGTTGTATAATCATTCTGATGTGATCTGTTACAGGGGGGTTTCAAAAAAAAGCTGTCAATAAAATCACCCCCAACACACACATGTGCACACACACACGTACGCAGAGAGAGAGAGAGAGCGAGAGAGAGAGAGAGAAAGAGAGAAAGAGAGGGCGTACACATACATAATCCATTAAATGGGTGAGTTTTTTTTCCATGGCCTAAATCTGTTTGCCCAAGCTTATGTTGCTTGCGGGTCATTACCTTAAATGTGTGCGAAGCTGGATTGGGGGGGACATCTCTGATAATGGATTTCTCCAAAGCTGGGATGAGTGTACATTAAAGGACGCAGGGAAAGCATCCACAGCCCCACTCACCTCCCTAACTAGCAGCAGGCTGACACGTCGACATGGGGACCAGGCTGGTTACATCTTTCCAAAATTAAATGTTCCGCCATCTTGTGATGGTCAAATTATGTCTATCCCCAGACAGCCACACACACACACACACATACACACACACACACACACACACACACACACACACACACATACACACCACACACACCTACACACCACACACACGCACACACCCGCACATATATGTATACACACACACACACATACACACACAGACACACACACACGCACACACACACACAGTCACGGAGGCAGATTGAATCAGGGTGTTGTGATCCGTGGTAATTGATGGATTAAAAAAATGGCAGGAGGACAGGTCCCCATCAACAGCAGCTCTTCCACCATTTCACAGAAGCCAGTGCCAGTGTGTGTAAGTGTGTGCTGCTCAGCGCTTCTTTGGCCTCCTTTTGCTCTGTTCTTTACCCCCCCCCCCCACACACACACACACACACACAGCCCTCATTCGATACCCTTAACTTCTTCCCCATCCCGCCATTTTGTCGTTTATTTCATTTTATTTATTTTTATTCTGCTTCTCCTCTCAGAGTCTTTATTCAGGCTGACCACTACAGTCCACTCCTACCGTCTGTTTCATTTCTTTAGTGATTAACTTGTTGTCAACAATCAAGGACAGCAATCTGTTCCTTTGCACTGAGGAAAGTTGAGTTCACTGAGTGTCTTTTTTTAAAAATATTCTTGAAGGAAGAACTAACAATGTCTAGGGAGAGAAAACTACTCACACCAAAGGGGCTCTCATGGGAGTTATGCTCCATCTGTAATCTCTTTTAAACCAAAGATTAAGAAAATTACACATTACAAAGTTACACATTCACACGCAACACACAACACACACAACACACACAACACACACACACACACACACACACACACATACACACACACACACACACACACACACACACACACACACACACACACACAAGCACACACACAAAGTTTGTACATGTTGAACTCTGTTGAACTCTGTTCTTTGTAGAGAACAAATTGCTGTAGTAACAGCTTACAAATGATAATTTAGAAAAGTGAACATATGTACAAACATATGCTACATCAGCGCTAACAACATATAGCCCTTATAAGGTACATATGTATGAAAAATTGGAAGTCAGCCCACTTTTAAAGAACAAAATCTTGATCAACTCTTTCTGCTGAACTGTATCACTGTTGGATCTGCTTAGCAATGCTGTTTCCCAAGGATGTCCCTGCTCACCAGTGTTGAGAGCCCAAACCAGAAATCATAGAAATGGCTAGTTCCTTTGACAAATAGGGGGAATGTTTCATGCAGTTCTTCCTTACACAATAGAACCAATTTCTGGGAGGGGGGGAAAGACACAGACCAGCATTCTTTTCCGTCATGTGGTGAGCAAATATTGACAGGTGATAGGGGTATCACATGCATCATAGAGAAGGCTGCTCCTTTTGCAAAGAGGAAACGGATGACAGGTATTGTTTTTCCTCCCTCTTGTTTGTGTAGGAGCGCTGCCATGTTTAATAAGACTGCAGCAAAGAGCAGACTTCGAGAAAAATGAAACAAAAGAAATGCTGATCTCCGTACAACCGCTGCGCAAGATGGGTGTTCTGTCTCCCCCTGTCCGGTCGGTTTCATGCGCAGCAAACAGCATCTGGCTGTGTCAACACTGGTTAATCACACTTTGGCTATCACATTTTTTTTGGGGGGTGCATGAATTTTTCATATCTGCCCTAATGTGCTGTGTGGTGCCAGTGGAGCATGTTGCTCTGGTGTGAAGCATGAGAATCTGTTTCTTCTTGGATCAGGTTTGCTGTGAGCAGTGGGACATATGCTTTCTTTCCCTTTTTCTGGGCCGTATCCTAGGGTCGCGACCATTGCATCTGCTTTGGTCGTCTGCGGATTTTAATCCAGGCCCTATTAATAACCGCCACGGCATGCCTCTCTATATTATTTGCAAAACCCTTACAAAATATCCTCAGCTCAAATATTGAGGTCTTTGTGCACTGTCTTCTATTATTCCCTTGTCATATAAATGAGAGCACAAAAGCTCATGTGTCAGACAGTATTTTTGAGTTCCATTTGCAGTGATTGAAATGGCGAGGGAGGAAAATGAAAAAAAAAAAAAACAATTGTTTTTTGTTGTATATGTATTGGACATTTTTCAAAGTGGGGCAGGGTCAAGGGTACTTTGGCCAAGCACATAATGCCTTGCACAAAGTGAACGGGATGCACCGAAGTGTCAGTGTGCTCGTTCTGAATGCAGTAATCAGCCCAAATGCAGGCCTGTCTCAGAGACTCATCAACACTGATTCAAGGGAAGAGCCGTGAGATGGAGGGGCTTAGAAATAATGCACTGTGTCTTTGTGATGTCATAATCACAGAGCACTCCATTACCATGGAGAGAGAGAGAAACACAACACACACACACACACACACACACACACGCACACACACACACACACACAAACACAAACACAAACACGGCAGATGCAAGCAGCACTCAAGATGATGAAAATCATGTGTGGTGTTGAGTACCTTAAAGTCTCAATATCCCAATTTTATATTGAGGAACACAATATGATAATGTTTAGCAATGTGTGAAGTGTGTGGAAGCATGCGGTTTGGCACACACACACACGCATGCACACACACACACTCACACACACACACACACACATACACACACACACACACACTCCCTGTCTTGATTATGGTCTCTAGTAAACAGATACAGTGATTGGCCCAAATAGCAGCATTTTGACAACAAATATAGATGAGGGAAAATTGATGCTCATTTTCTACATGGAGGATCAGCTCGTCAGGTTTGTTTTTTTTTGTCTGCCAATTTAGAGAAGCTGAGTGTGATGTGGCAATGCAAAACCAAAGTCCCCAGTTTTGGAGAAAGACCTACACAGGTACTGATTGTCAGCTAGACGTCCTCATCGATTCGGCATGATTTAAAAAAACAAAAAAAATCTAACCCATGTCCCAGCGAAATAATGGCATGACCACAAGCCCAATGTATCCTGCCCAGATCGTGCGAGCACAAGCATTGGCTAAGATTTCTGGCTATTGAGTGACCACAGGGGATGGCCTTGGACAACCATTTACTCCGCTTCAAACCTCAAAATGGTGGCTGTGTGTGGAGTGGAGTTCTTGGATTCACTACTCATTGTAACATGCAAACAGCACAATTTTGAAACACAAAAGCATAGTCCTCCATAATCCTGCTTCGGTCATTGCAAGTTCATATCCGCTACCCACAAACCACCTGGGGGATCAATCCCCCACCCCCTCTCTCTTTCTCTCTCTCTCTCTCGTCCTCTTGTTCTCTCTCTCTCTCTCTTTCACTCGCTTTTTCTCTCTGTCTCTGCTTACACCTCTCCTTCTCTCCTTCTCTGTTTCTCTCTCTCTCTCTCTCTCTCTCTCTCTCTCTCTCTCATTCTCCTTATCCTCTCTCGGCCCTCTCTCAGTTTAGGTACCTGTTCATCTTGCTCACGTTATCACTATTTGCACTGAAATAGGCAGGCCCTGCAGAATTTAATCTGTGAAGCAATATTGATGGGGGTCGTTCTTTTAATCTCATGCGAGAGTGTGATAAGTATATGATGGGTCGTCTTGGGATTGTGCCGGCTCCTCTGACTATATGTGGGTGGAATGTAATTTATGCTCATGGAATTGGATTTTTATACATGTATGTTATCAAATTCATCCGAGTCGCCTTACTCAGTTGTATTAGTATTGATCCTGGACAGTAACATGTGGCAATTGCTATTGACAGGCTAGCCACAGAGTGAGAATGGCTGGAGATGCGGGAGAGTCTTGGTGAGACTGTGACTTAATTAGTTTGAGGTAGCGTTTTATTGCTTTGCACCGAGCCTGAGCTGCATCACAGGATGCTCATGTAAATGGTGCAATTAGCTTTGTGTGTGTTTGTGTTTGTGTTTGTGTGTGTGTGTGTGTTTGTGTGTGTTTGTGTGTGTGTGTGTGTTTGTGTTTGTGTTTGTGTTTGTGCTTGTGCTTGTGCTTGTGCTTGTGTTTGTGTGTGTGTGTGTGTGTGTGTGTGTGTGTGTCTGTGTCTGTGTGTGTCTGTGTGTGAAAGAGAGAGAGAAGGGGGGGGGGGGAGACAGAAAGAAAGATTGTCTGTGCTTAACAGATGAAACACTGCCTTCCCTCTGGCCCCCTTATGAGTAATATCAGTGGAATGTGTCCCCCATTTTAGTGTTTCCCCCCACCCCCCATCATCTTTCTATTGCTACTGTGTTTCTGTAGGGGCCATCACCATCCTTGACAACTGTTGCCTAGCAAATAATGTGCATTTTGCCAGACACCAATGCTTCTCTCTGTTCCATTTCCATTTCGCTGCATTAGTACAATAATTAATCCAGCTGAACCCGTTGTGATCTCACAATAAATGTTTTCCATTTTCATTAATAGACAACTCATTAGTGCATAATGAGAGTGAGAGTGAGAGAGAGAAAGAGAGAAAGACAGAGAGAGAGAGCAAGCTACACTTCCCAAGTGTAACGCAGGCACTGTCTGTAATAGAGATCTAATTAAAACACAATCCCTCTCTTCTCTCCCTTTTGTACGCTGGTTCTGCTTGGGAAGAGTAGGGGTGCATTCTGTCAAGGCCTGCCAGTTATGAATAATTGATTGTTCCATGGGCAAGTGTTTACAGCAGACATGGGGGGAAAAAAACTACCCAAAACCTAGAAAGGCACTTGAGTGAAGCAATGTCACCAAAGATTAATTGTGTCAACTTGTTTTTTTTATGCCCAGTGGAGTTGAGATATATGCGCAAATACATATGTACATACAGTATATGTACAGATATGTACCGTTAAAATGTCACTTTAATAATATCCTTTTTAGCCCCATGTACTGTACATTGAAGGACATGGATACCGTCCTCATTACTGCATAATAAAAGGCCTTGTATATATATATATATATATATATATATATACAAGGGAGATACATGGGTCTTTATTTGGCATAGAATACAGCAAAAGCTATGTTTTGTGAGCAGCATTCTCTGGCGTTAGAGGCCCCCCCCCCACCCCATGTCATCAGTGCAGCCCGAAGCACATCTCACCCCAGCACCTCTCGCCTTTAATTTGATGTTTT
>CM059270.1:8629563-8639563 GCA_030347295.1 Setipinna tenuifilis | reverse complement strand
TTTTGTTTGGGTGGGGATTAATGCCTATGGGTCTTTTGCCTATAAAAAGGGGAACACCGCTTTACAGTATTTTCAGTTTGTTTGCAGGAGTAGTTTTGGCCACAATCCTATATCAAATAGTGCCTTAAGTTAAACTGGGATGTCTCTCTTTTTCTCTCTCTCTCTCTCTCTCTCTCTCTCTCTCTCTCTCTCTCTCTCTCTCTCTCTCTCTCGCTTTCTGGCATGCTCAATCCCTCCCTCTGCTCCCTTTCCTCATGTTGGAGAGTGTGTTGATGTTGAGAGCTGGCCCCTGCTGCTGTGCACTTGCCAGATCTCATCTGGCTCCTGGGGTCTCCCCTCTCTGACTGCGTCACTCCGATTATGGCCAGGACCATTCACATCCTTTGCATCCCTCGCACATGCCTGCTGCATTATTGAGCATGTGCAAATGTTGCTGTCTGTGAAGGTGGTGGTGGTGGCAGCAGCGGTGGTTGTTGGTTGTGGTTGGGGGGTGGGGGTCGCCATGGCCATGACTTTACAAGACCTTGTGCTTTTTAGTCAATGTATTTAAAAGCTCATCAGACTCTCTCTCTCTCTCTCTCTCTCTCTCTCTCTCTCTTTCTCTTGCTCTCTCTCTCTCTCTCTCGTTCTCTCTTTCTCTCTCTCCCTCTCTCTTTCTCTCTCTCTCTCTCTCTATCTCTCTCTCTCTCTCTCTATCTCTCTCTCTCGCTCTCTCTCTCTCTATGTGTATATTTTGCGTATGCATACGTAAAATGCATTTTACGTATGCATGCACGTGTGCATGTGTTGCTTTAAAATATAATTTGGATTTTGTCAAACCCTGACAAATGTCAGGCAAGGTTAAGCCTATCCCCAGTGTGTGGGTTTGTAGAGATGATGGGAGCTCCAGTTGTGAATGTGGAGGCAGACACAGGCAGACCCTCCCTGTCTAAATTATGGTGCATTGTGGAGCCAGCAAAAAAAAAACAAAAAAAAAAACAGTTTTCTAAAAAAAAAAAAAAAAATCACACACATTTTTTGTAATTGTGTCTGCCCCGACACACAGTCTAACAATTTCAACAGTGCAATCGCACCAGCCAGGCGTGTGTAATGACAAGCAGCCCAATACTGGCATGAATCCTACAAAAGTTTTTTTTTTTTTTTTTTTTTTTTGAAAAAAAAAAAAAAAAGCTGTGCAGAAGCGCTAAAACCTCATCCCAATCACACGCAGGACTGCTTTGATAAATACCGACTGGATGGACACAATGGAGGCAATCTTTATTCTGGCAATTAGGCAAAGCAGTGGATTATCTCCTTTTCCATCCCCCCACCACCTCACCACACCACACCACACCACCCCAGCCCTCCCCTCCCCTCCCTACCCCTCCCTACCCCTTTCTACCCCACCCTACCCTATCCTACCCTGCCCTGTCCGTGCAAATCCGAACGGATTCAATTATTCAGCTTCCCTGTCTGGCTATAGCCAGCTCCACTCTCGGGCTTGGGGCCAGAACAGAGAAGCTCAAGGATTTCTTGGGTGGACAGAATAGTGAGGGCAGAGGGAGACGGAGGCGGGGTGGTGGTGGGGTGGGGCTGGAGGGGGGGTGGGGTGGTGGGGAGGAATGGGCAACTTTATTTTATACCCCCCCCCCCCACCCCCTAGGACAAGTTTATTAAATAAAAATGAAACCGGTGGGAGTGTACAAACAGTGTCCTTGTAAATATTTTATCTGTGCAATGATCTGAATTTACTGTTTCTTTCCATCTCTATCTCCCTTTCTCTCTCTCTCTCTCTCTCTCTCTCTCCCCCACCCGGCCACGAGCTCTCTTTCTTCCTCTTGTCCTCCTCCCTGCAGTATCACTCCACCTCTAGCGTCCTTTCCTCCCCTCCCTGCTACTACAGTCCCCTTCTCCCTTTCTTTCTCTAT
Source organism: Setipinna tenuifilis (assembly GCA_030347295.1). Classification (NCBI taxonomy): domain Eukaryota; kingdom Metazoa; phylum Chordata; class Actinopteri; order Clupeiformes; family Engraulidae; genus Setipinna; species Setipinna tenuifilis. The sequence continues at coordinate 8,637,656 of CM059270.1, read as the reverse complement.
TCCTTTTGCCCCTTGGAAGTATGGTTAGCCAGAGACAGGCTCTAGCTCTCTCCCTCTCACTCAGCTCCCCCCTAAAGGCCAAAGCTGTGTCTGCAGGGGCCCTTGAGCCGACAGTGACACTTGCCTCCCTCAGGAGTCTGCGGCATAGAGAGGGAGGAGAAAGAGAAAAAGAGTGAGACAGAAAGAGAGCGAGAGAGAGAGAGACAGACAGACAGATAAAGAGAGAAAGAGAGAGATAGAGACAGAAAGAGAGAGACAGAGAGTGGGGGGTGACAAGAGAGAGAGAGAGAGAGAGCACGAGGGATGAGACAAGTAGAGAGGGAAGGAGGTAAAAAAAAGAAGGAATCTGCTGACCTCTCCTTCTCTCCGCCAGTCCTCCCCGTGGACTTCGCTGTCTGCATGGATGCCTTGTGCTTGCTTATGCTACCCACTCTTCCTCACAAGCATTGGTGACACACTGGCTGTCCAGGGCTGTCCAGACCTCGAGTGTCACTGGATGCTCTGTGAGGGCAGAGGTGATAGCGTAGTGCTGGCTGGATGAGGGTTGTGCAGTGTGGGGTTCGTCGGGGTGAAAATTGGGGTGAGGCTGGAAGTTTTGGCCTCTGTGAGAGGCCTCCCAAGTAGCTGCAGATAGCAGAAGATGCAAGATATTCTTTTTCTGCCCTCTCTTTCTCTCTTCATTTTTTCCCCCTTCTTATTCTCATCTGGCTTCTTGTTTTTCTGCTTAACCTTGTTCTTGTTCTTGTTATGTTCTCTCTGCAGTCTTGTGTTTACCAGTGTTAAAGTTTGGCTCAGAGCTTAAGAGACTAAATTAAACTTTTTGCCCTTTTTCCTCTCTCTATTTTCTGCAGATACTATGGTGTCATCGGGAAGAGGTAGGTCCAAAGAGATGCTTGATGCGTCAGACTGTGTGTGTGTGTGTGTGTGTGCGCGCGTTTTTGTGTGTGTCCATGCGTACGTGCGTGTTTCTTTGTGTGTGTGAGCAAGTGAAAGTTTGGTATGATGAAATGGGAAAACAGTGGCCACTGACAAAAGAGGCTATTTACTTGTCTCAGCGTGTTTATGTGTTTTAAAGTTGTTGCATTCTGAAGTTCGCTCTTGTTACAGAATAACTGCAATGCAAGAATGACAAAAGAAAACATTGACTTAGTCATTGTGAGTGCTGGCAAAAAAGTGGAACTTAATTACAAGGCAACAAAACAGAGCGAATAGCACTTTATGCCAAGGCGATGAGCACAAAAGACACTGAAGACAACTAATATTCCTTGACAGAGTGTAGTTTAGCCCACTAAAATCATCCCATTTTCTATTGTGAAAAGAATATGATATGGAGAACAAACTCATATTAGCTTCTCGCCAACACTTGACTTCTGAAATACTGAGACACAGGAAGAAAGAATGCTGTGTGTATGCGTGCATGCATGTGTGTGTGTGTGTGTGTGTGTGTGTGTGTGTGTGTGTGTGTGTGTGTGTGTGTGTGTGTGTCTGTCTGTCTGTCTGTCTGACAGTCTGTCTGTCTGTCTATATTTTTGTGTGTCTTTGTATTCTCCAAAAAAAAAAAAGAAGAAAAACACACATGCACGCACACACAGACAATCATCGTTCATTTGATCCACTCCCCTCCTTGTCATCAAGCAAAACTGAAAGTATCTCCTCCCGGTGAGGTGGTGCTGTCACCCGGCACCGCGGCGAGGTTGATTGGGAGGCACGGCCTGACATCCGGCAGCCTCATTATACCAGCCTTCTCTCTGAGTGCCTCCAGTTGATCCCCGGCTCCGCACGTACACTTTACCAAAGCTATACTTTCTTTTTTTTTTCTCTTTTCAAAATGATGATGTTAGTGCCAGCTGGAATGTGCACTCGGAGTTGTCTCGCCTCCCTCCCTATTATTATGTAAAGGAAAAAAATACTCCACACACACAATGGACAATCAGAAAGCATCTCCTTTTCACCTGCCATTGTTCTGGGTTGGGTAAAGACGGGTTTGAAAGCAGACACCGGGATGTTGTCATGTACCTGTGTCTGATGCGTCAGGGAGTAACTGGTTGTGTAACCACTCAAACAAAAAGGAAGCTACAACTACACAGAAGCACACAAACATGGAGAGATAGACAGAGATACACACACACACACACACACACACACAAACAAACAATGTCTACGCTTTTTACAGCTCTTCCTCTGTTTCTATCATACAAATAACCCTCTGTTTACTATGGCTCATTTGAAAGCATACACACACACACACACACACACACACACACACACACACCGACACACACACTACTGTATTTGCTCTGAATGGCGCGGGTCACGGCAGACAGGGCCCATAAAGCGTGCTGAGGAGTGGAGGGGTGATGGATGAGGCTGAGCGAGTGGAGGCCGGCCACCTCTACATCATCCGCCCGCAGCCCTCGCTGGATGGGGGCCTGAGCCCCAGAGACTGTACGTCTCGCAAGGAGAGGGCCGTAAATAACAAGCCCCTGTTCCCCACCACCACCACCTCCTCCGCCTTCTCCTCCTTCAGCCTTCTCCTCCTTCAGCCTTCCTTGGCCCACTCTACTTTACCCGAGCCTACCCCACCCCACCCCACCCTTTGCTTCAGTGCTATCCTGAGCTGTCCGACACAGAGTTGTTGCGTTCAGACTTGCAACCTCACATGTTGTACCCCGCTGTAGCAATATACTTGACACACTTTTCTTTTTTTTTTTTTACCTCTCCACGTGCTGGTGGGGTGTAGATAAGATGGCCTGGCTTACATATCTGGGTGTGTTTTCATCTTGGCATCTTGGAGCTCGGCGTGGGGCAAACATGCGGGAAACACACACCTCTACAAGGCACACATACCTCTACAGTACAGCAGAGAGAGACTCTCATGGATGTGAACTGGTGTGTGTCTTGTGTGGCATCACACACGCCGAGTACCCTTTTTTTATGGTGTCAGTCTGCGGCATACAGACACACACACACACACACACACACACTTGAGCACTCGTGTACCCGTGTTGATTCACTGCACACTATCCATGGCAACTGAGAAGGCGACAGAAAAAACATGCCAACACCCCCTTACTGCCAACACACACACACAGTCTCTCTCTTTTACAAATGCTTATACACACACACACACACACACACACACACACACACACACACACACACACACACACACACACACAAAGATGCACACACACACACAAAGACACACACACACACACATACGCATAAACATAATCAGCGCACAGAAAGCGGAATCCTTTTTATGACTCACGCCCACTGTGAATAAAGGAGGAGTTCATAAGGTTATTACCATGGCAACACCTCCAACACCAAAGGCTCGCAGGGTCTTGAACTGCCAATAAAGAACTATTGATCCATTGATCGTTAGCTGACGTCAGGTACCGGCGGCTACCATTAAACCATGGCCCTGGTGCTGCTGCTGCATGCTATTCATGTATTCAGCATCTGCCACAGCATTAATGTGTAGGAACGTCTGGCTTTTATTTGTGCTACAGATAGAGTACCCATACCAAGGCCTTTTTTCGTCCATACTGTTGGAAGCCATTTAATTAATCCTAAAGGCCTTGGCTGCTGAATTACACTTTGTCTGTGATTATTTAAAGGATGGTCTGCTGGAGATAGTCTCCTGCTGGTGAGCTGGGTCGGTGTGTGTGTGTGTGTTGTGAGATGAAAGCAGGGAGCTGGCAGACAGGCTTGCGAGAGGGAACAACATTCTGTCTCTCTCTGCTGTACGAGTGGCTCGGCCATCTCTACCTGTCTCATTAGGACAGCATGGCAGCCGTGAGAACCTCATTACAACCTGACCTCCAACCAACGAACAACCTCCATGTGCCTCTCTCTTTCTCTTTGTCTCTGTCTCGCTCTTTCTCTCTTTCCCCTGTGCTGTCTCTATCCATCCTTCCTTTGTCTCCTATCCATTCTATCCTCTATCCTTTATGCTTTAGCTCTCTTTCTGTCTCGCCCACTTTCCCTCTCTCCATCTCTCTACCTTCTTGTTACTGTCTCAAGCCCACAGGCACCCTTTCACCCTCTGGTCTTTCTCTCTTGATTGCACATATCACCTCTCTCTATGTCTCCTTCTTTGTCTGCTATTTTATATTTGCTGTCTTTTCCATTGCAACATTTTTATTTTATTTTTTTAACATTGTGCCCAATTTGTTTCCTAGCACCTTTCTATAATCTTGTCACCTCTTGTGCTTTCCTGCCAGTGTTTGTTTTAACCATTTCCTGTTTTATCTGCCTTCACTTCTCCACTCTGTTTTCTCTTTTTTTTCCTCCTCTTCGATTCCTTCCCCCTGCTTCCAGCCAAATGAAGTGTATTTATGGCACCTCCGGTAGAAAAACAGGCTCCTGGAGACGTTCCTCTAATTTCATTTTCAAAATGTCAGCGATAAATTTATCAAATGGGCCGAATCGAATCAGAATTTTACACGGGTCCATCCGTCATGGCGCCTCCTGAGGGAGCAGTGGGTGTACCTTAGCTTGCCCGCAGCCCTGGCAGACAGGATGAGGGGAAGATGAAGTGAGAAAGAGAGAGAAAGAAAGAGGGATGGAGGGAAAGAGAGAGAGAGAGAGAGAGAGAGAGACAGGGATGAAAATAGGGTTGAAGCCAAACCAGGCACAGAGAGCAGAAGGAAGAAAAGACCAGAAGAAACCAGATGTCCACGAAGAGAGAGACAATGACAGTATGGGAAAATCAGAAAAAAAGAGGGGGGTGGGCTTGGGGAGAAAGGAGTGGAAGATGTGATCGACATGAAACTAGCAAAACAAAGATGGACAAAAAAGGCATAGTGCTGCCAAGAGTGGAAAAACCAGGCAAAGCTTTGCTAGCTACAAGCGGCCGGTGGCGTAGAATAATTACATTTAGAAAAAGAATCTCCTTAGCATTAAAACAATTGTGCACATTAGCCAGAAGAAATAAACACGTGGACAATAAACATAAAACTCTTGGTACAAACAGTACAGCAGTATATACTAGAGCAACTACAGAACAATGAACAAATCAATAGCGGAAAAAAATATAATTCTCATTTTATTTCTATCGATTTACCATCGTGGGGCCCAAGTATATGCGCGTTGCAGGCGGAATAAAGAATGAGAGGGCATTCCTCCGGTCGTTTCACACAAAAAAGTAGGGGGGGGATTTAGGCCAAGCATTATCTCCGTGGTGAGTGGCACGGAGGTCAAAGCCGACCCTTGGATGTTGCTAGCCCACTGTGGGGAACATGGCTAAGCACTCGGCTCGCCCATCAGTCGCCGCGGCAATCAATTAATCACAACAGAAGTTAATTGATTCCACGACTTGTCAATACGCTTCTGCAAAGCCCCTTTTTCATTCAAGCCCCAGCGCTCTGGAGCTTTGTGCCGTTTCCCTAGGCTTTAGCATCGGGCGGGGTTCACACGCTCCCTCCCTCTCTTACTCAGGCTTTCTTCTTTACTCTTGTCGTCTCTTCATTATGTTTCTCACCTCGCTTCTTGTTTCTCACTCTGTCATTTTCTCTTTCGCTCTTGCTCTGTCTCACCAGTGAAGAGAGATGGAGAGGGTTTTGGGGGGGGTGTTGAAGCATGGGGGGGGGGGGGGGATCTGAAAGAGATCTTGCGGTGGCTAAGTGAGGCGTGCTCCGGCGCAAAGCAGCTTAGCCACTAACGGGCGCTAATGAAATCTGAACCCGTTTCCCTCTAAAACGAGATCAATGCCTCTCGAGCTGCAGAGCTTGTCAGCGTTTAATGATTTGATGAAACTTCCACACCGGGTGCCTCTGGGTACACAACAAGAGACAGCGATCGCACGGCACTGCTTTCCAGCTGCGTGTCACTATTGTGGGTCATATCCCTCCCAGAGCCCTGCTTCTTTCTTTCTTCCTTCCTACGGGTCTCTCCTGTCTTTGTATCTCTATTTTCCTCCCACACACTCCATCTGGAGATCGCTCCCCTTTTCTGATTGATAATTCAAATGTGGCATCAAGTTGTGTTTTTTTTTTTATTTTCTTTTTTTGTCTTGTCTTTGGCAAAGACAGTTGCAGAGCAAGCTAATGAAAGAGCAATGCACAAAGTGCCGGCTCTTGATCAGCTGCGCTTTGCCAGAAAAGTTGATGAAACAAAATGGCCGCAGACTGAAATGAAAAAGAGCAAGAGAAACGGAGGATGAGAGGGAAAACGAGGAGCTAAACCAGCTAATGATGCCGCACGTGAGACAAGGCCTGTCTGCTAGCTGGAGATAACAGAGGCTCTTGATGAGTGGAAAAATAGTGTGAATTTCTTGGATTCCCAGGAGTTTAAGCTAAGATTCATTATTTTACGCATATGGTGGGTATATATACAGTGGATATTCATTGAGCCTGTTTTGCACATGTAAGCATGTGTGTGAGTGTGTGTATGTACTATGTTTGAATGTCTTTGTGTGTGTGTGTGTGTGTGTGTGTGTGTGTGTGTGTGTTTGTGTGTGTATGTATGCGCCTGTTTGAGTGTGTGTGTGTACACGAGTGTGTGTGCTTGCGCATGTAAATGCTAAGCAGGAAGCGGTAGATTGATGTGGGTGATGGCTGGGTCAGCAGCCTGCCTCTCTGTGTGAGTGAAGGAGGGCAGGGGTAGCGCTAACCTCGGCCTCACCTGGGGGAAATGCTAATGCACCTGTCACAGCGGCACGCTGCTAAACACCGCCGCCCGCACCAGACTGGAGCTGCGTGGGGAACAAAGCTTTGACAAGCCGTGCCCTCTCACGTCCCGGCCATTTCTCCCTTGTTATCCCTCCTCAAACCGTCTGGCTCCCAACTTATACACGGCGTCATGCTCTCACTTACAAAGTCAGATCTGCAGACAAATTCAGGCACATAATTAAAAAAAAAAAAAAAAATCGAGTTAACACTGACGAACTTCAAACCTACGCTTGGTAACTCCCTTTACAAAGTTAATGAGTCACCATGATCCTGTTTTTTTTTGTTTTTATAAATTTAATTCAAAGCTCAGTTCAGTTAATAGCAAATGCTTTGAATGCAGGCAAAGGCTGTGTTGTATTTCCTTGAGACATATGTTCTAGGATTGGAGTTGAAGAAGCGGCCAGTTGGTTGCTCACGCTCCATTTTGGTTCAAACTAAACAGGGTAGAATATCTCACCGCGTGTTTTTGCCAGGGCTGTTTTTGGCAGACACACTATCATTGATGTCATGTAGCTTGATTGTGGTTTTTGTGTGCAATAGCCCGGCCCTGCCTTGCGTTCTTGCACAACGAGTCGATATTTTCCCTTCAGTTGCAAAGGCACAAGTCACAAACTACCGGGGGCCTAATTTGTTAGTACGCTCCACTTCCTTGTGACAACAAGGGTGAGTCTGACGTTCGGGCTCGATGACTTTCGCCAGAGCCTGAGCAGCAATTGTTTGCTCTTCCTTGTGGTCTGAGAACGTCATTAGCGATTATCGTACATCTCTGTCTAATTAGAAGCCAGGCGTGGCTCGCTAAGAGGCTTTTTTTTTTTTTCTTCTTTTTTTTGTGTTTTGGATGTGAAAAGAAAAGCCCTGTGCTCCTGGCAGTGTGGGCATGGTAGGGTGGCATATTGTGCCCAGCGGGAGCGCTTGCCTGCAGGGCTGTGCACCAGACGGTCGAGGGGGAGCTCTGGCACACCCGGTGAGGGCTGGTAATGTAGCTACCAGCTCGGAGGGGAGGCAGGGGGTGGAGCGGAGTGGGGTGGGGGGTGAGGTTAGGGTGGTGCTATAATGGGCTTGGAGAACTGGTAGGATGCAACTCTCTTGATAACTCTCTTATTTAGGCTACTTCTGCGCAAGTCGACTCATATGCTGATTTAGACCTACATCCATATTTACATACTTATGCTTTGTTTGCTTCATAAGCACATTGGTATATATGGAGGGTGTGAGGAGGATGCATAAGAACACCATCCATTTCTCACAACACACAATATAATGGAAAACTTCACAAAGGTGCTCAGAAGTTTGTATGTGTGTGTGTGTGTTTGTTTGTTTGTTTGCGTGTGTGTGTGTGTGTGTGTGTGTGTGTGTGTGTGTGTGTGTGTGTGTGTGTGTGTGTGTGGTTTTAATTACATCTTACACCCGAGTAAT
>CM059270.1:8609563-8622063 GCA_030347295.1 Setipinna tenuifilis | reverse complement strand
GCGGGTCATGTGACTGGGAAGTGAGGGAAGAGAGAGAGAATGACAGAGAGAGCAAGAGAGAGAGAGAGAAAAAGAAATAGGGAAGAGAAAGGGAGAATAGAGCATGCCGGAGACGGTGGCTTTCGGTGCCAGAGAGAGGGCACCCTAGCAAATCCCAACACCAATTACAGTGCGCCAGCCTTTTTATTGAAAAACCAAGGATCCCGCTTCCAGCAAATTACAGGCCCCTTTTTCTCCTCTTGTCTGCAGAACAAAGGAGCCCCCCACCCCCACCTTTTTTTTCTCCTGCTCTCTCACTCTTTTTTTCTCTCTCCCCTGATCTTTTTTCTCTCATGTCATCCCCTGGCACCAAGGGGGGAACCAGGGCGAAGACTTAAAGGCACAAAAAGGAAAAAAGGGAGAGAGAGAGAGCGAGACATAGAGAGAGAGAGCGAAAGAAGCTAAAGACCAAATGAATGAACAACACGCAGACAGGCGAACGGCTATGAGGCTAGAGGCTGAGGCCAGAAGGCGGCAGGATCAGTGCAAAGGCATTGTGGGAAGGTTGGCCCAGCGGAGCAGGAGGGCTCTGTTTGATACGCGCCGAGCGGGCGGCTGCCGTGACCCCAGCACGCTCACCTGGATAATGGGGTCGGCCGTTAAAATGAACGAGCGGGAGAAGGCACAGGCAGCATAGCCATGCTTGCTCTACAGGATGATGGGCTAATGGGCAGCACTGGTAAAAATTTCATGTGGAAATACTATTTGGAAAGGGTGAATTACAATCTCCCATCACACACACAGACACACACACACACACACACACACACACACACACACAGACTCTCTCTCTCTCACACACACACACACACACACACACACACACACATACACACACAGAGATTCTCTCAAGAAAATGCCAATTTCTGCACATTAGTGCAAAGACGTGTTAATGCATACTAACACACACATTTAGTCACGGCCACACACACACACACACACACACATACACACACACACACACACACACACACACACACACACACACACACACACCTGACACATGCATGGTTATATGTACTCAGGGAGAGACATACTGTAGACACTTGTTTTTTATCTCACAAATTCACAGACAGGGACACATGTTACGCACTTGTTTTTTTTTCTACAGAAAACTGAATGAACAGAGCACTTCAGTAAGTGATGACTTTGTTGATGGTTATGAGCAGGTGTAAAGTGCCGCGCGTTGATTTTTATGGCTAGTTGTAATGTGATGCATTGTTTACAGAGATTATTCAGACTGGCACAGCTGGCACATTTGGGCGAGTTTCAGTGTGTATGTGTGTGTGTGTGTGTGCGTGTGTGTGTGTAAGTGTGTGTGTGTGTAAGAGAGAGTCTGTGTGTGTGTGTGTGTGTGTGTGTGTGTGTGTGTGTGTGTGTGTGTGTGTGTGTGTGTGTGTATGTAAGTGTGTGTGTGTACATGCGTGTGTGCGTGTGTGTCTGTATGTGTGTGCGCTTGCTCACTCATGTGTGTGGGCTGAGGGAGATAGGCATGTGCACATGTGTGTACTACGGCAGCTTTCAGGAGTGATGCATAGCTATAGCATGGCCTTTAATTGGTGCTATTAATATTAGTTAAACTTTTAATGCCTATTTATTAAAACTTTAGCTTTTTCTCAAGGCTGATATGAAGAGAATTATGAATCTCCGTGGCAGCATGCTATAAAAAGACTTTTGAATGAATTATTGATGCAATACCACTTCATTTAATCTGCAAGAACTCATTCCTAACAGATTTGTAAAAAAAGAAATAGCCCAAAGGTCCATTATTAGATTGAAATTTGAACATTAAATACAAGAAAGTTCCTTTGTTCTTTGAATAATTTTATTTAAACTGCTTAAGTCGCCATTCCTTCTTCTCCTGGCGTTGGTTTTTTTCCTCAGTGGTGTTTCAGTGAAGGCCCAGTGGCCATCGCCACCACTTAGCGTGCTTAGTCATGAAAGAGACAGAGATTGGAAGGTACACTCTTTGATTATGTGTAACTAGAGTTTTTTGTTGAATTAAGCAAAGTTCTTCTCAAGTTCCTTTTGTGGTTTGCCCAGTGTGTGCGCTTAAAAAGCCTCCAGTGTATACAGTGTATAGACACAGTCACAGCTTTGTAGATACAAAAAAAAATGGACACAGAAGAGAGGAGTTTATTTTGGTAGTTTTACTGTTGAGCCCAGCTGTCAATGGTCTTTTATATAGAACTGATGATTGCACCTTGGAAATAGGAGGGAGAATATTATTGTGTGTGTGTGGTGTGTGTGTGTGTGTGTGTGTGTGTGTGGGTGTGTGTGTGGGTGTGTGTGTGGGTGGGTGGATGGGTGGATGGATGGGTGTGTAGATGTGTGCTGGAATGAAAGAGACATGTCTTACTCCAACATATACATTGTATGCATAGCTGTACTCTCTGGACCTTTTTCATTTAGGGCTGTTGCGAATTAGTTATTATTCGGTTGCACTGTTATTGTTATAAGTTTCTCCCTTGTACAAAAGAATGACTCATGAATGAAAGCAGTTGTTAGACACATACTCACTTTTACACACATACTCATCTTTTGATCATCTGCAATTTTCAGTCTTTTTTAATGTGTTCATGTCCAATTACTATTTATATAACTATTTGTTATAGTATTTCTTTTTTAACCTTGGACGAATGTTGCACTGGAGGATTGCATCCAATTTTGCTGTACAATAAAGTGTGCAATCACGGTAAAGACTTTCAATCAATTCAAATCAATTTCAATGCCAATTCAAATTGAAGGATGCCTGCCAAAAATGCTTTATTCAGAGATGCTGCCAGCAGACAGAGTGACGGTGGTTAACCCAGCGCCGGTGTCATGATGTAACACTGTCTCACTCCCCTACTTTCTGACTCTGTCCTCCCAGTTGGAGACGAATGAAGCCAAAGGAAAAAAGCAGGACAGAAAAAGAAGGACTCAATTACCTCCTAGCCAGCCCACCAGTGCACGGGCCCAGTGCTGAGGGGTCGCTCTACCCTTGATTGGATTTTGATTCAACCAGGGCTAATTATTTCCGAGACATCGTGTCTCGACCTTGTACAGCGCATTCCCACTTCTCTGTTCTATTTTTCCCTGACATTTGCGAAGCCGGCCGCCCCAGTCTGTCGCGGGTCACATGTGAATGGCTGGCGCCATTACCGCGAGCACTTCCCCGACCAGCGCCACCTCACTGCTCAGTCACCTTAGGGGGACCAGACGCTCCCGTTTGCCCGGGGACGTCCCCATTTTTATGGTAGTCTGTCCCTGATAAAAAAGGAAAAATTGAATTCCACTTTCCAGTTCCCAGTTTTGGTAGCTAATACAGGATTTATCTTAATGATATCAACTGCAGAACTCCAGTTTTCAATGTTCCCTAATATGTTCCTATCATGTTGTCTATCATGTCGTTTTTTTTGTCTTTGCTTGTTTCTGTTTGCGCTGTTAGTCACGTAGCTGCAACAGGAGCATGGTGGAGCTAACAGTCAGTAGTGTTTTACTCCTCAGCCACACGATTTCCAGTTAGTCTGGCCCGTGTGCACGCACTGTCAACAAGCAAGCACTGTGTTTTTTTGTGTTTTCAGTAATGCTGCTGTTATATAGTTAAAAACACCATCCATCTTGTCAGAAGGATTATCTCCTGTAGTGCCTCTGAGCTTTTTTGGCAAGTTGTTGGTGGTATGGGGGCAGTGTGTGTGGACGGAGTGTGTGTGTGTGGGGGTGTGTTGCTGGCTGGTTAAAAGACAAATCATATGCAGTGTGGAAGATTTAAGAAAAACTTTAAATCTCCTGTCATTAGAATTAATTATGAGGCAGAAATTATGAACTTCTGTATATCTCTCCATTTAGCTGGAATTTAGCAAGATAGCTTTCATTTTCGGGCTTTGGACGCATTAGTGTGTGATTATTGGCTGGAGTCAGTCTAGCTCGTCTGTATAATTAGTCTGTCAGACATTGTTTTGACTGCATGAGTCTTATCAGAGCCCAAAGAATTAATCCACCCTGGTAAAAAAAAAAAGATCAGTAATTTTACAGATGTAACAGCAAACAAAGGAAAATATCATCCCATCTAGTTTACCATTTGTGTTTATCATATTCTGTCTGCTTCATTTTCTTCTTTTTTCTACTACATTTCTTTCAGTCTTTTCCTTGGCAACTCTACTTTCTCTTTCTTTTTGTCTTTCTTTCCCCTTCCTGCGTCATGTCTTTTCAAATAAAATATTAATCCCGCTTTCATTAGTAGTGGTGGGAGTCAGGGCAGAACTGGTCTCAATTTTTTGGGTTAGAAGAGGGTCGTTGCAGAGCTAGAATCCCAATGGTAAAATCCCAATGTGTGTGTGTGTGTGTGTGTGTGTGTGTGTGTGTGTGTGTGTGTGTGTGTGCTGTGGCATTATTTATGTCTGCCAATGGCTGCCCAGCTGGTCCTGCCACGTCTTGGGCATGGCTTTTCAGGAAGGAAAGAAAGGGCCCTGCTCAGGGCGCCCAGACACCCAGGGTCGAGCCCTTTCAAGTGAGTGCATTCTCTTAGCAGGCAGGGAGCTCAGCTTGACTCTCTTAAAGCACTAGAAAAACAACACAAAAAAACATTGTTTTGTACCGGTATGTTACTCTGCAGACGACTGGCAGTGGTGTACTTTTTTGTGTGTGTTTGTGTGTGTTTGTTTGTGTGTGTGTGTGTGTGTGTGTGTGTGTGTGTGTGTCTGTGTGTGTGTCTGTGTGTGTGTGTGTTTGCTTGCCGCTGTGTGCATGTGTGCGTGTGTCTAGCGTGTGTATCTGTGTCTGTGTGTTTGCTTATGAGTCAGCCAGGCCTAAAAGGTCCTGAATGACTCAGCTGGAGGCAAATGCCGTGTGCCCCACAGACTAACAGCCCAACACTTGTACCCGGTGCCTCCACAGCACCATTCATGTCACATCCCACTATTGGCAGGATGTGCTTTAATGAGCGCAGCCTCTTGTGCTCTACACTCGCATTGCCTTAGTCCTGCAGGGAACTGCTGTGTTTGTGTGTGTGTGTGTGTGTGTGTGTGTGTGTGTGTGTGTGTGTGTGTGTGTGTGTGTGTATGTGTGTTTGTGTGTTTGTGTGTGTGTGTGTGTGAGAGAGCGAGAGAGAGAGGGAGAGCGAGTGTGTGAGAGAGAGAGAGTGAGTGAGAGAGAGAGACAAAAAGACAGAGACAGAGCGAGTGAGAGAGAAAGCGAGTGAGAGTGAGAGAGAGTGAGTAAGAGAGAGCGTTTGTGAGCTCAGACCGACATTTAATTAGCAGATGAGACAGGAGCGGGCCGCGATAATGGCCCAGTCAATTACGGAGCGCGGGGGTGCTCTTCTACAAAAGCCGCGTCCATTGACATGCATTATTCATCCCTTCATTGCACATTCATCATGCGCGTTTAAAGCGTTAACACAGGCACGCTGCATAATGCTGGGCTGGATGCGGACACCTCACGCGAGACCGGATTGAGATGTCACGCTGCGTTGGGGGGTTTAGCTTAAGGCGCTGAGGTGAATCTTGTTTTTTTTTTTTTTTTTTCTTTCTCCCCTTCATGTGGGGTCCCAGCTCTTGCCCTGTGAGTCTGCGAATTGGAGAGGAATTTTATAAAGTTAATACCTCGACTGTTTCCTTTTTTTGTACCAGGGCCTTTTTCAAAGAGACCACCCTCTGTTTTGTTTGTTAACTGCTTCTGTGTGTCTGGTGTTCCTGCTCAGTGATGCAGAAATGGACGTTTGGCCAAGCTGTGGAGGTAATGAGGAAGACCTGGGTGAAAAACAGCATAACAGGGAGAGAGGAGAGAGATAGAAAGAGAAAAAGAGAGAAAAAGAGAGAGAAAGAAAAGAGAGAGAAGTACTGTAGAGAGAGAGAGAGAGAGATGTGATGGAGCTGAACCATGATATTTTACATAAAAACAAAAAAGAGAGAACAAAAATGAGTGGGGTGAAGATGAAAGAAAAAGCGAACACCATGCAACAAGTCAAAGAATTTAGTGGAAGAGTGTGTGTGTGTGTGTGTGTGTGTGTGTGTGTGTGTGTGTGTGTGTGTGTGTGTGTGTGTGTGTTCATGTGTGTGTTCATGTGTGTGTATGTTCGTGTAAATGTGTGTGTGTGTGCTATCTGCTAAAATGGTGTGTGGCCCTATCTCTGTGGCGAGTCTTGTGCCCTCTGTCTCATAAACATCAGCATGGCCCTGGAGGTTGGGGTTGGTGTTGGGGTGTGGAAGTGGAAGTGTGGGGGGCGGGGGGGCTGGGGGTGGCTGGCTCGCAGGCTGGGCCGTGCTGGGGTGGGGGGGTGGGCTGCTGCTCTGCTGCAGTGGTGGCGGTGGTGGTAGCAGCAGTGGGGGCCGCGGGGGCCGTGCTGCTGCTGCTGCTGAGGCTGCTGCTGCTGCTGCTGCTGTTGTGGGGCCTTTGTTTTATTGGGGCGGCAGGCGGCGTTGCGTGGCAGAACCTCGCCAAGCAGAGCCAAAGGCTCCGCGGCCGCCGCTGTCTACACGGCTTGTAAATCAACAAGCATATAAAGCAATTACCAGCAGGCACTGGGCCCCTCGTGTCTCGGCCCCTGACGCCAACACCACCACCACCACTCCCACCCCCTCCACCACCACCACTACCCCCACCACTGCCCTCACCACTCCCGCCGTTGTAAATAAGCCTCCCCCTTTGCCTGGGGCACTGTGCTGTGGGATAGAGAGGCTGGGGGAGAGGCTGGGGGAGGCTGGGGGTGACGGAGAAAGAACCAGGCTCCAAGCCACAGCTAATAGGGGAGATGCATAGGAGGGTGGGGGTAAGGATGGGGAGGTAGAGGGCATGGCTGTTTGATCCCCACTGTGATGAGAATAGAGTATTGAGGGGTGGCGAGTAGGGAAGAGAGGAAAGGAGTGGAAAGGGGAGGAGAGGAGAGGGGAGGGGAGGAGAGAGGAGGGGAGGAGAGGGGAGGAGAGGAGAGGGGAGGGGAGGTGAAGGGAGGGGAGGGGAAGGGAGCGCAGTGTGGACACAAGAGGGAGTGAAGGACAGTGAGTCTGTCATGCTTGTTGATGAGGAGGACAAACCTTATGACTGTTGCTGTAAGCTGGAGTCAGTTCCCAGTGGCTCTTGATACTGTAAGGTGGCTTTTCCAAAACGGGCAAATTGTCCTCCGAGCACAAATTTAGTGTCAAATTGTGCACCAGTAGACTCCAATGTGTGTGTCTCTGTGTGTGTCTGTGTGTGTGTGTGTGTGTGTGCTTTGTCTGTGAGGGAGGCTGGGAACATCCAGTGCAAGCAAGCATGTGTATAGTGCAGAGAGAGTTGGGGGCAATAAAAGTTTATGTGTGTTTTCGTGCGAGCACCCATATAATCCATTTGCTCCATCGTCCGTAGTGTACGAATGTATGGATTTCTTGCCCTTTTCAAACTCGCGTTGGCTAATGAAGAAGAATGGCCTATAGAATGAGCGCTGCAAGCCAGCCACGGCCCCCCTTTCAGCTTGCTATATCTCACAGAGCAGCGGCCTTCGTTTGTCGTTGTCGTCCGCGGTTGCCACGGAGAGACGGTACTCACTCATAGCCATCCGCCGCCGCCGCCACCACCGCTCATCCTTGAGGTCGCCCTGCGTCGTCTTGTCCATCACTAGGGGCAACCATCAAACATTCTCCACCCACCTGAACCATCCCCCAATACACACACACACACACACACACACATATATACACACACACACTTTCCCCTTTGGTCTGCCATCAGAAATCAATGCCCCTGATCGGCGCCAGAGGTTTGCACACGCCCCAAACCCCCCGCCCCCCCCCCCGGCTCCTCCGCTCCTTCCTTATCAGCCCAGACAGAGACGAGACGTGCCCATGTGATGGCACCGTCCCATTTTGCTTTTTTTTTTTTTTGTCAGTGTCACTCACCCAGAGGAGAGGCAGGCAGCAATTAACTCCCCCTCCGGCCTCTCCATCCAGCGCAGCCGAGCCCACGCTCCGCTCCCCTCCCCTCCGCTCTGCTCCGCTCCCCTCCCCACCACCAGCCCCCCTTCCCTCGGTCCAGTCAGTCTGCCCAGTCAAACCTCCGTTGCGGTTCTGGGCCGGTGCCTCTGCTCCGCTCGCAACCTTGAAAAAGTTCCAGCCACCAGCCGCCTCTCCTTTCCTTGCTCTGGGCTTTGTGTTATTTTGTTTTTAAAACTTTAAGTGCAAGGATTATTATTTTTTATTCTTTTTTATGTCTTTCCACCATGCATTGTTGCTCCGGCCATTATCTCCTCCTGTACAAAAAGAAACCAGAGAGAAAAAAATAGAGAGAGAGAGAGAGAAAGAGTGAAAATGCAAGAGAGAGAGACAAAAAGAGAGAGAGAGAGGGTGAGTGAGAGAGAGGGTGAGTGAAAGAGAGGGGGAGAGAGAGAGAGGGTAAGCTGTGCATGATTTCCCCTGACACTGCTCTGGCTTTGAAGAGTAAACACAATAATAAGCCTCACCTATGGGTGTCTGGGGGGTTGGCCATTAGCTGGGAGGCCCAGTCAAACACAATATAAGTCCGTGTGCCGCTGCTAGGGCCCCCACGTTAAGTAACTCGTCAGCGCCCGGGAATGGTGATAAGATAATGAAACCCAGGGGTCCTCATTCTGCAGGTACTGCTTGTTTGTGTATATGTGTGCATATCTCTCTCTCTCAGTGTGTGTGTGTGTGTGTGTGTGTGTGTGTGTGTGTGTGTGTGTGTTGCTCTTGAAGTGTTTTTGTCCACTTCAATTTCTATTTTTTTTAAAACCATTGTTGAAGTTTGTTTGTGTTGTTTTCGAGTCTTCCAGACTGTGTGCTGTAATGAAAAGTGTTTTGTTATCGGGTTGGGTTGCTCGCAATTGCATACACAGAAATCATGCAACAGCAGCCTCTGTACTCCGTATGTGTGTTAGAACTTGTGGCTGTGTGTGTGTGTGTGTGTGTGTGTGTGTGTGTGTGTGTGTGTGTGTGTGTGTGTGTGTGTGTGTGTGTGTGTGTGTGTTGTTTTTGTTGTTCTTGTGAGGCCAAATTAACCTATGCATAGAGAAAACAGACTACTGAACAATTTTGTTGGAGGCATAACCTTTGGCTCACACATTAAAAACATTCTGTTTATATTTTTATATTTTTTTTTTACAGGTTGATACACAAAGATTAATACATAAGACACAGAAAGTACAGTATTTATTGCTGTCCTTCCCTGCCTGTTTTATTTATGGCCTAAAATTTATGGCCAAAATCGAGCAAAAAAAAAACCAAAAAAAGACAAAAAAGACAAAAGTGGGACAAGTAGAAGAAGATAAAGGAAGTAAAAGTGTAAAGGCAGGAGGGCTTGGTAGCCTCTGCAACCTTACTAAGCTCGACAGGAAACTTTCTGTCCTGCTCCTGTTTTGGTAAGCGATTCCTGCCGGTTCCTTATCAGTTCTGGAAATGGAGGGAAAATGCGAGTCTATCAGGCAGGTTAATTTAATGGAGCAGGTTGACTTGTCTTTTTAGAGAGGCCCTGTATTGAATCAAAGCGTATCTCCAGTTTCCTATTAAGAGCTGTTTGGGACGAGGACTGATCCCCTTTCACCTCAGAGGGGTTTTATGCAGCCCTGTTTCAGCCCTGTTTATCTTCTCAGCTTTCTGTTTCTCTCCCAGATGTCTCACTGTATCTCTGTATCTGTATATTCTTTTACTCTCTCTCTCTCTCTCTCTCTCTCTCTCTCTCTCTCTCTCTCTCTCTCTCTCTCTCTCTCTCTCTCTCTCTATCTATCTATCTCTGTGTCTCTCTCTATCTCGGGACTGCCAGTTTTTCTGATTGTACTTTACCATTGTCTGTCATGATCATTATCCTTAACTTTACATTTGTCTTTTTATGTCCCTATCTCTGTCTTGGCTTATTTTTGTATTTTTGGAATTTTCTCTCCCCTCTCTCTCTCTCTCTGTCTCTCTCTCTGTCTCTCTGTCTCTGTCTCTGTCTCTGTCTCTGTCTCTGTCTGTCTGTATGTCTCTCTCTCTCTCTCTCTCTCTCTCTCTCTCTGTCTCTCTCTCTCTCTCTCTCTCTCTCTCTCTCTCTCTCTCTCTTTCTCTCTCTTTCTCTGTCCATCTCCCTTCCTGTCCATCGCCTCACCACTCCTCCACTGACTCACTCCACTCTGGGCGTTTGCTGTGCAGACACAGATGGAGTGATGAGACAGACAGCAGCACTGGAAATAGAATAAACAATATTCAGCAAAAGAACCCCCAAATCAATATGCACAGGTTTCCCACAATGCCCCTGACAGAAGGCTAGGATTAATAAAGCAACATGTCCTGTTTCCACGGCAACACGTAATTCTGCGGGAAATAATATTGTCTTATCCGCTCACACATATGTGGGAGAATTTGCACAATTCATTTGAAGTTGCGAAAGCAGAAAAAGAAATTAACAACCAAAAAAAAACAAAAAAACAAGCTATCCTTCTCCTCCTCCATTTTCTTTCTATTAAGCCTCTCCCAAACCCTCACTGTCTTTATTTAACTGATTTTTTTAATATATATACTTCATTCATTCTTGCTGTTAGCATGGCATAATCATGCTAATGACAGGCTTTTGTTAATACTGCTGATGTATGGAGGTCCATCTGTGCTCCTGGGACAGTGGTGGTGATATGGCGCATGTTGTGTGGAGAGATTGTCAGTGGCCACATTAATTACTGTGGGAGAGCGAGAGTTGGCCTGGATGTTGCTGAGCTTGTAAAGGAATGGCTGAACATGCACCTGCCTTCTCCAGAGATGCTCATTAAAGGGAAGCTGGCGTTCAACAGCATCACTCCAAAAAACACAGCCAATCACTCGCACACACAGCCAGAGAGAAAGACAGACAGACTGAGAGAAAGAGAGAGAGAGAGAGCAAGAGAGAAAAAGAGAGAGAAGAGAGTGGGAGAAATGGGGAGTTTGTCCTGGTTTTGACACATAGTGTAGTGCCTCATCTGGCAAGACATCTGACACACTTATCTGCCAATCACGGTCCCCAGACTGACATTCCGGCCAATCAGAGTCAGTTTTGGCACTCTAATTCACCTAACAGGAGGGTTAGTGTGACAGCTGATGAGGCAGGGCACAGAGAGCAAGGGGGGCGTGGGGAGGTGGGTGGTGTGTGGGGGGGCCTGCCGACACTGTGTGTGTGTGTGTCTCTCTCTCATGGAGGAGTCTCAGTCCCACTAATGTAATCCAAGGGGGAAAATGAATGAATAAATAAATAAATAAATAACTGAGAAGTACAAATTAAATTCAGAAGTGCAGACTGGGCTTTGATCTGCCTGAGCACTCCCGAGGAGGGAGGGCCCCGTTTGATTCAGCCTGTGGACCTTTCTGTCCATGTTTATTTCAGCAAGCAGATTCCTCACACACCCCTCACACACACACACACACACACTAACACACACACACACACACACACACACACACACACACACACACACACACACGTAGACATACTAATATATGCAATCACACACCCATTCCCAACCACACTAATGATGCGATACACACTGTCTGTGAACACAAATTTATAACCAGCCTTTTCATGTATGCACACACAGATGTCCAAGCTTGCAGAATATCCTGAAATGACCTTGACTTAGTATCGATGTGTACTGTAGAGACAGACAAAAGAGTCCCCCTTTTCACCCTCATATTCTCAGATGGTCACAACCAGTTATCGATAGCAATACCATACAATATGCCAAACCATGTTTTGTCACGCTCTTAATTGTCTTGCCATTACGCCATGTTAAACCAGTAGTCCTATCGAGGCATAGAAGAGTGTACAACTAAGTTATGAGACTTTTCAGTTGACTTCAGTCACAGCATTCAGGTAGAGTTTTTTTTTGTGGTTTCAAAACATGTTGTATGATTTATCAGTCCCAGTGGAACCAGCAACATTTTCTTTCACCATGAGTATGTTGCCTTTCATTTCACCTCATGACATCGCACAACAAAACCTTCATATTTTGTGCTTTAGTCAGGTAACATTGGTTATATCTTAATCATAGAGTGCTGGAGTGTGTTTGCAGACTCAAGTGTTTTGCTTATTTGTTGGCTGTCCTAAGCAGCATTGGCCCTGCGCTGTGTAAGCAGTGAGAGTGGAGCTTTTTTTTTGTTGTGTGTGTGTGTTTGCTTTTTCACTTTGGTTTTTCTAGAAGTTCACTTCAGCTTACCTGTGCAGTCCTGAAACAGGAGCGAGAATGGAGCAGAGCACGTGGCAGGGGATTAAATTATCACACGGACAGGAGGAGGGGATTGAAATTCGGGGCGTCTGACAATGCCAGCCTCCCGAATTCAACACATCGCACAACACACTCACAACTCCCCAACACCTCGTCAGGAAGAGAGTGCCTTGAAAGAGCGGCTGTGCTGAGAGACAGCCTTCCATCTCCCTGAAGCAGTGTGTGCCGACGAGCCAACTGCTTGCAGAAGGGCCTATGCCAAAACAGGCAACAGAGGCACCTGGGACACACAAGTAGCACACAACTTCACATCAGGGTGATGACACAG
>CM059270.1:8597063-8599563 GCA_030347295.1 Setipinna tenuifilis | reverse complement strand
GTCTGTTCTCTTTTTACATACAGCACACAATGTTTTCACACTCACATTAGCAGTTACCCTCCTCACTCACATGCAAATCCCCAGTGCCTTCTTTATACTTAATGCTAGAAACACCAGCCTCTCTCTCTCTCTCTCTCATTCTCTCTATCCCTCTCTCTCTCTCTCTCTCTCTCTCTCTGTCTCTCTGTCTCTCTCTCTCTCTCTCTCTCTCTCTCTCTCACTTTCTCTCTCTCTCACTCTCTCTCTCTCCATCTTCCTCTCTAGCTCTCTCTTTTCTCATCTCTCTTGGTTCTTTCGTTTCTCCCCTTGTCATGTTTCCTCCTCTCCCTCTCCCACACACTCATGTACTCTAAAGGTTGGTGATGGTGAGCAGCCCTGTGAGTCACCGTTCACCTCACATTCAGTGTCACTGTTCCCACCGGCCAACTCAACTCCAAGACATCGTCACTCGCTTGCATAAATGTTTCATCTTCCCCCACCCCCCATCTTCCTCCTCCTGCTCTTCCTCCTCCTCCCCTCCCCTCCTCTCCTCTCTCCTGCTGTACTGTACACATTAGGGCTTCACTCACACAGTGTGGGCTCCTTCTCCCGCTGCTGTGGAAAGGCCCTCGTCCTGCTGCGTGAGCAGACATGGCGGCTCGTTCCTCGGGGCCCCCGGGCAGGTGGGCGGGCGGGCGGGCGGGCGGAGCGCCTCGGAACGTTCTGGATTGGCCACCTGTCTCGCGGCCGCCCACTTCCGCTCCTGCTCCTGCTCCTGCGGCAGGCTCTCTGTATAATGAATGACTTGGCGTCAGAGGCACATTATTGTGTTAAAAGGAGGTTAGCTTGGCACACTCCACTCGTGTCAGCCTCTCACTGGCGCATCATCCCCCTTTTATCCCCTATACGCCTCCTGGGCCACAGCTCCCATCCCCAGAGTGTGTTATGATGAGTCAGGCCTCGTGCGTGTTTGTGTGTGTGTGTGTGCGTGTGTGTGTGTGTGTGTGTGTGTGTGTGTGTGTGTGTGTGTGTGTATGGGAGCGTGCGCTTGTACGGATGTATGTGTGAGCACATGTACGTGTGTGTGTGTGTGTGTGTGTGTATGTGTGTGTGTGTGTGTGTGTGTGTGTGTGCGCTTGTGGGCGTGCGTCCATGCATGTGTGTGTGAGCACATGCATGCATGTGTGTGTGTGTGTGTGTGGGTGTGTGTGTGGGCGTGCGTCCATGCATGTGTGTGTGTGATCACATGCATGTGTGTGTGTGTGTGTGTGGGTGTGTGTGTGGGCATGCGTCCATGCATGTGTGTGTGTGTGATCACATGCATGTGCATGTGTGTGTGTGTGTGTGTGTGTGTGTGTGAGATATTGGCCTCGGCCTGATGCCTCTTCACCCAACAATCTGGTCATCCATCTTCGGCACTGCGACACCAGAGGAAGGTCAAGTAGAAGACTGAACGGGTCTGATGGGGGAAGGAGCTTGTTTGTGAGATAATGTCTTGAGAGAGAGAGAGAGAGAAAGAGAGAGAGAGAGAGGGAGACATGGAGGAAGTGTAGAGATGTGTAGTGAGAGATGGAGAGCAAAAAAGAAAGGGAAATGTACGAGTGTGTGAGTGTGTGCGTGCGTGCACACTTGTGTGTGTACTGACCTGTGTATGTTTAAGCAATCAGATCGTGTACATTAGCTCATGTACATTTATGTGCAAGCACATTCACATGCACTGTGAATAGGTATGTGTGTGTACATGTCAGCATGGAAGGAGCTGTCTGAGTGTTTCCATTCGTGGGCGGCATATGGTACCGAGCATTTACACAGTGTGTGAGTGTCTGATTAAGGGTGTACATGCATATATGTCTGGAGCTGTGCATGTGTGTGTGTGTGTGTGTGTGCATATGTATGTGTGTAAGTGTGTGTGTGTGTGTGCTGAGTCGAGCGAGTAATACGGAGCGCTGTGTGAGATTAATGAGCGGGCCGATGTTGAACCCAAACGTCTGTCAGTCAGGCGAGTGTTTTTCAGCGAGCAGCCAGCTCCCTCAGCAGACCGCCATGTCGCACCACAGAACTGCTGACGGAACCAAAAGGCAAATGTCGCACCACACATGCACACACACACACACACACACACACACACACACACACGTGCGCCCGCCCGCGCACACACACACATACACACACAGACTTACACGTACAGACATAGCAATGTGTGAAAAAAAGGCAAAAAAGACAGGAAATACAGAAACAGAGAGGGAAGAAAAAAATAACGAAAGGAAAAAAAGATGATATACAGGGAAGTGAAAATAAGATGCAGAGGTGTAAGAAAGTGTCAGAGGAAACAACAGTGAAAATAAATAGGAATTCCACTGAAGAACATATTGGTGTTGCAACCCGTCTGACTATCAGTCAGTCAACCCATAGCGAAAAAGAAATAGATTTACTGCACATTTTTTTTACACATTTCATCTAAAACCCGCAAGTAGATATGACAATAAACCATGCACAAGAGCCAGAATAAGCTTGTGTCATC
>CM059270.1:8574563-8584563 GCA_030347295.1 Setipinna tenuifilis | reverse complement strand
TTGTGTTTGTGTAGTGTTGGTATGTGTGTGTATTTGTGTAGTGTTGCTATGTGTGTGTGCATGTGTGTGTGTGTGTGAGTGAGTGAGTGAGTGAGTGAGTGAGTGAGTGAGTGAGTGAGTGAGTGAGTGAGTAAATGAATGAGTGAGTGAGTGAGTGTGTGTGTGTGTACATGTCTGTGTGTGTGTACATGTCTGTCTGTGTGTGTACATGTCTGTCTGTGTGTGTGTGTGTGTGTGTGTGTGTGTACATTGGTGGGTGTGGGAGGGAGGGGAGCACTTCTCATCCGATCAGCATAATGAAGCACTTTGTGAGCCATTTTCAGGGGACAGTAATCAGAGGGCAGAAAATGGGGGGAATGCTGAAATAATTTGTCTCTCTCATTACTGAAGAGCTCATTGAGCAGAGTCTCCAAGGATACAGCCCAAGTATTTGGTGCTGTGGTTCTCCTTTTCCTCATCCCCACTATCTCTCTCTCTCTCTCTCTCTCTCTCTCTCTCTCTCTCTCTCTCTCTCTCTCTCTCTCTCTTTCTCTCTCTCTATCCCTGTCTGTCTCTCTGTCTCTCTCTCTCTCTTTCTCTCTCTCTATGCCTGTCTGTCTGTCTGTCTCTCTCTTTCCCTGTCTGTCTGTCTCTCTCTCTCTATCTCTCTCTCTCTCTCCCTGCCTGTCTCTCTGTCTTTCTTTCTCTTGGTCCTCGTCCCCTAGCATTATCAGTACTTGGCTTGCTTGGCGATCATTTTTAATTCATCCGACGATGGTATTTCACATGGGGCAGAAGTAAAAAGAAGAAAAAAAAAAACAAAAAAACAAGAAGGGGTTTATTTCTTAATTCCAACCAGGAAATTCCAGTGGGCATGGGCTCCAGGCACGGGTTGGAGGTTTGCACTCGAGACTGAGGTTGAGCTCCGGTCACCAGAGACTCGCAGTCTGGTGGCTGCAGAAACATCAGGTTACTTCAGCTTTTTGGGGGGAAAGCGGGGGCTATGAAATTTGCCATGACCGATCCCATCGTTCTAATGGCTTCCAAATTTTCACGGGTCCCATTGGACACTGTGACAAATAAATAGCAAATGTTTGTGGAAACAGCAGAAACATGCTTGTAAAGAGAGGAGAATGCTGTAGAGATGACAACAGACTGGAGATGGAGATGGAGAGTTTTGCGTGTGTGTTTGTGTGTGCGTGTGAGGAAGAGAGGGAGAGAGCGAGGGAGGGAGGGAGAAAGCCACACACACGCATGCACACACCCCCCCCCCACACACACACACACGCACATAAAAAACAGAGAGTTTGGGGTTGAGTGTGCGTGTGTGTGTGGGAAAACATATGCTAAATCAATATGGAGTTTGCACATATGTGCTTTAGCCCGCATGCTTTGCCTCCATCTGCCTCAAACTAGAAAGTAGCTGAAGTGGAAACTTGAGTGCTTTCGGCTCATAAAAAGAAGTAAAATATCGTGCTGAAATGGCATCGAATTCTGCGGTGTCTGAAGAGCCCCCTTCACAAACCGCGTCACAAATGCACGCATCTGACGAGCGTGTCCGTGGTAGGGAGGGTCTTAGGCATGAGGTCACCAGTTGCATGAGAATCGGTCATGTTGTCTGCACTTAGCATAGTGTACTGTAGCTAGCTGTGTTGGGCGACTTTACCTTTTTTTTCTGGCCACCAACAGTGCCAGAGGGCATTGTCTACTGCCCTTCCTGTGTCCAAGAGGAGTGTCCAAAAACAGCCCCCCCACCCCTGCCCCCTCCTCACACACACACACACACACACACACACACACACACACACACACACACACACACCCACACCACCGCTGACAACATCCTCCCCATCCGCCCCAATAAGAGTGGCCTTCTCACCCCCACAATAAATTTAAACAACTGTCTTTGGTTTCAGGGTATAAACACATCCTTTAACTCTCACACATGCATGCAATGAAGCTCACACACACACACACACACACACACACACATGTACACACACACACACACACACACACACACACACACACACACACACACACACATAGACACACACACACACACACACACACATACACACACACACACACACAAACACACACACACACACACACACACACACACATAGACACACACAGAGACAGACACACACACATACACACACACACACACACACACACACACACACACACAGACTGCAAAGTCATCTTGGCCCCCAGGTCATTTCCTTGCCCGCGGATGCGATGGCTGGGGGAGCAGCAGTCTTGCTGCAGTTGGTGGCGGGGGTGAGACGCAGAGGCAGACGCATACGCAGCAGGCAGCAGGAGATCCATCAGAGGCCTATTGTTTTTAGGACCGGACCTTGGCTTGATAAATGAGAGCTGTCTCACCGTAATGCACAAAATGATGCACTTCATCAAATGTATTCAGAGAGGCGAGGGGACTAAGAGGCATGCAGGAGGAGATCAAATCTTCTTCTGTGTATCTGTGCATATGTATGTGTGTGTGTGTGTGTGTGCGTGTGTGTATGACGATCTGTGTGTGTGTGTGTGTGTGTGTGTGTGTGTGTGTGTGTGTGTGTGTGTGTGTGTGTGTGTGTGTGTTTATGTCTGCCTGTGTGTGTGTTTTTTTGTGTGTGGGGAGGCGTTGTGTATGTGGGTGGGTATGTTTGTGTGTGCACACGTGACTGTGTGTGTGTGTGTGTGAGAGAGAATATGTGTGACAGTGTTTGGAAGTGGGGTTTGGGTGTTTGTGTTTGCACGTGGGTGGGTATGTGTTTGTGTGTGTGTGCGTGCGTGCATGCATGCGAGAGTGTGTGTCCATGCTTGTATGTTTGGATATGTGTGTGTGTGTATGTGTGCGTGAGTGTGTTTGGATGTGTGCTACTGTGCATTTGTAAGAGAAGCGAGAGCAAGAGTGGGAGATGGAGGGAGAAAGGCCAAATGAAAGCATATTGCCATGTGAGGAAATGCTAATGTCTCCTGTGGGACAGAGGCAAAACAGTTTCTCACTGATTCATTATTTAGAGTTGCAAGTCCCCATGGAGCAGAGCAGGCCTTGGACCTAAAAATACACTGCACCCAAGCTCTCTCTCTCTCTCTCTCTCTCTCTCTCTCTCTCTCTCTCTCTCCCTCTCTCTCTCTCTCTCTCTCTCTGTCATGCTCTCTCTCTCTCTCTCTTGCTCTCTCTCTCTCTCTCTCTCTCTCTCTCTCTCTCTCTCTCTCTCTCTCCTCTCTCTCTCTCTCTCTATGCAACGCTCGACAAAATGTATTTTCGATAAGGGAACCCCTCTTTGAAGTCCTGTCCTTTTCCTCCTTCCCTCCTCCCATCTGCTCTTCATCCTCCTCTTTTCCATTATCTTCCTCCCTCTCCTCTCTCTTCATCCCTCTCTACCGTTTTTAAGGTCCACTGTCTTTATTACGTGCTCACCTGCTGTATATATATCCTCCGTATGCCTATTTATGTATCCTTTCTCTCGCAAAAACATCAGAGTCAGCCTGCTTCCTCTCCGCAGCTCCCCTTATCTCTCTCCTTCTTCTTCTTCCTCTTCCTCTTCCTCTTCTTCGTCTTCTTCTTCTTCTTCTTCTCCCCCCAGTCCGTCTCTCTCCGGCGCCGATCAGCTCGGCGTTTAATTAAGCTCGGATCGCCCCGCTCTCTAGCACTTAATCTTCCGTTAATGGATTTAATTTTGACAACATGGCGGATAACGGAGAGAGAGAAGCACCGGTGAAGGCTTTGAACTCATCCTTTGAGGACAAGCAAGCATTTCCCAAAAAAGGGGAAAGTGTGTGTGTATCTGTGTGTGTGTGTGTGTGTGTGTGTGTGTGTGTGTGTGTGTGTGTGTGAATATGTGTGTGTGTGTGTGTGAATATGTGTGTGTGAATATGTGTGTGTGTGTTTGAGGAGTGGTGGTGGTGTGGTTTGAAGATGGTGACATATCAGGAAGCCTCAGGTGTGGTCTGAAGCATCACCCGCTGTGACGCCATCCTTCATGCTCCCATCCTGAAGCCACAGCAAGGAGACAGGCAGGGGGGTAGAGGAAGGGAGGGAGGTTGGGGGGGGGGCGTGGTGCTCAGGAGGGCCCAGTGATGCTGTGATGGGCCTGGGCTGATGCTCACTAAAAAGCACTGCTGGAAGCGGAGCAGGATATCTTCAGATAGCTGGAAACTAGGACAGGCCCTGCTCAGAGGCTTCTCACACCTAATCCCATTTCTAAGCATATTGATTTTTTTACTTCAGTCTTCCTCTTTCTCTGTGTTTCACTCTCCCTCTGGTCTCTGTATCTGCACTCTGCTCTCTCTCTCTCTGTCTCTTACACACACACACACACACACACGCACACACACACTCTCTCTCTCTCTCTCTTTTTCTCTCTCTCTCTCTCTCTCTCAAACACTTAAATACACATACACGTACACATATTCTGTCTCTCTCCCTGTCTATCTCTCTCTGTCCCCATCTGCCTCTATTCCCCCATCTCTTTTCAAAGAACTGCTGGACGGTTTTGTTTGCTAGTCATCACTGCACTGTTATGGTCTCTTCCTTAACAAAGAGATATCATGCACGGTGCACACAGCCATCATCCTCTTACCCACCGACTGCACCCACAGCCCACCACAACCCCCATCCTGCCCACCCCACCCACCCCCTACTCCCAACAACAGTGCTAAAGCCCCTCCATTGTTTTATCCACCACAGAGAAAGACAGGTCTCCTTTCTTCTCCAGGCCTGACCATACGGAGAGAGAGTGAGAGGGAGGTGATCAATGGGAGAGTGTTTTTTGTAGTTATCGTCAGTGTGCTCTGCTTCCTTTCACTGGGATTGACAGCGGGACTTGCTACTGTTAATTACTTCACAAAGATGCGCTAATTGTGCTTGAGACGGTGCCACGTCTGCACAGTCACGACTCTCCAGCGCTACCGTGGGATACTGCGAAAAAGGGCCGTAATCACAGGGCAGCTGTGTTCCGTTTTCATTTGGAGAGCGTCATCAAGAAAATAATTATAATGCTTTCCAGAAAAACCTTTTCTCTCACAGGAGAGAGGACAGATTGTGTTATTACCAGATGGTGTTCCAAATAAGGAAGTTTCCAGCGTTTTTCTCTCGCTGCATATTGTCACAAAATCAAATATTAACATATTCACACTTAAAATGTTGAACGAATCCTGTTGGTTTCATTTTTTCCCACAGATAAAACACGGCTTAGGCTTGCTGTTTTGGCAAACACCACCAGCCATGCTCTTACACACTGTACTATTAATGGACTTTGTGAAGATCGCTCTGCGATTGTAATATTGCTTTGGGCTGTGATGAATTATTTTATCCTTCTGCACAGCCTACACGCTATCGCCTAAAGGCAGAAACCACCGTTGCCCCCCCCCTCTCTTTCCTCAATGAGAAGACACAATAAAAAGATACGATTGGTTTTGGAGTGGTATTTTTTTTTTGGCTTTTCTTTCTTTTTTTTGCTTCACTTTACTTGTGTGCATTGATGAACCCTGACACACATACATGGGGCCATGCATCTTTTACACAACAAGGGTGAGGGTGAATGCTAGAGTGGGAGGTTCTCTGCTAGGTGTTTGAGTTTAGAGAGCGTGGAGAGAAGGGGAGGTGGGGGTGTGAATGCAGGGGGATGGGGGGTGTGGGGGAGTTGTTGAAATTGTTGTGAAAGACTTTCTACTGCCCCCTAGCTGCCAGAGGCCTATAAATGCATATGTTTTGCAGTATGCAAATAACAAAACCTGAACAGACTCACACCAAAATGAAAACACACATAAGAAGACACCCAGACTTACAAAGATGTAAAACACACACACACACACACACACACACACACACACACACACACACACACACACACACACACACACACACACACACACACGCCTTTTGTCACCCCTCAGAAATAGTGGAAGTAATAAATGGGGGAATGAGCTTCAGAGAGGAGGGGGGAAAAAGGGAGGAAAAGA
Organism: Setipinna tenuifilis; assembly: GCA_030347295.1. Lineage (NCBI taxonomy): Eukaryota > Metazoa > Chordata > Actinopteri > Clupeiformes > Engraulidae > Setipinna > Setipinna tenuifilis. Next base: position 8,578,611 of record CM059270.1, on the reverse strand, counting down.
AAGAGTGATAAGCAGCGCTAGCGAGAGAGAAAAAGAGTGGGTCCCTGCAGATCTGGCCCTGGCTCGATTATAGCGCTCCTCCCGTGGCTACTCTTTAAAGTAGAGGTGTATTAATCACAAGCACTTCTGCACCATGCTCTATGACCCCGGCGTTTAATTGCTTCCGCTCCTCCTCCCGCACAACATTTTTCTCTGTCTCTCTTCCTCCCTAGCTTGCTCTCTTCCTCTCTCTCTCTCTCTCCCTCTCTCTCACTGTCTCTCTTCTCTATCTCTCTTTCTTTCTTTCTCTCTCTCTCTCTCTCTTCCTCCCTAGCTTGCTCTCTACCTCTCTCTGTCTCTCTCTGTCTCTCTCTCTGTCTCTCTCTCTCCCCCCCCCCCCAGAGCTTGCTCTCTTTCTCTTTCTCTCTTATCCTCTCTCCCTCTCTCTCTTTGTCTCTCTCTTTGTCTCTCTCTCTCTCTCTCTTTGTCTCTCTCTCTCTCTCTCTCTCTCTCTCTCTCTCTCTCTCTCTCTCTCTCTCTCTCTCTCTCTCTCTCTCTCTCTCTCTGTCTCTCTCTCTCCCTCCCCTCTATGTATACATTCCTTCTTTTCATGAGACTGTGCTGTATCTGTAGTAGAGTCTACATCTTTTTTCTTCTTCTCTTGCTATGGTATCCGTACACATGAGCAAAGCTCACACCTTGACCCAGCTGCTCCTGAGTGCCTCTGGCTGATGTCGCTTCTGTCTGTGTCACCTCAACTCGCATGTGAGCTGCAGGGGACTCACCCCCCCCCCCCCCCCCCCCCCCTGCTGTCGTGTCATCCTGCACTTCTCCTCTCTCTCTCTCTCTTTCCTCATGCCCTTTGTGTAGCACAGCCTTCCCATCTTTTTTTCCTTCTCGTATCTTTTCTCTTCTCTTCTCCTTTTCCCGCTTCTTACCTTCCCTTCCCTTCCCTTCCCTTCTCTTTTTTCGACACTCTTCTCTTCTCTTTGCTTCTCTTCTCTTCTCCTCTCCTGCCTGCGAGTGTGACTTTGTGCCTGACTGCTTGGTGACGGGGAGAGCGTGACGTGAGACATGGCTCATCGCAGCCAGGGTGCTGTGGTGACATTTGTCAGCTTGCAGGGAAGTAGGGCTTCTCTCTTCCTTTCTTCCTTGCTCTTCCTCTCTTCATGTCTCTCTGTCATGCTCTCTCTCTCTCTCTTGCTCTCTCTCTCTCTCTCTTTCCCTCTCTCTCTGTCTCTCTTTCATCCTCTCTCTCTCTCTGCTCATGGCAGTACAGATCCTGGGTGGCAGGTTTAGGGTAGTTATGTCGATTGCGGAAGGGGACGGGTGAGAGAGATTGAGAGTTTTACAGTTGGTTGCGGCCACTGCGCCACTGCTGCTGCGCTCTGCAAATGCCATCACCGTGCCGCAGCACACACTATCTGGCCCTGGCACCCGCGCCACTCAGTGGCTCCCCCTGGCCCTCTGCAGCCCAGAGGCTTTTTTTTTTGTTTTTTTTTTTTCAGACAGCTTGGCAACAGTGGCAGTCTTGTGTGTGTTTATTTCGTGCGCATGTGCGTGCACACGTGTGTGTGGGTTTGTGTGTGTGTGCGTGTGTGTGTGTGTGTGTGTGTGTGTGTGTGTGTGTGTGTGTGTGTGTGTGTGTGTGTGTGTGTACATATAAGAGACTCAGGGGTAGCAGTGTGTGTGTGTGTACGAGTCTGTGTGTGTGTGTGTCTGTGACAGATATATAAGCCATCCTTTCTGTTGAACACCACATACCGAGAGTGGGAAGGCAGCCCAGGTGCATCTTGCCAGCCGTGCCAGGATACACACACACTGGAAGGCGGTGGGCAGTGCCACCCCTACCACATGTCCTGTGCCCATCTCGGGGTGTGTGTGCCAGCTGAAGACACCACCTCACCCCTGTGCCGGCGAGCCCTGGCAGCGGCTTAGCCGAAAAACACTGCTGGCGCACTGGGCTCTCATGTTGTTTTCGCATTCCAGTGGCTCAACGCAACTTTGCACAGATTAACATGACTGGTTAGACTCTTGTAGATTTTTTTATGATGTTTTTATTTTTTTATTTGGCTGTTTACCCAAGCTGTCACTTCAAGGGAGATGTCATGCTGGAAAGTATGCATTTGAGGCAAGCTGCCTGTCTACTTTTGTTGGGCTCATAATGTTTACTGCTGTGAAAAGTGACTAAAACATTAAAACAGCCAGCACTTGGAGCTAAGCAGTTGGTCTCAAAACTTCATCCTCAGGGTCAGTGTGTGGACCTGACAAGAGAGAGAGGGGGAGAGAGAGAGAGAGAGAGAGAGAGAGAGAGAGAGAGAGAGAGAGAGAGAGAGAGACAGACAGACAGAGAGAGAGGGAGAGAGGGAGAGAGAGACAGAGAGAGAGAGAGAGAGAGAGAGAGAGAGAGAGAGACAGAGAGAGAGAGAGAGAGAGAGAGAGAGAGAACAGAGAGCTCTCTGTTGGTTGGGTTTCCACCATCATCATCTCGGAGGACATAAATAGACCAGTCTCTGACTGTATCTCTGCTTCATTTTTGTCAAGGTCAAAGACCAACTTCAGCCCCTCTGAAAAATCTTTTACAGAACACGGCACATTTAAATGAACAATTTGATGTTACTTTTTTGTGTGGGCTGAGTAAAATTATTTATTCATCCAAACAGCAACAACACATGGAGATTTTGACTGTACAAGCATGGCTGTAGCCAGCTATGAGACCTTGGTAATTTTTAACAACTGAAAATAAATGGGTATGCTAAATATTTAACTGGATAAAAATATAAAGATTAACATTAAACATGTCTCAGTGAAAAGTGCATTGTTGATTCTGTCAAAAGTTAATATTGTGTCTTCTGTGCCTGTTTCATGCATGTGTATGTGTCAAGGCCAAGAACACAAAAACAAATGAGTGCACGATTCAGGGAAGTGAATGCAGTGCAGTAGATACTGCATGTTTTTCATGGTAACCATCAGCACACTTTCTTAAAGCTGTTAAAATGTACATTTTCAAAGCAGCACAGTAGCACCTCGTTATAAATAAATAAAAAATAAATCACTCAATAAGCCAAGGCAATAGAGCGGTGAGTTTCAACTTTTGTTTGCCATGAATAAGTGTGATATTATGGGATTGGGTCCTCTGTGTCTGTACCTAGTCTGTGTGAGAGAGCACGAAGAGATGATTTTCAGTTCAAACACCATTAAAAGTAATTTCGGCAATAGATCTCTTGTGTGACGTGTAATTCACCCCCACTCATTAAAATATGTTGAAAATTTTTCGATGCTCACATCACAGACCTCAGTAGTTTTAAAATCCTGGCTACAGCCTTGTGTACAAGCCCAACAGCGCTTGACAGGTGTTCTTGACACACATTATTTTCAATAAAATAGCGTGTTGAACTGTATCACAATTACATGTTTAATGTCACTTTAACTTGTTATATTTAAAGTTGATTTTATCATACATTTTAAAACAATGAAATGCTCAAACTTAGACAGACACAGCTCGAGTAACAAATATGTTGCAAGTAACGCTGGGCAGTGCTATTTTTATAAGTGAATATGACAAGAATTTTGCCTTTATACTTGCAGAGGCCTAATTGGCTTCACAGATTTTTAAGTAGCCTCTTTTAGATGCTTGGGGCAACTGCTTGATCAAGGGCTTGATGAATCCTTTCTTTGTCAAACAACATTAATTTGAGACTAAATATAATGTTGGACTTCAGCTTCCCGCTTTGCAATTTGCCAAATGAGGTAAATCAGCAAACCCATGTGGTTACACAAGCACTGCTAGCACGCCACTGTCCTTTCATGCAGCTCTCCAACAGCAATGTCTCATGAGTGCTGTGTTTGCTGTCAGACACACTTAGCATGCTTTTAGGTACAAAAAGTACTAATTTCCTTCTGTGGCTATTAGCACAATGGCCATACCTGGTGTAGGCCACCCTTCCTTTGTAATATGAAGTTGTTGCTCAATTTGCAACTTCACAAAATCATTTTTGTAACAGAAAGTCTAAATCAACACCAATGTGTGCCCACTACAGTGATTTTTTTAACCAAAATCTCACTGCAG
>CM059270.1:8554563-8557063 GCA_030347295.1 Setipinna tenuifilis | reverse complement strand
GAGCAGGCTGAGAGCACAAATCCCCCAACCTCAGCAGCAGCAGCAGCAGCAGCGGCCCATGACCGGGGCTGCCCCTTCAAGCGCCTGTCCAAAATGACAATTCGAAGCAAGGGGAAGGAATCTTTTCAGCGAGACCGCTGGAGTGTGTGCCTCTCTCTCTGACCTCTTATCATCGGGTCCACACAACCTCTTACATACTGTTCTACACAGACACACACACACACACACACACACACACACGCACACACACACACACACACACACACACACACACACACACACACACACACACACACACACACACACACACAGAATGGAGGTGGGTAATGCACCAGGGGTAAGGAGGCAGAACAGAATCAGAGGGTCCAGGAGCACACAGGTCTTCGTCCTGCCAAAGTGTGTGTGTGTGTGTGTGTGTGTGTGTGTGTGTGTGTGTGTGTGTGTGTGCGTGTGTGTGTGTGTGTGCGTGTGTGTTGTGGAGGCAGGGATTATGGCAGGCCTGGTCCGGGTGTCTTGCCCCTGTTCATGCGTCGCCTCCCTGAACGTATGGTGCAGACTGCTAGCTGTGTCAGTGCAGTAGCAAGACCTTGTCAGGTGACCTCCGGTGTCAGCAAAGCTGGAGTGCGACTAACTTAGCCTCAGGACCAAAGTAAACACATACAGACACACTGTCGGAAATGCACTGGAGCTTATTTTGAGGTTGCATTCTGCACGGTCACACCAACACAGACATGCAAAGGCACACTCTGATCCACATGCACCTGATGGTCTTCTGACAATGCCTCGCTTATTACCAGGTAGAGGAATGATGCAGGGGTGGGCGATATAAGTGGTATAAACGGTATGCGACATAAATTTGGCGAGCGATAGAGATTTTGATTATACCAGCCTATCGTGATAGGTCATTATATTATGAAAATGTGTCACACTTACTAAAACATGCAAAAACTGCAAGGAAGCTACAGTGCATGGAGGAGGAGGAACTCGTCAAAAAGGCCAGTGCAATGTCCATAATATGGTCGTTGGTCAGTGTTCAGTTGGTCAGTGGTCAGTGGTCAGTGGTCAATGGTCAGTGATCGCAAATAGAGGTAATACAAGCAATCTTAGTGTTTCCCATACACTGATGAAACTGTAGTGGAAACTGTCTAAATATAGAATATAAAAACATGATGTTTTTGCCATACCAACACATACCCACGTTTCAGCCAGTCTCTTTTGTTTGCATTACTCTGAATTACTTCAGTTAATTAAAAGTTCGGTATAAATTAATTCAGCCTGTTTTGGTGTAGAAAATAATAACATGAAGCTGTTTTCAAACCTGTAGCATTGCACTGCATGCCCTCGGAGGCTCCTCCACTCCCACAAGCATGCACACACACACACGGTGAAATTTTGGTGTGTCTGTGTGCTGCTCCAAAACAGCTATAAATTTACTAAATGACAAAGATTTTGCCAATAACTGAGTGTTACAGTCGGTGAAGAGTATAAGCAACATCTAGTTTGTTGCTCTACATTTAGCAAAAAAAAATGATTTTATGTAAAACCATTGCCATAAACAATTCCAATGTCTGAGAAAGGACATATTTTACCGACGTTTTCCTTCAATCTTTGACGTTAACTAGCATGTTTAATATTTAGCTTGTTAAGTAACTAGAGCTATAGTGGTCAAATTATACCGCAATATAAATTTTAGGCCATATTGGCCACCCCTACAATGATGTACATGGGGAAGAATTGGAAGATTGGTAAAAAAGAGACATTTTTCACAACGTTAACCACTAAAGAATTAGCTTTGCATAAATGTATCAGGATTTTCATTTCACTCTGTTATTTCCTGTCAAGAGTTCACAAAGTCCTCATGGAGCATTCATGTAAGCACTCTAATAAAGGGAAGAAAAAAAACAAGAGAGCTCTGGAACAGCCTTTGGTTCTGCAGATGGATGCGGCTCAGATGGAGTGGCTTGTGTGTTTGGTAGCACAGAGCCTCAGCTGCTAATAGGAAATACTGTAATTGGTCAGGAACATTCAGAAAGCCGGAAGACCTTTAATTGGAGGCCAATTACTGTTGGCACAATGGCTTTAACCCTGCTGAGTGGTACAAAAACCCCTAGAAAAACAGAGCAGCAGTATCATAAAGCCCACCACACTGGCATATTCAGTGGTGTTATACTAGAGCAGTAGGGGTTATACCATGTAAATACCTTGTGTAGGGTAAAAGAAAAAAAAAAGAAGGAGAGAGAGAGAGAGAAAGAGAGGGGGAGGCAAAGAGATGGAGAGAGAAAAGGTGTGTGTGAGAGAGAAAGACAGAGAGAGAGAGAGAGAGAGAGAGAGAGAGAGAGAGAGAGGCTGCACACCTGGCACCTGGTTAGGGCTCCCTCTGCACCTGCTCATTAATGCCAGCCTATTTGTTTTTTTGTGTGTGTGTGTTTTTTTTCTTTGTGTGTGTGTGTGTGTGGATGTGTGTGTGTGTGTGTGTGTGTGTGTGGATATGTGTGTGTGT
>CM059270.1:8537063-8539563 GCA_030347295.1 Setipinna tenuifilis | reverse complement strand
ACATCATTCTCAAACGCTCCCTGACTCTCGACAAAAGGAAAACATGAAAACAAATGATGGCTCAAGGCCTTGGGGAAATAATGTTAGGCAGGTTCTTACCTCAGCTCTCCGATGTACTTAACCTGCATTCAGCCCCTCTCTCACACACACACATACACACGTACGCATACACACGCGTGTGCACAAACACACACACACACACACACAAACACACACACATACACATGCACACATACACACAAACACACACACACGCATACATTCACACACACACACACACACACACACACACACACACACACACACACACACACACACACACACACATACACACAAACACACACACACGCATACATTCACACACATACACACACACACACACACACACACACACACACACACACACACACACACACGTACACATAGATATGTACACACAAGCTGCCTGGCTGAGACTCCCGGGCTCCTGATGAATAGCTATTACCGAGATGACTTGTCAAGATCTCCCAGCAGAGAGGCAGAGAGAGGGGGAAAGACAGAGAGAGGAAAAGAAAGAGAGAGAGAAAGAGAGAAAGAGAGAGAGAGAAAGACAGAAAACATTAAGGCAGAGAGAGAGAGAGAGAGAGAGATTGGGATGAGACAATAAAACAAAATGAGAGGTAGAAAGAGTAAGGCAGGCGGAGGGAAGGGACAGGTTAAGTATGTCGTCTCCTTGTCGGCAATAAAATCACCGCCGCCATGTAAGTGACTCATACTTAACCCTGCAATGTTGTGTGTCATCTGGTTTATTTTTCCCAGCGCCGAGCGTGCGTGTGTGTGTGTGACTACGCCCCTTACTGACGCCACACTTAAAGCCCCCAGTCCTCCTCCTTATTCAGTACGCTGTCACATCACATGGAAGCTGCAGCAGTAACAGTATCAGTAACAGCAGGCTTAAGCACCTCACCACCCCCACTTCCTCTCAACTCCCAGCAGCCTCTCTTTCTCTCTCTCTCTCTCTCTCTCTCTCTCTCTCTCTCTCTCTCTGTCCTTCCTATTTCTCTCTCTAACTCTCTCTCTTTCTCTCTCTCCCTCTCTCTCTCCCTCTCTCTCTCTCTCTCTCTCTCTCTCTCTCTCTCTCACTCTATCCTTCCTTTTTCTCTCTCTAACTCTCTCTCTCTTTCTCTCTCTTTAACTTTATCTCTCTAACTCTCTGTCTACCTCTCTCTCTATTGTTCTTTCTTTCTCTTCACTCCCCTCTCTCTCTCTCGCTTTCGCTCTCTCCACCTCCCTCTCTCTTTCTCTCTCTCTGTCTTTCTCTATCTCTTCCTCTCTGTCTCTATTGCTCTTTCTCTCTCTCTCCACCCCCTCTCTCTTTTCTCTTTCTCTCTGATCCTCTGTCTTAAGGTGGCAGTCGTGCTGCCTGTATGGGGGCGGGGGCTGGGGTGGGCTGGCCCTGGGTGCCACAACAGCTGGTGTGAGTTCATACACACAGGCTGGTGTCAGCTGCAATGCTGCATTTTCACAGCGCGGGCATGAAGCACGCACACACACACACACACACAAACACACACACACACACACACACACACACACACACACACACACACCCACACACATGCAAAGTTCACAAGTTAGTATGTACAAAAATGGCATTGTGTGCGTTTCCGTTTATAGAGATGTTTGTTAGTAAGCTAATGAAATGATACATAAGTACACAACTATGAAAATATGTTGTGTTCATGTGTGTGTGTGTGTGTGTGTGTGTCTGTGCAATATCTAGTAGCCTAATGATGAAACAATTACATTGGCTTGCAACATACTGTACAATATACAGCTTCTGTCAACATGCATCATATATTATTTATATATGCCACTAAGCATGTGTAGTATCAAACAAAATATAGCAGAATAAGAGTGTAGGGTGTGACGGACTAATTTAGCAGAAATAACTAATAAATAATGAATGTGTGGATTCTTGCTGATGAGACAGTTGGTGTTAACCATAGCGTGCGTAGGTGTGTGTGTGAGTAAGCGTGTGTTTGTGAGGGATGGTTGTGTGGTTTATTGATTTGCTGTGTTGTGTTGGCTCCATGTGAAAGGTCTGGATGGCTTGTTTTCCCGGTTAAGATGCAGTAACATTTGACTGCCCACAAGGAAGCTCTGGCTGGGCGGGCTGATATTTGACACTGTGTTACTGTGTTGTTACATCTTTTAGAAGTCGTGGTCTGCTTGGCTCTGAAAGACCACTACTTTGCCCCCCAATTGGAATGGTTAATTAATGCAAAGACAAAATGGTTTAAAGATGCAAAAAGACAGAACAAGTATCATTAAATCGAACTACATTCCTATGCTATGATGTATTTTGCCACAAGGAAATTTCTCTTGGCCTCATATATTGTGCAAATAGACCCCCTCACAGTACGTTGAAACATATGGAGAAAACAACATGAGATCTATTGCAACAGTAAATTGCCCATTACATACAGCAGCTGTGCAAGTAGTACGTACGCCCACCCCT
>CM059270.1:8524563-8532063 GCA_030347295.1 Setipinna tenuifilis | reverse complement strand
GTGTGTGTGTGTGTGTGTGTGTGTGTGTGTGTGTATGGGCGTGTGTGTGTATGTGTGTGTGTGTGTTGTGGAGGGAGTGAGTGAGGACTGGTGGTGGTGGTGTATGTGTGTATGCGGTGGAGAGGGGGTGAGGCTGTTGCAGTGACACCATCGCTCAGGGCTCAGCTCCCTGCCCATCTCTGATGTCTGCCTTGCCTAATGACCTGTGAAGCCAGTGCACGCCGTAATGGGGTGTTCTGTCATCCGCCGGCGAGGCTGACTGACACAGGCGCAACGCCGTCACCCGTCCCCCCCCCTGTCTCTGGAACAACGGGCCCATCCCAGGCTCAGAGACAGAGAGAGAGAGAGAGAGAGAGAGGGAGAGAGAGAGGGAGAGAGAGGGAAAGAAAGAAAGTAAGTAAGAAAGAAAGACAAAAAGAAAGAAAGAAAGGTGGGTGCCCAAACCCCTGGCTCTTTGTCAATCTTTCAAAAACAACCCCCTCCACCCTCCCACAACACCCCCCACACACACACACACACACACACACCCCACCCCCCAAATCAACCACCGGGGGGGTTCTAAATGGAGGTGGGTTGTGTGTGTGTGTGTGTATGTGTGTGTGTGTGTGTGTGTGTGTGTGTGTGTGTGTGTGTGTGTGTGTGTGTGTGTGTGTACGTACCTACATCTGAGACTGAGACCAGACCAGCGTAGACCCTTCTGCCCCAGTGGCTCTTAGCCCACCTGAGAGCGGAAATTGAAAGCAGTGAAGTGTTGAAGCCGAGAGCAGGCAGCAAGGGTTTCTCTGAGAGCCAGCAAGAGTTTTAGGAGTGGGTGCTGCAAGATGAATGGATCAGGAAGGCACCAGAAAGAGGGGAGAGAGGGGAAGAGTGATGGTGGGAGAAAGGGCAAGAGAGATGGCTAGAGAGATGGGGCGAGAGAGGTAGATAGAGGGAGAGGGAGAAAGAGAAAGAGGGAGTGAGGAGAGGAAATTATCGGAGGGTACAGAAACAGAAAGCAGTGTGGAGGAAGGGATGGAGGATAGGGTGGAAAAGAGAGAGGGAGATTGGGAAAGAAGAGAGGAAAAAAGAAGGGAGAGGGAGTAATTCCTTCCAGTTGTGCAGGTGTGCTTTGTCGCTCTCTTTCTTGCCCAGTCAAACAATCATCAATGACATGTAAGAGACATTGATTTTTTTTTTTCCAGAGGCTTTTTGAAAGTGTCCATTGATCTATACACTTCTCCTGCGGCAAAGTCATCGATTTCTCCCCTCTCTCCTCCACTCTGGTAAATAAAGACCTAACCCCGATCCCAATCGCAACAAAAAGTGGCCAAACACACACTCACACGTACACACACACACGTACACACACACACACACACAAACACACACACACACACACACACACACACAAACAAACTCGCGCGCACACACACACACACACACAAACACCCACAAAGGTATAGACAAATATGGATGCCCACACATGCACAGTACAATCACATAGTAGATTATAGATTCCTCTCTAAGTTATGAAGAATCCAGAGCACTGGGGTTTGCTGAATATGCTAACTCCATAGTGTCCAGAGTGCACAGCTCTTCTTTCATCAGTAAACTGTATCATCAGAAGATGTACTGAACTGAAGCATGGTCGTTATCCGCTTGCTTGAGATGAATGCCGTTCAGAGACAATATCAATCATATGCAGCCGCCATCCAGGCAGCGTCTGGCTCTGAATATGATATGGCCTTGACTGAGTTAAGATCTACGACATCATTTTCAAGTAGATTCAGGCAGGGAAAATGTTTTTATATGCAGATGAGCAGTGCATTCTGATTATTGAATGTGGGCCTTGGTGGATCTTAGTGGGAACATTGACTTCATTTCAGAGTTGTTCTTTTTATGGCTTGAACACTTTTACAGTTCTCCAAAGAGTGATTCCACATTTTTTTCTGTGTAAGTAGGACCGAAAGGCCTATTATATGAAAATATATATAAATATATAAAATAAAATAAAGATGGCACTGGTGCTGTGAGCTCAATTTGGGAGGTGAGGTCTACAAAAAGTGTGAAACTGAGCAATCAGTAAATGGTTGGCACAGCAGTATTTGCATTTAAAAAGTGACATAAAAACAGTAAATAAAACAGAATTACCTCAGAGAAATGTAACACCCCAAAGTTGTTCATTGTGCGTTTTTTTTTTTTGTTGTTGTTTAGTTTTTTTTGTGTGGGGAGGGGTTCTTGACCCTCTTGTGATTCACACACAAGAAAAAACACCAGTACCCCCAACCCCCAACCCCCAACCCCACCCTCCATCCTCACCATCACCCACGGCTGGATCATCTTTTATTAAACTGCCAACGCTTTATCCTTGTAATAAAGCTCGGCAAACAATACAGTGACAGGCACATTATGGAGACGCCCGCCGCCGCCACCACCATCCCTGCCAGCCTCCGGCGAAATAAATGTGCCGTCACAAATGTTTCATGGCTAATTTTTCGAAGGCAGCCATTGATTTTGAGCGAGAGGGGGGAAACATTTTGATGCAACACATTTATTCCCTCCTCCTCCTCCCCTCTGGCTTACTCGTCACGAGCGCCCTGTTGAGTTGGGTCGCCCAAGGCCACTCTAAAAGTAGAGCTTTTGAAAAAGTTTTCTGGGCCCATCCTTTATTTCTCTCTCTCTGACTTGTCTTTCATTGTGTTAGAGCAACTTAGAGATTGTTTAGAGAAAAAGCATAGGTAAGCAGAGAGAATCGCTTCATTAAGTGCCCCCTCATTGTAACTCTCTTGGTTCAGAAGCGGAAACGTTTTTTTTTTTTTTTTCCCTCGAAATCATTTTGAGTTTGCCACTGAGCAGACAGAAATATTTTTATTTGTCTGAGAAGGTGGCAGGGGGATTGTGCTCTCCTTCCATTGATTTATTACCTTCAGGGGTGAGGAACTCTTTGGTTTGCTGCCATCTCATTGTCACACGGTCACCGATAACACCACCCTATTAGGCATGTCATTTCACAGACACACACACACACACACACACATGCACACTCGCACAGACACACACATACACAAACACACAGACAGACACAGACATGTACACACACACGCACACACACACACACACACACACACACACACACAGACACACACACGCACACACACACACACACTCTCCTCTAACCTCTTAAGCCTGTGTTCAGCCGCCTTTCTACTCATCCTTCCAGGCCACGTTCATTAATCAAATCACGCGTTATTTAAGAAAGAATATCAGTCAGCAGCAAAGCTTACTGCCTAATAGGAAACAACCCCACCCTATCTTACTGTAGTGCCTAGGAAGTGTTTTTTTTTGTCAGAATTAGACTGAATTAATGAGAAGTTCACTAATGAAACCCATGCCGACTTCCAAGTGTTTTTTTTTGCCATACTCAGCAAGTGTTTTTGCAATGTAAACAACACCTTGCCTCTGTGTCTGCATTTAGCTGCATTCACACTATTTAATACTGTGTTGTGTATATGAATACAAATGGGCCTCTTCCTGGTGAAATGAGAAAGCCAGTCCCCCAGAGATCACTTTCCTGCTCCTTATCCGTAATGTGAATTTAAAAGACAGTGATGACTACGTCCCACGGGGCTCGCTGAAAGAAAGACGGGGAAGAATAAAGAGCATAGAGCGTTATGAACGATAAAACCGAAGGAACTAAAACAGAACTAACGTAAAGAGAATAGGAGGGAAGGTGCAGTAGAGGCGGGGTGGGGTGGGGGGGGGGGGTGGTGGTGTAGGGGGATTTGTTGCATTTTTTTTCGTTTTTTTTTTTTTTTTTTCTTTTCGAGCACTGGCTATTGTTGTAGGAGAGACTTATGGATTAGACCGGAGCCAGACGTTCATTGTGCTGTCGATACGTTCCCTCCAAGCCCCAGGATTCACTGCTTCTCCCATCGGGCCTAATGAAACACTTTGGCGTCTGTCTCCTCTGCCCATGCCAAGATCACAGGGCTAAAAATTGGCTCCTTTATCCGTCCTCAGTGTTCGCGCCACAACACAGTTTAAACATGAGCCATTGTATGGGAGAACACTCCTTCTGACACCATCTGCAGACAAAAGGGTTTTTTTTTTTTTTGCGTGTTCTGCAATTCCACCTTTTGTGTGCCCACAATTGTGGCAGTTTGTTTTGTGTGGTGTGATTATTTTTCTTTTTTTTTTTTTGTCATCATCCCCCTCCAGAACAATGAGGTTGAAACTCAAGCCAGAGCTCAAGGCTTCCATCATGTATTTGAAATGCTGCCACACTTAAACCACAGGAGTGTTTTTTTTTTTTTTTTAAAAGAAGTATTTAAAGGTTTTGCTGGCCTCCCTCTTACTGGTCAACAGGAAACCATGGGTCCCCTTGCGCACAAAAAATTCTGCTTGGTGCTGCTACTTGTCGGTCTAAATTGAGAAGTCGTTTTCCTCCATCTCTGCCAGTGCCTATTGGCCTGCTAAACGCCTCGACAACACAAACAGGCAGGCTGCAGACAGCCTTTGATTCATGCAGCTGTCTGTGGAATGAATTGTCAGTACCTCCTAGTGGCCAGCGCCTGGCAGTCAGCGGTGTGTGTTTGCAATGGGGAGACAGAGACAGGAAGAATGAGAGAGAGAGAGAGAGAGAGAGAGAGAGAGAGAGAGAGAGAGAGGGGGGGGGGGGGGGAGAGAGGGAGGGAGAAAGAGAGAGACAGAGAGAGAGGCGGATAGAGGGAGTGAGGGAGGGATAGGGGGAGAGAGAAGAAAGAGACGGGGTAAGTGATGTATAAGTCAGACGTTGTACGGAGCCGTCATTCTCTCTGAGGCGTCACTGATTGTGTCTGCCCTCCGGAGTTGATCCCTCATGTAGGGAGAGACACATGAGAGAATTCAGATGCTGGACTCCCTCATCTTCAGCGTAGCTGTTGACCAAGAATAACAGCTGACAAGCTGCTGGACTGCTTTTCTTTTAGACGTTCCTCCCAATATTTTTTCTTTCTTTTTTTTTTTTTTTGCTGACAGAACCGGGACTTATTCCAGAACCACTCAGTAGGATTTTATCGCGCTCCCTTTTTGCAGAGTATTACAATCCCCTCCTGTGCACACTCCATTGAGTTCTCTCTCTCTCTCTCTCTCTCTCTCTCTCTCTCTCTCTCTCTCTCTCTCTCTCTTTCTCTCTCTCTCTTTCTCTCCCTGTCTCTGTCTTTTTCACTCTCTCTCGCACACACACACACACACACGCACGCACACACGCATGCACACACAGTGCATCTTTTCTACTTTGGACTTTATTACTGTTGAAAATATGTTCTCGCAGTGGTCAGTTGTCTTCTAGTCCGTGATGTTATTGCATGTTACATATATTCATTTAACAACTGCAGGATTACTGACAGTACATGTCTGAAAATAAGACAGAAGCCTGTGCTGTTCAAATCAAGCACAACAAGTTCGGTTAAGAGAGCATGCTGTTCCTTTCAGTTTTTTGATCCCTCAGCACTGGCCCTTGTCTTCCATTTCCAAACCGATCCTACCCCATATTGTTTCAATAATACTGTAGGTCTGGAACATAGACATTGTATTTTGGAAGCAAACAGTTCATGAAACCTAACTTTTTTTTTTACTCTGTCTTATTGTCAGCACTTGCCCTGAATCTCTCTGCACACTGGTTTCTTTTTTTAAAAATAATATAATAAAATAAAATGAAAAAAATGCTCCCTGGCCTTAGAAATGAATCATTCCTCAAGAACTGCATTTGGCCACCCGGAGCCTTGAATAGACTGGCATTTAAAAAGACAGAGCTGGAGAGACAGGGCGAGCTGAAAGCCCTTTGATGAGAGAGCCAAGCTAATGGATCCCAGGGAGTGTTGGCATGGCCGCCATCCGTCGCTTTAATAGATTAAAACCCCCTTTATTTTCAGTGTGGAGCAAAATGCCTTCGCTTCGGCACCAGACCGGGTTGGGCTGCTGCTGCTGCTGCTCCAGTCCATGAACTGAATGGCCAGAGGCTGAGACTGTGGGTTGGGTGGGGGGTGAGTAGGGTGGGGGTGAGCAGGGTGGGGGTAGGGGTAGGGGTAGGGGGGCTTGTGTGTGATTCTGGTTGTCACAGAAACAGATGCTATGTGAGGGTTGGTGCATGATCACAGCACAGAGGCTCACCAGAGAACATGTTCAGGCAGACACCAAAGGTCTCTTTTTTCGTTAGAAATGAGGCACATCTCCTTACTATGCAGAGGGCATAATCTTCACTCATAGTTTCCATATAATTAATGTGTCACTATAGAATGCACCCTACTCCAGGGCACATCCCCAGAAAAAGCTTTTCTACTATAGGTTCATCCCAGTGCATTGTCTCCTTCCATCTGTCTGGAACTGGAGTTGTCTGCCTCTGTTTTCTACCCACTCATAGATCTTTACAGCTTTGAAGGTCAAGGCTGAAACCTCAGTCTCAGATGTGCTTACACATCCAGAGAATCCACGTTGGGAGAAATGTGAAATGACTGGATGAGCCATTACTTGGAGCGATTGGGTTGACAGGAGCAGTCCTTTACTACAGCGCCACTCCCCAGTCCATTAGGGTCGAGATCCATACCGCTGAAATTAACAATAAACTTCATTTCCGCTGCCGTAATGGAATTACAAGAGTTAGTGTAATTGCTTTCCCCTCCCCATCTGTTGGCTAGATGTTGCTGCCCTGCTCCACCTTCTGCTTCACAGGGAGTGGGGGATGACTGTCATTCCATTCATCCTGTTGGCATGTGAATTTCTCTGTTTGCATTTTTTTTCTGCCTAGATATGTACAATCGCAGTTCGACTTTTCTTTTCCATTGATCGCATGGCGAGAGCTTAGAAAAACATATTACCGCCAGAGCCGTGTGTTATTAGTTCCAGGGCAGTCGTTACCTTTCAAATGTTACCCATTTGTCAGTCTGCATTATATTGATTTGGAGTTGTGACAAGTTGTTTTGTACATATATCATTACGCAGCATTGTTTTACATAGTACATTTTCACCACTAACTTTGGCAAAAAAGAATTGTAGCAATGGACCTCACCATATTGCTTTACCACTGCATCAGAATTTGTCAGTGCTTGGATTTGCACTAGGGATTTGTGTGTCCCCACCAGTGGCTTGAGTCAGATGAATGCATGTTGGTCTATAGATTTTCAGCCATGTTTGCTTAGTAGCTATCACCATAGGACAACCTCACCCCCCCACCCAGTAAGAGTTTCCTCACCATGCTCACCAATCAGCTACCAGTGACATGCCTGTGCACTACATCTACCAAGGGTTCTTTTTATTGTCATCAGTTTTTCCTGTCAGTCCCCCTCTCTCTCTGTCTGTCTCTCTCTCCTCCCCCATCTCTCTCTCTCTCTCTCTCTCTCTCTCTCTCTCTCTCTCTCTCTCTCTCTCTCTCTCTCTCTCTCTTTCTGTCTCTCTCACCAGTCAGAAGGGGAAGCACCCAGAGCACACCAGCATCTGGACACGTTGAAATTGAATTGTAAATCTTTCACCCAAAAGATACGGTCA
>CM059270.1:8509563-8514563 GCA_030347295.1 Setipinna tenuifilis | reverse complement strand
CCTCCAAATGGTAACACTTTTGCACACTGCATGTTCACATCTCTATTCTACGACGCTGTTCTGATCTGAGCTTTCTCTGCTTGGTGTCAGGGATGGCAGAATAACATTTTTGGCCACATAAAAAATACAATTTTAATAATAGTTGTTAATAACGATTATTAATGACCAATAATGAAATACATCTAAAAATAAATACAGATTTTCAAATATTTTCAAATAAATAATAGCAATAATAATAGTGTCCTCAAAGGGCCCTCATCCTAAGACCCCTCACCCTCCCAGCTTGTGGCCCAGTTAAGTGGCCTTCCCTTTTGTTCTTTCTCTCTCTCTCTCTCTCTCTCTCTCTCTCTCTCTCTCTCTCTTTCTCTCTCTCTCTTCTCTTCTTTTTCTTTCTCTCTCTGGATGTCTAATGGATGGAAGTTTCCGGCTTGGACCTCCACGCTCCTCGCCGCGCTCTACAGCCGCCTCCCCACCCTGACACTCCTCCCAGGAGGACAAATTACCCCGTTAGTCAGGGGGAGCCAACTCTGCCATAGCACTCCACAGGAGGCCTGATGCCAACTTGACTTTCTTTGTGTGTCAGCTTGACTGTTTTGTGTGTGTGTGTGTGTGTGTGTGTGTGTGTGTGTGTGTGTGTGTGTGTGTGTGTGTGTGTGTGTGTGTGCGTGCGTGCTTGTACGTGTGTGTGTGTGTGTGTGTGTGTGTGTGTGTGTGTGTGTGTGTGTGTGTGTGTCAGCTTGCCTGTTTTCATGTGTGTGTGTGTATGTGTGTGTGTGTCAGTTTGCCTGGTTTCATGTGTGTGTGTGTGTGTGTGAAAGAGAGAGTGGATGTGTGATATTGTTTGTGCATGCATGTGCAAACTTCTTTCTTTGTGCTTGCATTTTTGCTACACTTCACTTCAGTAATGGGTGAGTGTGGTGTGTGTGTGTGCACACACAGATTCACCTGTTTTGTTTCTGTGTGTGTGTGTGTGTGTGTGTGTGTGTGTGTGTGTGTGTGTGTGTGTGTGTGTGTGGATGTGTGTGTGTGTGCACACGTGTGTGTGTGTGTGTGCTGGTCAGGACTTTGTTGACCGTGCACATGTGCTAGTGAGAGTGGGAGGCTATGGGAGTCAGCAGTGGTGGGGTGAGGTGTTTGAAATGTCGGTGTGTCGCCAACAAAAGAGCCGCTTTGCCAGCGAGCCGACGGCCTTTTAAGAGATCCAGTCTCAGAGATGAAAGACAGCAAAAGCTTAAAGCCAGAAAGAGAGATGGGGAAAGAGGGGGAAAGAGAGAGAGAGAGGAAGAGAGAGAGAGAGAGAGAGGGAGGAGGAAAAGAACAGCTTACACACAAGCCCTGCTGACTGCTGACAAAACTGCTGCATGTTTGTTTAACTCTCAGCCATAGTTCTGTGTGTGTGTGTGTGTGTGTGTGTGTGTGTGTGTGTGTGTGTGTGTGTGTGTGTGTCTGTGTGTGTGTGTGTGTGTGTGTGTGTGTCTGTGTCTGTGTCTGTGTCTGTGTGTCTGTGTGTGTGTGCATGTCTGAACAAAAAAAATCTTTAGGATGTGTGTGCCCAGCAGACACCCTGTAAATATAAGCCTATTACTCTGCTACATTTTTTGGCAGATGTCTGGTGTTAGATCTTTATGATTTTTTCCCCTTTTTTTAGCGAGATATATCAAGGTGTACTCTGGTCTCCTACAGCTCCAGCCTGTGGAGCTTCATAGAATAGAGACCAGAGACTTTCTTCCATGTATGTCTGTCTGTCTGTCTGTCGGTCTGTCTGTCTGCCCCTTACGACAGTCTAGGTCACCCTCTGCGCGCTTTAAAGAGCCACACTGGAGTCCAGTCAGACAGCAGGCCTTTTACACTCATGTTGGGTACAGATAGCTTATATGAGTTTGTGTGTGTGTGTGTGTGTGTGTGTGTGTGTGTGTGTGTGTGTGTGTGTGTGTGTGTGTGTGTGTGTGTGTGTGTGTTAGTGGGTTGATTGGGTGTGTGTCTGTTTGTGTGTGGGTGGGTGTGTGTGTGTGCACATATATATGAATGTGTGTGTTTGCTTGCATAGCAGTTTATGAGAGGTGGGTGAGAGTGGCAGGCTGGCTGGCGCTGCATGACTGCCAATCCCTGTAAACACATTTGCACACACAGGCAAACATACACACACACACACACACACACACACACACACACACACACACACACACACACACACACACACACACACACATATGTACACACACACACACACACACACACACACACACACACACACACACTCACACACACACACACACACACACACACACACACAAACACACACACACACACACACACAAAAGTCCCTAATTGGCGTGAATATGACAGGCTGGGGCCTAGTGTTGTATGGTTGTGCATTTGTAGAAGTGGCTCTCGAGGCTGTGACAGGCTGGGGAGTTTTGTAGCCCAAGATCCTGCCGCGGTGACAGGTTTTCCTCTTGTGTGTGTGTGTGTGTGTGTGTGTGTGAGTGTGTGAGTGTGTGAGTGTGTGAGTGTGTGAGTGTGTGTGTGTGTGTGCGTGTGTGTGCGTGTGTGTGTGTGTGTGTGCGCGTGCACGTGTGTGTGTGTGTGCGTGTGCGCATGTCAGTGTGTGTGTGTCTGTCAGTGTGTAAGGGTGTGTGTGTGTGTGTGTGTGTGTGTATGTGAGTTAGACAAGCGTGGGATCTCAGCGGAGGTGCAGGCTTGTGTATTTGTGTAGCCTCAGATGAGACGGCACCTGGGAGAGTGGTCTGAACACACACGTCAGAAAGCTCTGTGTCAACACCAGCCCGCTCTGCCTCTTAACCGGGAAACCAGCCGCACAACCCTCCCCCAACCCCCAAGCCTTTGTTCGCCGGGATGCGACTCGTCCGTTTTTTTGTGTCTTTTTTCCATCTCTTTTCACTTGCTCCATTTTCTGATTTTTTTCCCCTCTTTTATCCCCCTCTCCTTGCATTTTGCCACTTCTTTTTTTTCTTTTTTTTCTCGTTTTTCCCTTTCCACCCCCTTGCTTTTTACCTCTGTTACAACTCCAAATGCATATTTAATCTGTCAATAAAAACAGTAGCAAAACAATTGTCCCTCACGAAAAGAAAGTGCACAGTGTAGTGCAAATAATTGTCAGTGTATAGGCGTAAGTGCACTGTAAGAGCCATTTTCACCATCCCCTAACATGGAGAAGCGCTCTACCTACAGACCCCCCCCCCCCCCCCCCCGAGGCATGCAGGGAAGGCTGCAATCAATAGCAAACATGAAGTGTAGGCCACATGACATAGTGGAGGTCTCAGCTTTATCACAGTCCCACCCACACGGGACCAGGCAGTGTTAAAAGTGTGTGTGTACTGTGTGTGTGGGTGTGTGTGTGTGTGTGTGTGTGTGGCTGTGTGTGTGTGTGTGTGTGTGTGTGTGTGTGTGTGTGTGTTTGTGTGTGTGTGTGTACTGTATGTGTGTGTGTGCGTGTGCATGTTTGTATGTGCATGTGTATGTGTGCATGACTGTGTGTGAGCATGTGTGTGTGTGTGTGTGTGTGTGTGTGTGTGTGTGCAGCCATCTAACATGGCTTGTGTCTGCTCACATCACCTTGGAGGCCTGTGCTGCACACAGCGCCACCGGTTCAGTCATACATTAATGATAGCACTTATTTTAGAACAGCTGTTGAGCCAAAGAAAGGTAGAACTGACAAAGGAAGAGAGAGAGAGGCAGGCAGAGCGAGAACGAGAGAGAGCGAGAAATGAGAGAATGGATGAGAAATAATAGAGAGTTGATGTGAAAATTGGGCAGATTTAGAAATAGAGTTATGGAAAGAGAGCAATAGAGAGACAGAGAGAGAGAGACAGAGAGAAACGCAAAAAAAAAAAAACTACCAGCCAAAAGTCCATCCTGTTCTTTACCAGGTGAGAATGATGTGATCACCACCTGTCATGTGATGAGCTATGAATAGGGATGGTGTAATCTTTTTCTTTCTTTTGCCCTTTTTTGAACACAGAGGAACTCGGGGCTAGAGGAACTTCACCACACTATTCTCTCTATTTTACATTTCATGTGGGGGTGTCTATGGTGGCTATTGACAGGTAGCATCACTGTCAAAAATGTGTGTGTGTGGGTGTCTGCGATGCGTGCGTGTCAATGCATGCGTGTGTGTGTGTGCGTGTGTGTGTGTGTTTATATGTCCGTACATGTAAGGTTGTGTATGTTTTTGTCTGCGTGTGTATCACTGTTGTCTTGTTGTTGCTGTTGCTGTTGTTGTTGGTGTGCTACAGCTCAGAGCTAGATTTGCACATGCCCAAAAATATCAAAACATAATGAGCTGTCAACTTTGTTAAGACCTCTATCTCCTCCATTTTAAAAATACGCCTGTCTATAGAGAAGCAACCCTCAGCAGGGGCATGCAGGAGGAAGAATGAAGGGGTCTTAATTAAGACTGACAGCTCTTAGTAAAGCTATCATAAACCCGCTCTCTCTTACACACACGTGTATGCACCCACACACACACACACATACACACGCACAGACACACTCACTCACACACTCACTCACACATACACACACACACACACACACACACACACACACACACACACACACACAGTGCGTGTCTGTAAATTTATATATGTATCACCTTCCTGTCCCATCTCTCTGTGTTGTTGTCTCTCTCTTCCTCTCCTTCTCTCTCTCTTTCTGTCAGTCTCTCTCTCTACCTCTCTCTCTACCTCTCTCTACCCCTCTCTTTTTCTACCTAAGGGGCTCAGTCATTTCTGCGTGGCACAGTTTGAGCCCGTCATCACTCCGAGTCTTATTTGCCAGTGTCCGCCTCCGCCTGTCACGGCGGCTGGCATGGTGAGTGGCAGTCGGGTGGAGGGAGCCCACCTCTGGTGCCCAGGGACGGCTCCTCCAGGACTCCTCCAGCACTCGTCCCAATTATCCTGCTCTCTGCTCAGCATGGGCCTCGGGATCACCACCTCAGCCCTCCACAAGCACCACCACTGAGATATATATATATATTA
>CM059270.1:8502063-8504563 GCA_030347295.1 Setipinna tenuifilis | reverse complement strand
CACACACACACACACACACACACACACACACACACACACACTCACACACACACTCTCACACACACACAGACGATGACACATATACACAACGGAAAAGACTGAAAAGTGAAACAGGAAGAAAATGTGATGGTACTGAACGTTGCTGATGTATTACTGCGTTGGCTAATGTGGGCATTAGTGGGGAACTTCCTTAATGGAGCGGAGGCTGCAGAGCCTTTTTGTCATCATGTGACTCACTTACAGTACGCACACTCCTCCATCAGCATCACAGCTACGTGAGTGGCCCACAATAAAAGCTAACCCGTGTGTGTGTGTGTGTGTGTGTGTGTGTGTGTGTGTGTGTGTGTGTGTGTGTGTGTGTTTGTAATCCACGCACACACACACACACACACACACACACACACACACACACACACACAGGTACATTCTAATACCTTAAGTGACATGCAGACATCTTTTCACAAATATGCTGAAATGAGCTTTGGGATGTTTTTTTCTGTACTCACGCTGTTCTGAGCAAGACAAAAGGAGAAGAGAGCAGAGAGCAGGAGAGAGAAAAGAGAGAGACAGAAAGACAGAGAAAGACAGAGAGAGAGAGAGAGGGAAAATGAAAAGTAGGTGCTGCTTGTGCTGGCCGTGAGGCATGTTAACAGTTTTGCCTGTGAGGGCTGCAGACGGGAGGAATGGCATGCAAGGTCTACTACTCAGATCTCTTCCAAATCATTATTTTGTAAGACATTGTTCTCTACCGCTGTATGCACCAGACGCAAATGGGGTCAGGCCACGGCAGCGCTCTGAAAGCAATTAATATGAGCCCTCTTACCACTCGGCTTCATAGAGAAGAATGTGGAGACATGCACAGACACACACAGGCATACACACGCAGGCTTACACACACACACTCACACTCACACTCACACACACTCACACTCACACACAGACTTACAGACACACACGCACACACACACACACACACACACTCACACTCACACACAGACACTCACACACAAACACACACAAACACAAGCACACACACACCAATGCCTATACATTCAACATGATCAAACTGACTTTTCTGTTCGGCAGACGTCCTTGAGCGTTGCATTGATGTTATGAGAATGTTGTGGGTTGGAGATTTAATTGCTGGGGCACAGCACAGAGATGAACATCAGTGGGAAATCAAGAGGGATGGGGAGAGAAAGAGAAACAAAAGAAAGAGAGAGAGAGAGATAAAGAATGAGAGAAAGAGAGAGAGTGAGATACAAATGAGAGAGAGAGATAAAGAATGAGAGAAAGTGAGAGATATAAATGGGCGAGAGAAAGAGAGAGAGAGAAACAGCGACAGAGAGAGGGGGAAAATGTGAGAGTGAGAGAGAGAGAGAGAGAAACAGAGCGACAGAGAGAGGGGGAAAGTGTGTGTGTGAGAGAGAGAGAGAGAGAAATTAGGGAACAGTGTCATATCCCAACAGCGGAGAAATGCATGCCGAAGCACAGGCCAGCGGACAGAAGTAATTTCATTTTTATGCATGATTTCTGTTCCCATAGAAACTCATACAGAGGGAAGGATAAGGAGAGAGAGTGTGTGTGTTTGTGTCGACTGAGAAAAAGTGTGAGAGAGATAGAGAAAGAGTGAGAGAGAGAACGCCAAGAGAAAGAGGAGAGGAGGGGGAAAATTGTTTTGCAGTTGGGTGTGTAATTGTTCTGTATGCCTTATAGCGGTATAAGACGCACTTATTAAGTTTGTGCTGCGAGGATCATCCCTTCACGCCAAGAGAAGAGAGAGAGAGAGATGGAGAGAGAGAGAGAAGGAGAGAGAGAGAGAGAAAGAAAGAGATACTAATGCATGAAAGTTTGTGGTGGGAGGATCATCCCTTCATGCCAAGAAAAGGGGGTGGAGAGAGAGAGAGAGAGAGAGAGAGAGAGAGAGAGAGAGAGATACTAATGCATGAAAGTATAGAAGGCTGATGAATTGATGAATTGGACGTTGTGGGTCGGAGGTTTTTTGGTACCCACACACACGCAGCCATTAAAGAACCATGACCAGATGTTGGGATGTTGGGTTTCTTGGGTGGTCTGGCCCATATGACTGACATCTCTCAGCACAGTGCAGACATATCGGGCATGGGAAACCCCTTTAAATATTCTCATAGTCTGTCTGAAGCATGCATATCAGAATACATGTACAGACAGAGACACAGACAGAGACACAGACAGAGAGATACAGAGGCACAGCCAGATAGACAGGCAGACACAGCCAGACAGCAATACAGACAGTTGGAGACACAAACACTGACCCACGCACACACACAAAGACCATCTAGCCTCAACTTAATGTTCCCATTTGTCCATTATGTTTCTATTTGCTTAATTTTCGCATTTGTCCTTTCAGTTTCATTATGTCGCTCTCTCTCTCTTTCTGTCTCCATTTCTCTCTCTCCCTCTCTCTCTCTCTCTCTCTCTCTCTTTCTTTTCCTTGCTCTCTCTTCACGAGTTACTTTCT
>CM059270.1:8482063-8494563 GCA_030347295.1 Setipinna tenuifilis | reverse complement strand
AAATGTTCAGTGCAGGGTTGCGTTATGGATCTTTTCCCTCGTCCAACTCCATGACTTTTTTCTTTCCTCTTTCCTCGGCTGCTCTGTTCAGTCTCCTATGAATAAAGCCGGAGGAAGGAGAAGATAAAATATTACAAGGCGGACTGGAGGCTTAATCTGACTTTTTGGGGAGGGAGTTATTATCTAAGGCTTAAAGCCTACAGTTTGAGTTTTATTTTAAAAAAGTGGAGATAGAAAGAACATTATGGACAAGCAGGACAGTTTGTCTTTGACCATGATTACACTTTTCTGTTTATTTGGCATTTGTTGTTTCCATTCATTTAACTGATAGAGTGTATTTATATTCAGATAAGGGGGTAAGAGCTTTGCACCACTATCCACCTCTCGAAATCAAGCAGGCAAACAAACAACCAAAATAACTAAATATCACATTCAAAGTGCCTCGGCCAATCATCGCTTCCCAGAAACATCAAGGTGCTACTATTATTTATCTTGAGGTATTTGTCAGAAGTGCTGAGCACTTTGTGTTTCTCTCCCCTTTAATTTTCATCCCTCTTCATCAGCCCCCCCCCCCCCCCCCCCCCCGCCCCTATACACACCTACACCCCCCCCCCCCCACACACACACACACACACACACCCCTCACAGCCCCATTACCGGTCGTTTTTTGAAGATAATAACTTTAATTCCAGCACCGAATTACATTTCCGCTTCCTTTAAACAAGACGGTAATCTTTGACTTGTAATGTTATTGAATTACCTTAGAACCCAGCAGCGTAGGCGATAACTTCCTCCGCACCAGTCAAGAGCACGCCGGCTGCCGTCGCCCGCTTCGGATATTGGGTGCACTGGCAGATCAGACAATGTGCAGGAAAAAAAAGTAAAGTCAAATTAACCTCGATGAGACCTGCCGTTGCAATTTTCGTGAGGGAAGAGGCTGGGTGGAAGGGGCAGAGGCCTGGAGAGGATATCCATCAGTGTGTGTATGTGTGTGTGTAGAAGTGTGTGTGTACGTGTGTGTGTGTGAGTGGGAGGGGGAGTTAGTGGTGAAGGGAGGAGACACACAGGCTAGATAAGGGCAAAGCAGCTGAAATAGTCTCTTTTCTGTTTCTGCCACTGCACTGACAAGTGCTTAAAATTTCTCATCTCTGGTCTTTGGCCATTTCCGCTTTCTCTCGCTCTCTCTTTCTTTCTCTCTCTCTCTCTCTCTCTCTCTTTGCCTCTCTCTATTTGTCTCCCTTTGTCTCACTCCCTCACTCTCCACCCCTCTCTCTCTCTCTTTCCATCTCTCAGAGGTCTTTGAGATGACCTGTCTGCCTCACAAGTTCACAGTTTGGGTTTGGTGAACACACAGGGCTATGAAACAGAAGCTACAAAGGAACAGCAGAGTCCTATGTGGTGGTGCTTCTAAGCAAGTTTTCAAACAGCTAATCAGGACTAAACAGGACTTATTGTAAAGGCACCACCCGCTGAAATGTTTCAGTAAAGAGATAATGAAACAGGCCTCACAATGCTGACAATGCTGGCTTTGTTTACAGCATCCACCAAGACGTTCACAAGAGCTTCAGTAACTCCTGTATTCAGTGTTACATTGTTTTAAATGGTTGGAAACTCCCCAGTGCTGTTCATCTGCCCAATAAGTCCCATGTTTCCATGGCTATCCCTGGCAGGTGTGTGTAAGGTACACAAGGCTAGTTTTGAGTTGAGAAACAAGAGGTGCTTCTAGCCGGGAACTGTGAGGACAGCTATGCTAGCAGGTGTCTGTTAATCAATGTTGGTGTGATTGTACGAAGAGAAGTTGAAGGAAGTGGTGGAGAACATGACACCAGACTAGGAGGGCAGGGACTAGAAGATGGTGAAGGTGGGGTGATCTTGAAGGGAGGAAAGACTCACAGTCAGAATGCTGGTATGTAGAAAGATCTTATATAGCCTTCTGGAGTTTTTGAGCCAACCTATGTCTCTCTCTCTCTCTCTCTCTCTCTCTCTCTCTCTCTCTCTCTCTCTCTCTCTCTCTCTCTCTCTCTCTCTCTCTCTCTCTCCCCCACCCCTCACTTCCCCTTCCCTGAAAGATCATGTTATATTCACCTTGGACTACTGGGAGTCGCCTTTTCCGTTGAGCAAGGTCTTTGTTCCTCATTAAAGTGTTGGAGTTGCTCTGAACTTCTTTGCTCACCTGTTACTTTTATCGCAGATTGGCCTTCTGAAGAACATTATGACAGAAAAAAAATCCCTATAGGCCACAGGCATCAGAACATGGATGAATAAATCATTTGCTACCTGCGTTGGCTGAGAAATCTTCCGTGGTATTCAAGATCAGAGCTATCCATTTCTTCCTTCAGATGTCGACTTTGCGAGCGAAAAAGATGGACTGTTAGTCATGGAGTGATGTTGTAGTTGGTTCAGCTCATGTATACTTTCCGCTCTTTATTCGGGTGTTTTGTTTTCATTTATTGTGTTGTGGTAGCAGAGGCGTCCTGTCGAGTCTTCCCTCACAAGTACGGATTACAGCATTAATGCCATGCCAAAACTTTGTAGTGGAATCCAAGATCAGAGAGTCTGGTTGTTGTGCAACAGCTGACTCTCCATATGGTTATTTGTATGCAGAGAGATAGATAGACAGAGAAAGACAGAGAGAGAGAGTAATAGATAGACAGAGAGAGGGAGATAGAGCATTAAAGAAAGAAAGAAAGCAAGAGAGAGAGACAGAGAGAGAGAGCACAAAAGGAAGGTCAGAGTTAACAAGCTACAGAAAAAAATTGGAAATCCATCAAAGATGTGTTAAAATCCTGGCAGTGTTTGTGTTTTGTGCATTGTACATTAAATTTAGGTGTAAAAGACCCTTAAAACCCTTTTACTGTAAGATTATGTGGTTCAATCATTAGTAGTATATAAAAGCTATATCATAAAAAATGATCTCCCTTACAAAAAAGACCATTAATTGCGTACTTTAAGAGGCAGTCAGTAAAGAATTGAGGTATTATGTGATGGTTTATGTGACATGGGGTTCATTTTATTATTGTGGTGATTTTTCATCTATGGAATTTGGCCTGTTTTCCAGCAGAGTAATAGCATGCTGCAGCCTGGTGCTTACACCCAGGGAGGTAGCACTACTGAAAGTCAGCTAAATCTGTGTGTGTGTGTGTGTGTATGTGTGTGTGTGTGTGTGTGTGTGTGTGTGCGTGTGTGTGTGTGTGTGTGTGTGCATGTGTGTGTGTGCGCATGCCTGCATATATTGACCTATGAGTATGCATTTCATTTGTCATGCCATGCACAATAGCATTTGCAAGTATATTTGCTGTTTGACCTGCAAATATATTTGCTATTTGACCTGTGTGTGATTTCATTCTTTGTATAGTGTGTGTGTGTGTGTGTGTGTGTGTGTGTGTGTGTGTGTGTGTGTGTGTGTGTGTGTGTCTGCATATGTGTGTATATCTATCTGTGTGTTGCTGCACGTGTGTGTGCCCATGTGCATATGTGTGTGTGTGTGCCCATGTGTGTGTGTGTGTGTGTCTGCATATGCGTGTATATATATCTGTGTGTGCGCGCGCACGTGGGTCTGTGTATGCCTATGTGCGTATGCGTGTGTGTATGTATGTGTGAGTGTGTGTGTGTGCGTGTGTGTGTATATGCACACAGACAGTTCCCACAGACAGTGAGTGATCCCTTGTTTATTAGGCGGCAGCTTCAGCGGGGCTTAGCGGGAAGCCGGGTGTGTGTGTGTGTGTGTGTGTGTGTGTGTGTGTGTGTGTGTGTGTGTGGGCTTCCGCCAGCCGCTCCTCTGTTTGTCTTCAGCCGCTCTGATGAGCACAAGAACAACTGGCACATCCCACAGGCCTGTGTGTGTGTGTGTGTGTGTGTGTGTGTGTGTGTGTGTGTGTTTGGGCAGGCTTCAACAGCCACCTCTCCCTTATACACAAAACAAATGCAGAACCCTAATACAGGATTACCGTAACTCTGAGATGAAAACCGAAACATTTTCTTGAAAACATAGGGAGATTCCCAGCTCTGTAGTCAATATCATTAAAAATAACTAATGTTTTAGAAACAAAGACCAGGAACAAAGTGGGATTTCCTGACACAGCGCACCACAACACTGGGACTGTCCCTGGGAAATAGGGACATCAGATCACCCTAGGTGTGTGTGTGTGTGTGTGTGTGTGTGTGTGTGTGTGTGTGTGTGTGCGCGCGCGGGTGTGTGTGTCTGTGTGGATGTGTGTGAATCTCTATGTGTGTGTCCTCTCTCCATGTATAATGGTAACCAAAGAATAGCTAATTGCATGCAGTTAGTAAACCTAGACATGCTAGCTACTGCAGCTGTTAGCATCCAAGGGCTCTAGCCTCCTTGCTAAAGCAGGTGCAAGTCTTAATCACACAGTCAATATAACACAGTTAACACATACAAAGCTGTTGTCATAGTGCACACAAACTGTTTACTCCCACATGTGTATAAATATTCATTTGTTTGTACAAAGGTGTTCATGTTTATTTATATTTATTTAATAGGGACCATCAACCTGATAAGAGACAAAAGATGGAAATTAACCTATGGCTACAATTGTTGTATATTTACATTGTGCTAAATGATTATTAGAATACTGTCCCTATTTTAATTGAATTAACTTCAAGCTTCCACTTCAGAAGATTGTATACTTAAACTATGCAATATAGTATGTTACAGTACTTTATAGTATAGCAGGAGTATAGTATATGACATATTTTAATTTATTTGATTGTAATAATGTCTATACATGTAATCTGACCCTTTTTAATGGCCTTTTCTCTGTCCCCAGCTGCGAGCACATGCAGTGGACATGAATGGCATCCAGGTGGAGACACCCATCGACCTCTACATCAACGTCATCGACATGAACGACAACCGGCCCGAGTTCCAGAACCAGGTCTACAACGGCTCGGTACCAGAGAACGCCAGACCAGGTACGAGCCAAACCAAAAGGCTGAGAGAGAAAAATGGTGGGAGAGACTAAGAGAAGAGGCAAAGAGACAAAGAAAGGAGGAAAAAAAACAAAGCCGAAAAAAGCCCAGGAAAAAACAGCTAGATTTTAACAGCTCTGTAAAAAAAATGTTGCCAGACCTGGTAACAACCACAAGTGTTAGGGAAAAACCAAAAAAGATAGTAGGGAACAGAACGAGAAAGATGAAAAAGATAAGAATAGAGAGAGCAAGATAAAGAAAGACAGAAAAAAGAGAGAGAAACGCTGATGGGGATAGACTGATGAAACACTTCAAAGCGCCGTGGGGAGGGTAGAGCGGAGGTGTTCTGTTGGGAGATTAGAGGCTTGATCAGAGGCGGCAGAGCGGACCTGTCCCAGGCGTTTCCCGCTCTCTTATTAGCGAGCGCCGCTCTCGTACGGGGGATGTGGGCTAGCTCCTAATTAGCACTTCAGACATGGCCACTGGATACTACACGAGCTTTAAATGCATTCTAAATGGTGTGATCATTCATCAAGAGGAACAAGTGTGTAAAAATGAAGGGAACAAAATGAGAAAAGAGAGAGAGAGGGGGAGTGTGTGTGTGTGTATGTGTGTGTGTGTGTGTGTGTGTGTAGGAGAGAGAGAGAGAGAGAGAGAGAGAGAGAGAGAGAGAAAGAGAAAGAGAGAGATATTCATGTATGAAGGCAGGCAGTAAGGTTTGTCTCCAGTGTAATTGCTACCGTATGGAGGCCCCTTGTAGAGGCTCGTGTGGGGGTCCAGACACACACACACACACACACACACAAGGGCTGCATTGTGGTCCCCCCTCCCATACCCCATATCCAGCTCCCCAAAACCTGGTGCTGTGTTTCGACCTCCTGAGCAGGTCTCACGATCACAGTGGGCAGGTGTGTGTGCACAGGAATGAGGAATCCTGGGAAACTGGAGGAGAGGTCTTTGCCTCCCAGGGTTTGAAAGGCATCGATTGGATTCCCTGCTCCACCCCCCCCTGCCTCCAGCCATGGGGACACACCCAACCCACAGGCATCTTAGCTTTCACTATTGCCCAGTGTCCTGCCTGAGGTTCCAGTGTGGGCCCTTTGGCCTGCCGCTCCAGGGGCAGTAGTGATGGACAGCCAAGGCCAGACTCAACAGGGAGAAGGGGGTGGCTCTCACTTGGCTCCCTTACTGCAGCAGAGTCAGGAATCTCTCAAGGCTCCCTCTCAAAATGGCCTACTGTTGGTCTGTGTTTCACCCCCTCAGAGGTCATAATGTAAGGGTTTAGTGTTCTGTTTTGAGTCTGATTTTAAAATTGACACTCCAAAAACAGTGAAAGAAATTTGTTCCATCTGGATCATATGCTCTGCCTGGGTCATGAATCAAATGTCAGAACCTCGGTTAGGGCTAACAGCCTAATTTATCATCGACAAAGTTACACGACAAAGAAATGTATCCCGACACAAAACATTGTGCATTACATGTTTCTGGGAGTGGCTGTCTACTTACTTAAGCATTTGCAGTCTGAGTCTACATTCACAGCCATGAGAGACCGTAAGAGAGTTTGGTAAGCCCAACTTCACTGCAAAGTCCTGCAATGGATTGGCTCTCTACCTGTGCACCTAGCACGGATGATTTCACTAATAGCTTCTCTACCTGGCTGAGGAGTTTGGCTAATTAGTAACAGATGGTTTTGCGAATGGTTGGAACAAATATGCGATAAGGCCTTTTTACTCTCTGAAGCCAAATTACCCTTCTCCGTAAGAGATCACCCACGCTATGTTAAAGTTTAGATTCTCTGCCAGCGCCGCTGTCTAAGACCCAGTCGGGGCCCAACCCAATTTCTCGCCACTTGGCTCAGGCCTGCCCTTTCTGTAATACTTACTTTTTTAAATGAATGATATCACAGTAAGCTGGGGTTAGAAAAAATCAATGATATTAAATGTATTGTTGTCATATAGCCATATAGCCACAAATCATACAACAACATTCAGTAGCTGAGTTGGAATGATACACATATTAAAAAATGTAAATTTAAATTAGGTGTGAGTTTATGAATACAGGCCATACAATACACAATACAATACAACACAGTACAATAAATACAACACAATAGACAAATTGAGAAATATGTAGACTCGTACTGTACAGTAGAGATCGAACAATATACATATTGGTATCTAATATAGGCAATAATATACATACAGGCACTTGATGTACAAGTGGCAGAAAACATACAAGTAGGACAATATATAAGTGGGACATAATATACAAGTAGGACATACTGTACAACACAAGCCCCCAAAGAGTGAGGGGATAAAGTGCAGCTAATAGTGCAACACAACAACATAGCTCAGTGTAAACGGCCCACTTATATTTAACAAGAATGCAAATTGAAATTAAGTGTGTGGGGTTGTCATTACAGACCAGGCCTGCACAGTAAGTGTACAGGCTCCAGTAGGGTTGGGGCAGATTTTTTTGGGGGCCTGGTGTAAGCTCTATTCTTTTCTTTTTCTTTTCTATTTCCTAACAAAACTAATATAACTAACAAACACTAATCTAAACTCTCTCTCTCTCTCTATCCCTATGCAGAAGTACATATGTCTGTTGTGTCTCTACTCTGTGTCCTCCTCTATTGCTTATGTCCCCCTTGATTGTAAGTCGCTTTGGATAAAAGCGTCTGCCAAATGCAATGTAATGTAATGTAATGTAATGTAATAATGTAATTTGTATAATCCATACATGCCATGTATAGGTTCTACCCATGCACGTAACACAGGTAATTTCACTAATAACCTATCTGTGTCTGGTAGACGAGTTGTGTCAATTAGAACCAAACAGGATTTGTCAACGGCAAGAGCAAGAATGTGATATAGCCCTCTGACTACCTACCTCCGGTACAATCCATCTCCGCATACAGTTATTCATGAAAATGAGTATGGTGGAGCTGTCATTTCTATCGCTTAAATGTGCAATACAGTGAGATATTTTTATAGGTAAATGTGAGACGGCGATAACAAGTAAAAATATCCCCTTTGCCATCTGCCGTCTCCGTATGTGATGATGAGCTGAAACAGTCCAAAAGTGTGCTGTTTCCCAGCCTCGCTGGCTGTTAATGGGCTGCATTAGACAGTGAATGCTCATTAGGTCCCACTAACCCACAAGCACATCAAGCCCATAGAAAATGCTCTTCTTTATACACTCATTTGATCTTTCTAATGCTCCCGTTTCTCTCTTTATTTCTCTCTCTCTCTTTCCTACTTTTCTCTTTATATCTCTTTCTGTGTGTGTGTGTGTGTGTGTGTGTGTGTGTGTGTGTGTGTCTGTGTGTGTGTGTGTGTGTGTGTGTGTGTGTTGTATCTGTGTGCATAGTGTGTGTGTGTGTATGCGTGTATTGTGGTCTGTGTGTATAGTGTGTGTATGGTGTGCATGTGTGTATGAAGTATGGAGAGTGAGTGTGTGTGTGTGTATGGAGTGTGTGTGCGGAGTGTGTGGTAGGCTCTGTGGACATGAGGGGGGAAGTGAAGTTATTTTGTGAGCGTGTTGTTGTGGTACTGGGAGGCTGCGGTGGGATAATGATCTCTGTCAAGGCACAGGCTCTTGCATCATGGATGACGAAATATGAAATGTTCTTATGGCACTCGAAAGTGCTGTGGATAGGAAATGTCTGCTGGTTGTGTGTGCGTGTGTGTGTGTGTGTGTGTGTGTGTGTGTGTGTGTGTGTGTGTGTGTGTGTGTGTGTGTGTGTGTGCATGCAGGGGCGTGCGTGTGTGTGTGTGTGTGTGTGTGTGCGTGCGTGCGTGTGTGTGTGTGTGTGTGTGTGTGTGTGTGTGTGTGGTGTTTGTGTGTTTTCACCCTTCACCCTGTACTTTTGTGTTCTCTGTTCACTAATGACCTATCTCATTTCAAGCACCTCTAAGATAATTGGGTTTAAACTTTTTAAGTGCAAACTCAACAAGTTTCTGTCTCTTCTCTCTCTCTCTCTCCCTCTCTCTCTCTCTCTCTCTCTCTCTCTCTCTCTCCCTCTCTCTCTCTCTCTCTCTCTCTCTCTCTCTCTCTCTCTCTCTCTCTCTTTCTCTCTGTCTCCCCCTACCTTTTCCCTCTTTCTTCTCTGTTTCCTCCGCCTATTTATTCACAGTCACACTCCTTCCCCTTGCTATTTATCATCTTCAAGACTATAAAAAGAACAGAAAGAGGGGCGCTGACAGCACAGTGAGCAACATCTGGATAAGACACAGTCGCAGTCCTGGGCCCCGTCCCTTCCTCCCCTTCCTCCTTTCTTTTTTGCATTTCAGAGCCCCATTCAGTTCAGCGCCTTGTCTTTTCCATTGTCACAGGGACGTGTTTACATAAGGTCTGGATGGGTGGAGGGGAAAAAAAATGGCCTCAAAGAATAGCGTGTGTGCTGCCATGGTGTTTGAGGCATGTGCGGCAGCTTTTTTTTTGGGGGGGGGGGGGGGTGGAGATGTGAGGATGATGGGCTGGCAGAGAGGAGAAAAAGAAAAGCAGAAAAGACAGAGAACTCTCTGTGTGTATCTGAGATGGTGGTGATGGCGGTGGGTAATGGTATGGGCAGCACTTGGCTTTATTAAATTCAATGAGGGGGGGGTGGGGCAGGGCGGGAGGGGAGGGGGGCGGTGGGGTATGTGTGACTCCACTGCTGTAGAGCACAGTGACCCCTAGTGGAGGAGGTGTTCACTGCATCTTTCTCTCTCACCACTCATGCTTTTGCCATCAAACTTTCATTTTCCCCCAAAGTGTCACGAAGGATACCGAATGGTCTCTGGCTTGAATGAGTATCATTTCAGATATTCCTAAAGGCAGTGAGTCGAAACGAGAAGTACATTTTTTTTACCTGTTTAATTCCTTTGCATTTTAGAAGTTTATTTTTTTTAAAAAGGGCCAGTATTCATTCCGAGAAAGAGTGCAGATATGAAGACGGCGGGGCCTGGGCTGGGCTGGGCTGGGCTGTGCGAGAGGATGTTGAGGATTAAATGTAGCATGAGAATGGTGGAGGTGAACAGTAATTTTACAGCCTCTGGTTTTTATGAGCTCCTGTGCCAAGGAAGACTAGGACGGATGAGCTGTGACTGCTACCCAGTGCAGCCGCCACCACCTCACCCACCCCACCCCACATTCACTCGGCCTAGACTCGAGGGACACACACATGCCCACGCACCCCACACACACACACACACACACACACATGCCCACGCCTACGCCAACACACATACACACACACACACACACACACACACACACACACACACACACACACACACACACACACACACCACACACACACACACACACCACACCACACCACACACACACACACACACACACACACAACACAACACACCACACCACACCACACCACACCAAACACACACACACACACACACACACACACACACACACACACACACACACACACACACACACACACACACACACACACACAAAATGACATAGAAAAGGAGGGAGTGAGATATGTAAGTGTGTAGATATGCAAAGCCAGTTAGATAGAAACACACACATTCAAAAAATGTTGTTTTTGACTTATATTCAGTAATATATACTTATGCTTGAAAAACTAGGCACTATTTTGTACAGCATCTTGACATAATGTTCATTGCTGGGTCTTAATACCCTTAAGTCAAGCCTTAAGTTAAGCCAAATGAAATTATACCACTCAGAGCACTTGCTTGGTCCCAGCATAAACAGAGCTTTGACCACAACTGATCATATTAAATTTATAGATGTATTACCACATGCACACACACACACAAACACATATGCACACATACTGTACTGTATGTACACAAACGCCTACACAAACACATACACAAACATACACATAGAAGCAATTTTCATGGGTTTTAATCCTGCAAAGTGTTGAGTTTCGACTCTAGGACTTGTGGCGAAGACTGTGGCCTTGACTGTATGCCTCCAGTGTGTGTGTCATGACTCACGGGTCTGTGGTATGAGGGAAAAAAAGAGAGAAGCCGTTTGAATTTTGAGCCCCAGTGGTTTCAGTGGAAAGCCAATTACAGAGCTGAATTAGTTTCCAAATTAAAGAGTCATTGAGGGACCGGGGACCTAATCCCGTCAGGCATGGTACAGGACGCCCATACAAAAGGCCCCCATTAAGCCCAGCTAAGAGGCCTGTTTAATAAAATTAACACAGGGGACGTACACGGCAGCCACGGAAGCTGTGTAGGCATCTCACACGCCATCGTCTCAGACGGAGACAAGACCCCCCCCCACCGTCACAATTGGGTCTTTCTTCCATCCTAGCCCACGCCCCCCCCCCCCCCATCCTCTCTCTCCTCCCCCTCCATGCCAGTCTCTTTGCATTTAATGCTCCCTCTTTACTCTCTCTCTCTGCCTGTCTTTTTCTCTCTGTCTGTCCTGTCTCTTTTTCCTTCTCTTTCTTTCCCTCTCTCTGTCTGTCTCTCTCAGTCTCAGTGTCTTTCTACCTCTCCTCGGGTTGTAGACACATCTTGCTTGGAGATTTAATGAACTTTGAAATAGTAGTTGCTGTTACAATTATCCACAGTCCAGCCTCGTCTCTGGAACGATAGCTCACGCCCTGGCAGCGACAACTGAAGAAAGAAGGGAGAAAGGATGGGAGGAGAGGAGAGGGGAGGAGAGGGGAGAGAAGGGAAGGGGAAGGGGATGGGAGGGTGCAGTTGAAGTGAAAATGAAGCCTCTCTCCGTAAGTGAACGAATAAGAGCGAAATGGTGGAGCTATAACTGCTAGTCTGTGGTCATCCATGTTGTTTTTGTTGCATTGTTTGCCACACTTTCGAGTCTTTTTTTGTGCAGAAGCAGAGTGTTTGTTTGTTTGTGAGTACATGCTGGAGATTGAATTCCCTCGTGGGAACCTTATGTGGAGAGTAGCCCATTGGTGGAGTGGAGAGATGAAGAGAGATTTCTACAGAAGAACAAAGGAAAGAGAGGAGAGAGAGGAAGGGAGAGAGCGAAAGAGAGACGGAGAAAGAGAGAGATGGAGAAAGAGTCTTAGGGAGGGGGAGAAAAGTTTTGTGTGAGAGTAGGAGTCTGGAGGGAAGCAGAGAACAAGAAAGCAAAATAAACAAAGGAAATGTGGACAGGGAAAGAGAGGGAGAAAGAGAGAGAGAAAGAGAGAGAGGGGGAGAAAAGGAGAGGAGGAATTTAGTAGTGAGAGGTAAAGAGGGATTTAGCAGGGAGAGAGAGAGTGAAAGAGAGAGTTCTGTTGGGAGTGAGGTAAAGATAAAGAGAGAGAGAGATTGAGAGAGACAGAGAGAGAGAAATAGAAAGAGATTGAGAGAGAGATAGACAGACAGAGAGAGAGAGAGAGAGAGAGAGAGAGAGAGAGAGAGAGAGAGAGAGAGAGAGAGAGCAGGAGCTGCCTGTGCTGGAGGTTTCTAATTGCCTGGCTCACTGCCTGAGCTGGCCTGTCAGGAGAGACTAAGACTCCTTCAAACTGCTGGAAATCGGAGATCAGCTCTCAGATAACTGTACGCAAAATCACATGCCCACACACACACACACACTTTTGCATACTCACACATTCACACAATATC
>CM059270.1:8462063-8464563 GCA_030347295.1 Setipinna tenuifilis | reverse complement strand
CGCGCACAGGTGAACAAGCTTGTTAACACGGCCATCATCTGCGAGCTACAGAAGGAGAGAGAGAGAGAGAGAGAGAGAGAGAAAGACAGAGAGAGAGAGAAAGAATAGGAGAGAGAGAATGGGAAGGGATGACTGACGCACTCAGATACACACACACACACACACACACACACATGCACACACACACACACACATGCACACACACACACACACACACACACACATACACACACACACACACACAAGCACACACACACACACAAACACACGCACACACACACACACACACACACACACAT
The DNA here is from genome assembly GCA_030347295.1 of Setipinna tenuifilis. Taxonomy (NCBI): domain Eukaryota; kingdom Metazoa; phylum Chordata; class Actinopteri; order Clupeiformes; family Engraulidae; genus Setipinna; species Setipinna tenuifilis. The sequence continues at coordinate 8,464,264 of CM059270.1, read as the reverse complement.
ACATCCATGCCTCCTCCTCCTCTTTCCATCATAGCCACTGTGCCCCCCTTTTTGGTTTGAGGTGTGCGGTTTGGCAGAAGCCTTACCCAACGGCCCTCTTTGGCAGTCACTGGCATTGTGCTTAAAGTGGGGGCGGGGGCTGGGGGGTTGAATGTCATGGAGGTTAGCCGTCAGCTAATGACAGCGTAGGTCCTCGAGCCCTCCAGGTCTGGTGGCACAGCGTGGACACAGCCACCTGCCCATGTCCCCCCCCCCGCAGATGGGCCAAGCCTACGCCAACGCTGCCAACAGCAATGGACTGCCAACCCGGTCAATATTCTACCTCCTCTGCCCCTCTGCATGCTGTCTCCCACCTTTGATGGATGCCAACACGTCATAGCTTGCGGTGGTTAGAGGGAGAAGCGTTTTTCTTAACAGAATGCGCCCAGAATCTGCCTGCATGTATGAGATTGTGTTTTCTGTGTACATGTGTTCTTGTGTGTCTGTAAATATTGTGATTTTATGTTATCATATCATCATGGTAACCATTATAGTATTTGCTATTTGCGGTGTGTGTGTGTGTGTATCCATGTGTATGTGTGTGTGTGTGTCTGTGTTGGCGTGCCTACCGGTGTGTCTGTGTGTTGGCATGCCTACAGGTGTGTGTGTGTGTGTGTGTGCGTCTGTGTGTGTGTGTGTGTGTGTGTGTGTGTGTGTGTGTGTGTGCGTGCGTGTGTGTGTGTGTGTGTGTGTGTGTTTTCATGCGCTTGAGTAGAGAAGAGTGTTTACCTTTACAGCCCCAGAGACAGGACAAGGCTGTGTGTCTGTGCTCCTGGAGCAGCAATGACAGAGAAGCTCGGTGGTGGTGGTGGTGGTGGTGTGTGTGTGTGTGTGTGTGTGTGTGTGTGTGTGTGTGTGTGTGTATGTGTGTGTGTCTATGTGTGTATTTGTGTGTTCGTGTGTGTGTGTGTGCGTGCATGTGTGAGTGCGTGTGGGTGTGTGCGCGTGTGTGTGTGTGTGTCCTCCTCCACCATGCTGAGTCTCACACACTGCTGTGTGTTGTAGTAAGAGAGCTGGTGAAGCGTGCAAACATCCCCACCACCAAAGGGCCCAAACACACTCTGATGACTATCTCCATCTCCCTCGCCTCATCCATCCTCCTCTCCTCTCCTCTCCTCTCCTCTTCACCCCTCCTCTCCTCTCCCTATCCTGTCTTCCTCTCTGTCTCCTCGGCGTCTCTGTTTCCTCATTTCTCTTACCTCCTCGTCTTTGTGTGTGTGGTGTCTTTTTTCATTTTGGCTGCGCCCAAGTTTGGGAGAGCCCTGCTTTCTGTGTGAGGTTTGACCTTACACTTGCTAATGCGATACTATCTTCTGTAAACTCGGCGATAGCGAGGCAATTATAGGAGCTGCCTTTGTTGAGCGACACTCTCTGGTTCGCTCTGCAGTCTCTCTCTCTCTTTCTCTCTCTCTCTCTCTCACTCGTGCGCTCCTGGCCAGATTTTCTCTCTTCATCTCGCTCGCTCTCTTCTGTCTTTCTTTATCCCCTCATTTTCTCCTGTTCTCACCACCTTCCCCTCCCTGCTCTCTTCTTTGAAAGCATTTCTGTCTGCGCCTTGCACAAGGCCTTGAGAGTGAAAGAGAGAGGAGAGGAGATCAAACTGACTTTGGTAAATTATTCAGAGATGTTAATTAATCTCTTGTAGGAGGGCAGAAAGCTTCTATAGCTCTCTCTCCCCCCTCTCACCCCCTCCCCTACCCTTCTCTCTTTTTTCTGTCTCTCTCATCCTCTCTATTTCTTTCTCCCTCTCATTCTCTCTCTCTTTCTCTCTATCTCTCTCTCACTCTTTCTCTCCATCTCTCTCTCTCTCCCTCCATCTCTGCTTCCCCCTCTTTTTTTCTTCTCTGCCCTACCATTTTCTCTTTTTCTTCCCTTCTCTCTATTTCTTTCTCTTTCTCATTGTCTTTCTCTATCTCTCTCTCACTCCCTCTTTCTGTCCATCTCTCTCCCCCACTCCTTCTCTGCCTCCCCCCTCTTTTCCTCCTCCTCTCTCCCTCTCATTCTCTCATCCTCTCTTTCTCCCCCTGTGAAGTCCAGTAGGAGTGGTGCGGGGGAGGCGAGGAAGGTCACCGTGTGTAACTCACGACCGCCGATTGATTTGCTCTCGCTCTCCAGTCGCACTTCAAGGGGCTCCCCCCGAAGCCGAAGCGGGTGGGAGAAGC
>CM059270.1:8442063-8457063 GCA_030347295.1 Setipinna tenuifilis | reverse complement strand
TTGTTTATCCACCAAGAGGTCCTGCTTGGAGTGAACACCTGTGTTCACACCTGGAGCACGGCTCTAATAGCTCCTGTTATTGATCTGCCTGCACAGCACTTTGCAGGCCCATTGTCAACAGAATTACTGTACAGCAGATGTTTGTCTGTATTTATTGGTACAGTCGTTTTGTGGCGCACAGCGGTGTACCAAACAAAGCATTGCCATTTGTTGCCTGACATGTCATCTCTCTCTTTTGTCTCTTTTGTCTCTTTTTCTCTTTCTCTCTCTTCTCTATTTATCTCACACACTCTCTCTTTCTTTCTCTCTCTCTCTCTCTTTCTCTATCTATCTATCTCACACACTCTCTTTCTCTCTCACTCTTTCTCTCCCTCTATCCTTCTCTCTCTCTTTTGCTTTCTTTCTCTTTGCGATCCCTTCCCGTCTTTCTTCCCCTCATCTGCAGTTCACTGGAGAGGTTAAAGAGAATGCCACGGGCGTCATAGTCACCAACCTAACGGTGATCGACCGCGACCAGCCCCACACGCCCAACTGGAACGCTGTCTACAAGATCATGAGCGGAGACCCCAACAACTACTTCACCATTCACACCAACCCGGAGAACAATGACGGCATGGTCACTGTGGTCAAGGTAAAGGGCCGGCCACACTACTCAGTGAATAACATTACTGCATTACATTACATTACACTTAGCAAATGCTTTTATCCAAAGCGACTTAGAAAAGGAGCATATTATAAGCTAACCGAGGTGTAGAGGAACACAGAGTGAACAGACTACCCTCATACACACAGGGAGATGCATGTGCTTTAAATAAGTTTCCCAGAGCAAGGACACTACTGACAGACTGACACTGACACCCTATACATGCAGACTTATACAAGCACAAGGCACCTAGCGAAAAAGAGTTGGTTAGTAGTACTTAGTTTTGTTTGGGAAGCAGTCTTGGAAAAGAAAGGTCTTTACAACCTTTTTTAGGGTTGAGAGGGATGTTGCTGCTCTTGTAGCAACTGGTAGGTTGTTCCACCACTGAGGGACAACGACAGAGAAAAGTTTAGAGCCAGACAGTTTGTATTAGAGGATCGCAATGCTGTCTATGGGACGTCAGCCTTTAGAATAAATGGCATCAGAAATCCAGTGAGCCCAAACAATACAGCTCCTTCCACATTGATTATAGAGATGGTTTAGGAATGTGACATGGTTTTGTCATGGTCGCTCACAGCAATTCATCACAGTTTTCTGTCAGTTGTTGCTTAGGAGGGGTGGAGAATGGGGGTTGTGGGGTGGGGGAGGTGGGTTGCAGGGGTAATTGGATGGGTTTTGGCAACAGAAAATGTCTTTTGAAATTAGTTTTTAATAGTTTTTAAGTGTGTCCTTGTTTCACACAAAATTATGTTTATCTCATGGATGTGTTCCAGGTGAATTCTCTGTTAAAGACACACACACACACACACACACACACACACACACACACACACACACACACACACACACACACACACACACACACACACACAAACACACACACACACACACACCCACACACATAAAATGAGACACCCACACGCACACACACAAATCCACCTACTTTTGTGCAGTTTCACGGGGATCATGAAAGGCCACAGCAACAAATTAAATATTGATTTCTCAATTACAGATATGTCCCTTTTTATGCACTCAAAACGTTTTAACCACCATCGTAAAATGGAGGTGACACACACTTGCACACACAGAAACTGTCACTGTCAGAGTGCGAGGGAGAGTGAGCAAGAGAGAGAGAGAGAAAGAGAGAACGAGAGAACGAGAGAGAGTGAGAGAGAGAAAGAGAGAGAGAGTGCAAGAGACCCTTCCCTCTTCTTTTTTATCATTTACTGAAGGATTATCTTCCCCAAACACTCCATTAGTGTCGTGCCCGGCTGGAGATAAGGCTGTCTCTGAACTGGAGCGGGGCATTAACCTGGGGTAAAATCCTGAGTGGTATTCCTGGTCCAATTACCACCCAAACCGCTACAGGAGCTCAGCCCAGCAGGACCCCAAATTTGCATTCAACACGTGAGCACTCAAGCTCGAAATGGCCGCCGGGGAGTGTTCACTGATTGCACAAACACATTCATTGCTTCCCGTGTCCGTTTTTTTAGTGTATGTACGTACAAACACACACACACACGCACGCACACACACACACAAACATACATACACATATACACGTACACACACACACACACACACACATACACACACATACACATACACACACACACACACACACACACACACATAAACACAAGCACAGACAAATACACAGTAATGAACATACACATACATACTCACATTGACACAGACACTTGCAAACACATACTCTCTCTCTCTCTCTCTCTCTCTCTCTCTCTCTCTCTCTCTCTCTCTCTCTCTCTCTCTCTCTCTCTCTCTCTCTGTCTTTTCCTATTCACAATGTATGTGATGTAGGCACACGTACAGATACACACATGCACACTTAGACATACTCATATTTATGTATTAATTTGTGCATTTATACATGTACACACACACACACACACACACACACACACACACACACACACACACACACACACACACACACACACACACACATCCAGCCACTTCTCATCAGTTTTGATTGGGGTTGATATAATCACATCACTATCTCATGCAGAGGTGGTAGCAGCCGGAAAACAAAAACAAAAACAAACACAGAATAAAAAAAAAACAAAAGATGAAGTGGTGTGTCACCAAAAAAATAAGCCTTCTCCCACTGGCCGCACACGGCGCTAACATTTTCAAATGGCAATAACGATTGTGAAATTCCCCCAGCTCTTGAGTGGCAGCCCCGGCAGCACGCTGGCATTTTGCTTCTTCTGTTCATTATCTTTAGATGACTGGCTTTCCATCTAATCCTCTCACTCACTCTCACACACACACACAAACACACACACACACATACACACACATACACACACATACACACACACAATCAGGCCTGCCTGTCCGTTCGCCCCGACCGCCCACCCTCGTTCCCGTCCTTGCGTCAACGATGCGTGCTGCTGCTGCTGTTGCCGCTAGCTAGCAGCTGTAGCGTGGCTTAGTGTGGCATCTTTCAGTGTGCTGGTGGTGGTGGTGGTGGAACAAGCCCTAGGGAGGTTAATAAGAGATCAGGAAATAAGACACAGCACTGCCTCTGCCTCTGCCTCTGCCTCTCTTCTCCTCTCCTCTCCTCTCATCTCCCTTTCCTTGGGGATAGAGATGGGGAGAGATGGATCGGCCCTGTTTAGTCCGCGGAATAAACAAACAGGTGAATAAATAATCACAAATAAATGCATGCCAAGTGTGGGGGAGATAAAAAAAACACCCCACACCACACACACATACTACACACACATACGACACACACACACACACACACACACACACACACACACACACACACACACACACACACTCACAAACACCCAAACAGACATGCTATTCATTTACCTTATGTGCACAGTAACAAATTTGCTTAGACATACCTTCACCCCTACTACACCCTGTCTGATACAAACATATACGTACATACATATATGCATTCCTTCACTTTCCCTATTGAACACACACAAACACACACACTCTTTTACATAAGCTATAGCTGGTTTCCTACAGGCATTTCATTTGATCCACTTGTCCCTCCACACCATTCATTCATCACTCTATACCTACCGAGGCCAGCCACACATTAAGGCACCTGTCCAACATAGGCATCTGTACAAGGCCAAACAACATCCAAAGCATCAGACTTTCAAATCATGTAAACACAGGGCCCCTAAGACCACACTGCACTGCACTGCACTGCACAGGCCAAGGTTGAGCTTACAAGAATAGGCAACATACTGGTTCCCCGACTTGGTGGAAGACATGAGTGCGTGTCTCCATGTCACCCGATTGCATTGCATTGCGTCGTATCTCTTCCTCTTCCTCTTCGCCCTCTTTCAGAATGATAACTAACGTCATCTGCCTTCCAGCTCTAACATTACCATGCATACCATGTCTCTATGTCGCCGAGACCCAACTGCACTTTTCCTCTCTCACTGATACAGTAAGACATTACATTACAATACGTTGCAATAACATTTTACATTTAACGTTTTTTTTTTTGTGTCCAAGTGAACTTGCAAGTGAGGAATAACATTTAAGCTAAAGCACCATAGGGCATTCGAGCAAGTGCTCAGTACAAGCTGTACAGAAATAAGTGCAAGTGCAAGTAGAGCCAGAACAGATGTGCCTAAATGTGCCTAATGTAGATGGGGAGGGTAGGGTGTTAAAGTTATTAAGATAGGCTGGTAAAACACTCTTTTTTCACAGCAGTGCAAATCCAGAGGGAATATATGCTGTCTGTTTTCATCTAAAACTGTCATTTAAACTATGATTTCATTATGTATGTGTGGTCAAACACACACACACACACACACACACACACACACACACTCGCACACACACAAACACAAACACACACACAAACACACACACAAATACACAGAAACACAGCTGCGAAAAACAGAGACTGATAGAGAAGGAGAGAGAGAGAGAGAGAGAGAGAGAGAGACAATTGGGCTATCAGAGACCTCTACATCTCACTCCCAGTGTTTTAATCACACACCAGATAATGGCCCCCTGCCTCCCTGTCACACATCAGTGATATGTGTTTGTTTGCGTTTGAACTTGTTGCCACGGTGTCTTCATTAAGGAGCCGCCGTGAGCCTGTCGCCCTCGTTTTACACCCAAGTGGCACACACAACGCCTGTGTCTGTGTCCACAGAGCCGTGTCATTCCTGACCTTATACACATCACACACACACACACACACACACACACACACACACACACACACACACACACACACACACACATATAGAGGCAATGACACCAAGACAGTCGTGCATTAGATGTTGTCAGTCTCAGTTACCATCACTGGCTACAGGTAGGCGCGCCGAGACTCCTGTGTGTCTAACCGTGTCATCGCAGGTTCACCCGTGCGGCACACACACACACATGATTGGCTTTGTTGTTGTCAGTGATGAGGCCCCAGGTCTCTGCACATCCTGTCTGGGGCATAGAGCTGCTCGACTGGGGGAGATGGAAGGGGGAAAGGGGGGCAGCATCAATTAAAGGAAGGAAAGAGGATGAATATGGAGTTGCCCTCAATTAGGTTGCTTGGTGTCCGGATAATTTCTATCATGTATTAGTCACTTTGTGCTTCCTAACTTTAATGTGTTCTTATATGTGGTTTGCCTGGTCATTTACTTTATTATATTTTTAAGGCTTTTTTCTAAATATCATTACACACAGTTGTTGAAGTGAATAACCGTATTGGTGCTCCCTCTCTCTCTCTCTCTCTCTCTCTCTCTCTCTCTCTCTCTCTCTCTCTCTCTCTCTCTCTCTCTCTCTCTCTCTCTCTTTCTACATCTTTCCACCCTTATATATATTTCTTTCTTCTCTTCCTTCCAATTCCTCTCTCTCCCTCTGTCCACTCTGTTCTTTTCCCTCTTTCTCTTTCTTTCTCTTCTCTCTCTCTCTCTCTCTTTCTCTCTTTCCCCCTCCATCTTCCTCTCGCCCTGTAGCCGGTGGACTATGAGCAGAACCGTGCCTTCATGCTGAACGTGGAGGTCCACAACCAGGTGCCCCTGGCCAGCAACATCCAGTCCTCGCCGCAGCACACGGCCGGCGTCACCATCTCCGTGCAGGACGTCAACGAGCCGCCCGCCTTCGTCACCAACCCCAAGTACATCCGGCTACAGGAGGGCGTGGCCGCCGGTCACACGGTCTGCTCCTTCATGGCCAAGGACCCCGACATCTTCATGCAGCAGTCCATCAGGTAAGGCCGCATGTCCCAGAATGTCTTTTTTAAAGGGGCTTAGTTGTAAGCAGTTAGACTTCTTTTTGAAGCTTGAAGACGTTTCACCGTTCATCCAAAAGGCGTCTTGAAGTTCTTGCCTCATGATGGGGAAGCAGGGGAATGAGAATTTTCACAGACTTCTCAAATGTCTCTTTTTTTCTTCTATAAAGTACAGGACCACAAGTTTCACTTTTGCCCATATGTGGGTATATATAGGAGCCAGTTATGATTAGGGCCCAAGAGATGTTAAAATCAATGTTATAATAAAAAGAGAACCAGCACAAGTTTAGACTTAAAATTATATATATTTTTAAGATGATTAAATATACAAAGAACTCTAACTCAAGGGAAGTATTCTTAAGGGGTTTTATTATGATGAAGCAGCCCAAACCAATGGAGTGTCTGTGTGATGTGTGTGTGTGTGTGTGTGTGTGTGTGTGTGTGTGTGTGTGTGTGTGTGTGTGTGTGTGTGTGTGTGTGTGCATGCGCGCGCGTGTGTGTGTGTGTATGTGCATCCATCTGTGTATGTGTGAAGATGCATCACACTTGTGTAACACACACATACACATAATGAGAAAGCGAGAGAGAGCCAGGGATGAATCAGCAGGGCAGTCCGCCCTCACACTGGCCTCAGCTGGTCAGGTGTCTGTGCTCTCCGCTGGAGCTCTAGGGGGGGGCCCATGGGGGTTGTGACACCCAGCTGCAACCTCTGCAACAGCCCAGCCAGCCAGCACTGAGCAGAGCCACAGTGCAGCACAGCCAGACAAATAATAAGCGTCGCCATCGATAGCACACACCAGGGTCATTTTTCAACGCTTTTGACTCTTATGGATTGAGGTATTGTGCAATGCTTCACGCTGGTTCACCGCTCTGCTAGTCAGCAGTTTGGGGCTGGAAGCTCCAGTCGGGAGGCTCTTAACTTACCGCATCAGCACTTAGCACTCAGTTAGCATCTGCAGGTGCTTAAATGCATAGGCTGCATATAGCATCTCCCCTCTTTAACACCCCTCTGCCACTGTCTCCTGGGGAGGGGGGGGGGGGGTGGAGGGAGGAGGGAGGGGGGGGGTGGCTCATCATCTGCTGGCATAAGTGCACACTCACACACCTGGCCTACCTACATACCTACCTACCTACCTACCCATCACTGGCGGAGGCTACTGTGCTGAGAGCAGCCCTACCTTCTGGAAGCAGCAGCAGCAGCATCTTCTAGCCACCTGCTCCTATTCAGCAGCCCTCCACACACACCCCCACACCCACCCACCAACCCACCCCGCCCCCCATCACTGGCCCCCGTGCCCCTCCCTGTGTGTGCTATTACTTTCCACAGTAGTCCTTTCCTCAGGGCCTGAAGGTCTCAGGTCTCACAACACACACACACACACACACACACACACACACACACACACACACACACACACACACACACACACACGGCATGTGCACGTGTGCACACAAACACACACACACGCGCACGCACACACACACACACGTGTGCAAACACACACACACACATGCACGCACAAACACACACACACACACACACACACACACACACACACACACACATACTGTTTCGCTCCTGGTGGAGAGCACCAGTGAAGGAAGGAGAAGGTGAGTTCAGTTTAGCACAAAAATATTTTTATTGTAGCAACTCCAAAAGTCTTAAACAGCAAAAATGCAAGCCTCTGGGGTTGCCCAAAGGTCCAAAGTTTCTAAAAGGTGAAATAAGCAGTGGGCAAACAAAGTTACCAACAAAGGCAGCACACACACCAAAAACAGCCAACAAAGTTCCCATCCTGAACAGCGCTTTTAAAGCCTGGCCACACCCGGGCACTCCTGGGCACACCTGGGCACCCAACCGGCTGACTGGCTCCAACCACCTCAACAGCCCACCTGTAGGGAACACAGTAAAACCAAGCCAAAAATAATGAGAACAGGAGGATTAGAGGAAACGGAGCAGAGCCACTAGGGCCATCAAACACACACACACACACGAACTTAAACACACACACACACACACACACACACACACACAAACCTGCTTGGAATGGACAGCCATCCATCAGGTAGGCAGAAGGTGGATTTTAGGCCAACACAGGGCTAGATGAAGAAAATGTGTTCTGTTTGTAAAACAAATAGTTTAGTTAGGTGTGTGTGTGTGTGTGTGTGTGTGTCTGTGTGAGTGTATGTGTGTGCATGTGTGCATGTGTGCGTGTGTGTATGTATGTGTGCGCATGAGTGTGTGTGTGTGTGTGTGTGTGTGTGTGTGTGTGTGTGTGTGTGTGTGTGTGTGTGTGTATGTGTGTGCATGAGTGTGTATGTGTGTGTGTGCACGTGTGTGTTGATGTTTGGTGATGCTAGAAGCCAGGCCTGAGGGTACCTGACACGGCTCTTTTTCTCACAGCGCAGCATGATCCCCATTGCTGATAAAAACAGACCCTGTATTTCGCTTCCAAAAGAAAAAAAAAAAAAAAAAAAGTGAAAAAAAATAAATAAATGGGGGGCAAAAAGACAGAAACGTGGTGACGCATGCCTTGTGGCATCACCCATTAAGAGAAGGATCAGCCAGTGGCAGTGAGGAGTCACCCAGTCTGGGCACCGTCTCTCCCATGCCAGTCACCCAGTCTGGGCACCGTCTCTCCCATGCCAGTCACCCAGTCTGGGCACCGTCTCTCTCCCATGTATGCCCCTACACCACACACGCACTCCATGCCAGAGGCTGGCACACAGTCTGATGACGGCTCGATTAAACAGCCACTCATTTCACCTTGTAATTCAATTATTCTTTTGGATGGCTGTGTGTGTGTGCGTGTGTGTGTGTGTGTGTTTGTGTGATTGTGTGTGATTGTGTGATTGTGTGTGTGTGTGTGTGTGTGTGTGTGTGTGTGATTGTGTGTGATTGTGTGATTGTGTGTGTGTGTGTGTGTGTGTGTGTGTGTGTGTGTGTGTGTGTGTGTGTGTGAGAGAGAGAGAGAGAGAGAGAGGAATGTGTGTGTGTGTCTGTGTGTGAGAGAGAGAGAGGAATAGAGAGAGAGGGAGAAGGTGAAAGTGTGTACAAATATCTGTTCAAGTGTGTATGTGCATTTTAATTAAAAAAAAGGTGTGTGTGTCTGCAGATATTCTCCTTGCAGTGGTCAGCAGACAGGTCTAACTCCCCTGTGTGAGCTGAGCGTTAGCTGCTTATGTTCTTCAGAGGGGCTGCGGATGGAAGCCCGTTAGCCAGCTAATTAGGGCGCTAATGAGAGTAAATTGGGTGTACATTATAATTCAGAGAGACCCCCAAGTTACCAGCTGGCCTATCTCTCACTTCCTCATCTTCTCCTTGTCTTGTCTTTTCTTCCTCCCCTCTGACATCTATCCCTGCCTCTATACCTCCCTCTCTCTCTCTCTCTCTCTCTCCCTATCTCTTTCTCGCTCTCTCTCTCTATCTTTTGCTGTACTTTCTCCTCCTCCCCTCAAACGCCCTGCCTCACTCTTCTCTCTCTCAACCATCTCACTCTCTTATCTGTAGCCTAACATTTCTCTTTTTCACTCTCTATCTCTCTCTGCACCACACTCTCTCCTCTCTTACTGCTCTGTAATCAGCAACATCTCATTCACTTTGTCTGCTTCTTCCCGTCTGTCTCTCTCTCTCTCTGTCTCCCTCTCTCCATTTTGCTCTGTCTCTCTTATTATCTCTCTCCCTACCTCTCCCCCCCTCTCTCTTTCTCTTTCTATCTCCCCCCCCCTCCCTCTCTCTTTCTCTTTCTACCCCCCCCCCCCCCCTCTCTCATGTGTCATCAGAAGCCTACTAGTAAGATATGACAGAAGCTAATCATGATATTTCATGTTTCCCTGCTGGCATTTAAAGATTAGCGAATCTGTTTACACAACTCCTCTTGTTTTGGATGCCAGCGCTAGCTAATCATCATGCTTTTCCTTGAATTCAGGAGAAAAAGATGGACATTTTGTCTAAAAAGGTTCCCTTTAATCTCCTCATTCATCTGAGCTTATCGGCGGACCTCCAAAATGACAAGCAAGCCATGAGACGGCGGCTGCCTGCTCCCCACTCATCCATAATTATTCCTCCCTTTCTGCAATAATTATTCACATTTCCCTGTAAGGAAAAGCACATTTTGCGAGTAATGAGTGTGTATGTATGTGTGTGTGTAGTTGTGTGTGTGTGTGTGTTTGTGTGCATGTGGTTGTGTGTGTGCGTATGTGTGTGTGTGTGTGTGTGTGTGTGTGTTTGTGTGTGTGTGTGTGTGTGTGTGTGTGTGGATTCATGTCCTTCTGTCAACGGATCCTTGGACGATCATGTACATGGCTGCCAATTATCTTTCCGCTTGTACGAGTGAGCAAACAGGGACCCGGCAAATCAGAAACTTGGCTGGAAAGTACACTACTGGCAAAAGTTGGAGAGTTTGTGTGTGTGAGTGTGTATGTGTGTGTGTGTGTATGTGTGTGTGTGTGTGTGTGTGTGTGTATATGTGTGGCCAACATCCATTAAGAAGCCAGCTCCACTATAAAGGTCTGGAGATCTCAGATCGATGAGGCCCGTTGTTCCAGGGCCTCTCCCTTGTTTTGTGTTTCTCTGTAAATTGGGCACGCTGGCTGGGTTTGGGGCCCCACTCCTTGGCGCAGAAGTGGAGCAGGGGCGAAGTGGGGCGACTGTGTGTGTACTTGTGTGTCTGTGTGTGTGTGTGTTGTGGGGGGGGTTGCTGTCTGTGTGTGTGTGTGTTGGGGGTGGGAGTGTGTGACTGTTAGCGAGTCAGTCCCTGGTCCCCACACTAGCACTCCTAATCCAGATCAATAAGCATAGCACACAACAGCCAGCCAGCGCGGAGGCACGGTGGAAATGAGCCCTGGGCACAGACGTGAGAGCTGGAGGTGAGGATGCTGGGTAAAAAGAGGGAGAGAGAGAGAGATACAGAGACAGAGAGAGTGAGACATACAAAGAGGAGTTCAGGAAGGAAGAAGAAAAAGAGAGAGAAGGAGAGAGAAAGAGGGAGAGAGAGAGAGAGAAAGATACAGAGAGAAAGAAGTTCAGGAAGGAAGAAGCAAAAGAACAGAGAGAGGGAGAAAGAGTGAGTGAGTGAGAGAGAGAGATACAGAGAGAAGGAATTCAGGATGGAAGGAGCAAAAGAGAGAGAAAGTGAGGCAGAGAGAGTGAGAGATACAGACAGAAGGAGTTCAGGAGGGAAGGAGCAAGAGAGAGAGAGAAAAAAAGAGATGCAGAGAGAGAGAAAGAGATGTGTGAAAGAGTTGAGTCTGAAGAAACAGCCTGGAGAAGTGGCAAGTGCTATGGGGTGAGATGCAACATGGCAGAAGCCAGATGGATCCATGAAAAGTGATGTGTACACACACACACACACACACACACACACACACACACACACACACACAGTCAGTGTCAGTGAGTGTTGTGGGTAATCATTTATTCACTGGGCTCAAATCCCATGTATCCCCACGCCAGTCTGTTTCTGACAGGTAGCCTGTCCAAGCCCTCCTGTGTGTACCCACACCACACACCATCTCCCACACACACACACACACACACACACACACACACACCCACTCCCAGTCATCTTTCTCTCTGTATCTCTGTCACTCTCCCTCTCCTACCCGCTGTCTCTTCTTGCCCCCCCTCCCCCCTTTCTGTCTCTTTTAGTAAGTTTAGTAGTTTTGCTTTACTGCCACAGAACAGTTACATGTTTACATGCCTAGCCCTTTTTTTCCCCTCTCTTCCTTTCTTTCAATCCAAATCCAAATTCAAGCTTGGCTTTTTTTTAAAACACTGTGTTTCATTATCAGCTTATCAAAATGAACAACTGAATAACACTCAAGACGATCAGAGTGTTGAAGACACTTAAACTCGTAACTCACTCAGCTCCGGGAATTGAAATACTCAAAAAAAAAATTCAAACATGCCAAAAAGTTTAACTTTTACACATGCGTCCATCATCACCACTCACACTTTCACATCTTTCTTTTTTTTCCACACCTTCTCATCGCCTTCTCACCAGTTCCCTCTTTCTTTCTCTGCCTCTCCTCATCCCTCTCTACCTTACCTTCTGCTGCCTGCCTGCCAGCCTTAAACTGCTCAGGTGTTATTTTTTGCCCATCTGTCTGCTTTCGAGGGTGCGCATACAGGAGGTGGGGAAAAGTGTGTGTGTGTGTGTGTGTGTGTGTGTGTGTGTGTGTGTGTGTGTGTGTGTGTGTGTGTGTGTGTGTGTGTGTGTGTGTGTGCGTGTGTGTGTGTGTGTCCACATATGTGCATGTGTGTGTATATGTGTGTGCGTGTGTCCATGTGTGTGCGTGAAACTGCATATGTGCATGTGTGTGTGTGTCCATAAGTGTGTGTGTGTAGGGCCTTAATGAGGGAGCACATTCCCAGTTTGACAAGGCCGAGTCAGGGCTCTTTATGATCTGTGCCAATGGGATGATTAGCTCCTGTGGAGAGGTGCGCACCACTCAGCCAGGAGGAGAGAGGAGAGAGAGGGAGATGGCAGCACACTGGAGAAGGATGGCAGCAGAGGGGTGGGGTGTGGTGGGGTGGGGTATGGTGGTGGGGGATGTCCCTGGGGGGTGCGTGTGTGTGTTTTGAGGGAGGGATACCGTTGGACAGATTCAGGAAGTAGACAGCGTGCAGGGGGGTGGTAGATTTCAGGGACAGTCTGACCCATTCAGGCATCCATCACAGATCCACCAACACACACACACACACACAGACAGACACACACACACACACACACACACATACACAGACAGACAGACAGACAGACAGACACACACACACACACATCACACACACACATCACACACAAACACACACAAACGGTACACATACACACACACACACACACACAAAGTGTACACATACACACACATCACACACAAACACACACAAACTGTACACATACACACACACACACACACACACACACACACACATCACACACACACTGTACACAAACACACACACCCTCGACACCTTTCCAGGCCACTGGGGAAAGACGATGGGGGAAGCGGGATGCAAATGGCGAAGGGCTTGATGGGCTGGAAAGGAGGAGCGTTTATGAGTTTATTATTCGCCGACCGGAGGGGCCTCCGCAGGGCCGTCCGAGGCTCCTGATTGGAATTTCAACTAATGGAGGCGAGAGCGAAAGGAGTGAGTGAGCGCGGGGAGGCCGCCCGGAGTCAGGTAAACACTCGGCAGTAATACCTGTATCTAATGAGCTGTCGGCTGGCAAATTAACTCGCCGCACCGAGCGGCTACCCCCAAGGCCTCGCCACGGCTCTCCAACCCGTCCGCTAGCCACATTCCTCTTTTTTTAGTTTTTTTTTTCTCTCTCTCTCTCTGTCTCTCTCTTTTTCTCTCACTCTCACTCGCTATCCTTCTCCCTCTTTTCTCCCTCTGTCTCTCATTCGCTAATGGGAGCCTTTCCTTACTGTCTTTCCTTTTCCTTTTTGGAGGCATCATGCTAGCATTAGGGAGAGTGATGAAGGAGCCTCCGTGGCTCAGGCGTTTTGGCTGTGCTGCCTGGCAATTAACTCCCAAAAATTTGTTATCTCGAGGTAATTAATGAGGGCTGTTGCCTGGGGTCAACAATGAGATTATTTTTACTCTCTCTCTATCTTTCTTTCCTTCTCGCTCTGTCTTGTTCTCTCTCTCTCTCTCTCTCACTCTCTCTCTCTCTATCTCTAGCTGTCTCTCTCATTTCTCTGTCTTTTCTTTTCCCATTGTCCTTCTCCAAAAGAATACCCAACAATAAAGACAGCATAAATTCAGAATTACACACACACACACCCACACACACACACCCACACACACACACACACACACACACACACAGACACACACACACACTGTTGAGACCTGGAGGTGCATTTGCTGTGATCTTAGAGATTGAAAGAATCGAAGCCCAAGATTGTGTTCCTCACGGTCACCAGTCACTCTTCGGGTGTTTGCCCCCGTTGTGCCCCACAGCTGAGCTTTTTTTTCCCTCCAGTCAGCCACTTCATGAACTCTCAAACAGCTTGCCACACAAATCCATCATTCAACACAGCCAGCAAGGCAAGAGGGCCAGCCAAAAAAAGCCCCCTAAAATATCTCCATCGCCACCATCTCCACCATCTCCACGGCCGTATTTCACCGATCCACACGCCTCCTGTCTGACGGTTTTCTGTCTCTTTTTCTCGGTCGACGCTCACGCCACACTTTAATTAAGCGGCCTCACAAATCTTTCGGCAGAGCGGGAAAATTAATTAGAGGAAGACGTAGCGATTGAAAGAGGGCAGAAGAGATTAGAATCTGCACCCAGGACCCTGCTTTAATGGTCGTTAAGTTGCCATTTGTTTTCCTTTTAATGGGGGTAAAAAAAAAAATGAATAATTGTGTTGCAGGAACTCTCGTCTAATACTGCGGGAAATTGACACGCGCAAGAGGACTATTATGCGTTCAAATACACTTCTTATAAGTTGTATTATATCTGTGTTAACTGCTGTTTGGGGAGCTTAATTAAAAGGCTGTCGAAAAACAGTGAAGGGGCCAGGCATGGGGGGATTAGACCTTTGTGTAATGCCTTTTATCGTCATTGGGTGTTAATTCCTGTTTTAATATTTCCAGATAGAAAAATTGAAGGAGGGAGTGGAGAGAAGAAGAAAAAAAAGGAGCCTTGCGGTTCCTTTGTAACCACAGAGGCAGTGAGATGAGAAAGGTCTGGAAAAATGAGAGAGCTGGGAGTCATTAACCTTTCTCTTGCAAGCTAACTCGTTTTTCTTGTACGCAAGTTTGGTCTCTCTCTTTTCTCTCTCTCTTTCTCTCTCTTTTTCTCTCTCTCTCCCTCTCTATCTCTCTCTCTGATGGAGTATCTGGAGATAATTCCCATAGAAATAAAACTGACTTGTAGATATCATCCAAACACATCTTCATCACTATTCACCTGCTGTTGCTGCTGTTGCTGCTGCTGCTGCTGGTTCCGTGTCTCCCAGTGTCTCCCAGAGCTGCGGCACCCACACAGACTACAAACAAGCGGCCAGAGCCTCTTCACCACAGTTTTGGGATGGTCCATGTGAAAAAGAGCATCAACAGTCCACACATTCCTTCAGTCTCTCTTTCTAAAACTCTCTCTCT
>CM059270.1:8429563-8434563 GCA_030347295.1 Setipinna tenuifilis | reverse complement strand
TTGGAGCCAGTGGGGGAGATATGAGGGGGAGATGGGGGGTGGGCATCATTTCCGTCCCTACTTGGCCATTAGAGAGAGACTGTGGCCACAACATGACCCTCGTCCTCTGACCATTTTGCATTCATCTGAGCGAAGTGCTTCTCTCCGTCTAGTGATTTGAACCATCCCTCTTATTTGCTTTTCTGTTTTTCCCCCCTCTCTCCATCTGTCTGTATCTCTATCTCTCTCTCTCTCTATTTCTCTGTCTCTTGCTCTCTCTCTCTCTGTCTGTCTTTCTGTCTCGTTCTCTCTCCTTCGTTTCTTCCATCTGAAGGATTATTTGCGTCATTGCCGTGTTTAAATTGGCAAATCATTTGGCTCTACATAAATCTGTTTAAATTACATACCTCTTATCTTAATCATGAAATATGTTATCTGTCAATTACCCAGGAAACATGGCTTGGCGCACCATAGCATCACTGTGAAATTGCCCGTAATTGCAGTCAAATGCAGGTCGTCCGCCTCGACTTGCAGCCTTGGCGAGGCCATGGGGGAGGGAGGGATGGAGAGAGGGGGGGAGGGAGGGATGGAGAGAGGGAGGGAGGGAGGGAGGGAGGGATGGAGAGAAAGAAAGATTAAGTTTTGAGGTGCAGAAGTGAACTCTGTGGATGGAGCAGCAGGAGCAGTTTCCTCGTCGGAGCCATTGTCCTAGCCAGTCTCCCTGAACACAGAGCAAGCACACACTCAAAGCACTCAGTCAGTGAGAAATAGCCCACATTTGTGTGTGTGAGTGTGTGTGTGTGTGTGTGTGTGTGTGTGTGTGTGTGTGTGTGTGTGTGTGTGTGTGTGTGTGTGTGTGCGTGTGTCTGTGTCTGTGTCTGTGTCTGTGTCTGTGTCTGTCTGTGTGTGTGTGTGTCTGTTTGTGTGTATGTGTGTGTTTGTATGTGTGTCTGCCTGTCTGTCTGTCTGGCTGTCTGTCTGGCTGGCTGTGTTATGTTTGATACTGTAATTGTGTAGGTATTGTATAGGTACTTCTGTGTGCTGTACTTCTGTGTGCTGTACATCTGTGGCGAAGAGCTGTTCCAACCTGCTGTTTACTGACCCTCAGGAGTCAATAGCTAAAATGGATCCTATTGCGGATTGTGCTACGGACATCAAAAGTGGCTGTTACATAAAGATGATATTTAAACCATGCGTAGATTTAATGGGAATTCACATCACCTGGGTCATATGGTTTGCATGCATGTACTGTATATTTGATTGGAGTTAAGTGTTTTGCTTTCAGCATCATTTGAGAGCTGAAATTATTGAAAAAGTTTAAGGCTGCATTAAGTAGTTTCTGGTGCAGTAGCACCCAGATTGACCTGCTATTTCTGTTACTAACAGAGTTGTCCTTGCTGGACAAATTGAAGCTGTGTGTCTTTTTTTGCCATGTATGGGATAAACTCTGTCTGCCCTTTCATGCTTTTTTTTCTCTGTTTGCCTCTATCTCTCATACTCCATACTCTCCATCATCACTTTCCCTTTTGTTGCTCTTTTTGCTTATTCCCCCTCTCCACCTCTCTTTCACTCTTCATCTCTCTTTCTGTCTCTGTCCTTGTTTCTCTCTGTCTGTCTGTCTGTCTGTCTGTCTCTCTCTCTCTCTCTCTCTCTCTCTCTCTCTCTCTCTGTCTCTATCTCTCTCCATCTCTCTCTCCTCTCTCTCTCTCTGTCTGTCTCTATCTTTGTCCCTCTCTCTTCCTATTTCTCCCTCTGTCTCTCTCCATTTCACAAACAAAGACGTCCTCAGTCCCGCACTCGAGTGACTGTTTGGAGGGGATCAGTGGGGCATTGTTCTGTTGGAGCATTGTTTGAGAAGTTCAGCGCGTGTCGTTATCAGCCCCATATGGACACTTTAATGGAGACAGATGTCTGCCAGTGTTTGTTTAATTCCACGCTGGTTGCTAATTGTATCGGTCGTCACCGGACAGCCTCTGTGGGTGTGCCCATGGTCTGTGTGTGTGTGTGTGTGTGTGTGGATGGGTGTGTGTGTGTGTGTGTGTGTGTGTCTGTATGTGTGTTATCTCTGCTTCCTCATCCGCTGCCTTTCCCCAAATTTGTCCTTTATTTTTTCTGCTCGGACTTTTTCTCGCCTCTTTCCCGTTCTTCTCTTACATGGTGTTTCATTTGTGAGTGTGTGTGTGTGTTTTTTTCTTTTATCGCCTTCTCTAATCGCCTTTGCTTTTTAATTACCCTATTTGTCACCTACTTGTCTCCTCTCTTGGCATGTCCCACCATTCGCTCCATCTGGTAACCTTCTGTTTTCTTCCACTACCTGCCTCCTGCCTTCTTTTCCCTCTTTTTTCCTTTCTCTCCCTGTGTAACCCATCCCCTCTTCCTTCCGTCAACTGTATCGCCTCTTTTTCTACTGCATTTGTTTTTTTATCCAATTGTTTCTTTATCTCTTTTTCTCTATCTTTGTTCACTTCATTCCGTTATAAACTGTATTACTTCATCAACTGTATGTGTTCTTCTCTCATAGTATTCCTCTTTTATCCAACTGTCTTTTCACCGGTCTCTCTATCTGCTCCTGTCTCCGAGTCATAGGCTACCGTACATCTCTTATTTTCTCTTCCATCCAACTATATCTTCATCATTTTCTCTTTCTCTGTTTCTTTCTTTGTCCAAGGCTACCCTACGTCCTCCCTCCATCATTTCTCTTTTATATAACTATCTTTCTCTCTCTCTCTCTCTCTCTCTCTCTCTCTCTCTCTCTCTCTCTCTCTCTCTCTCTCTCTCTTTCTCTGTCTCTCTTTCTTTGTCCCAGGCTACGGTACATCTTTTCTCCTTTATTTCTCTTTTATATAACGGTATCTTCATCTTTTTCTCTTTTTCTCTCTCTCTCTCTTTCTTTGTGACAGGCTACCCGCCTCAGAGTGGCACAGGCACGCTGCAGATCTACCTGACGGATGTGAACGACAACCCGCCGGCCGTGCTGCCCCGCGAGGCCCAGATCTGCGAGCGCGGACGCCACGGCAGCTCCGTCAACGTCACGGCCACCGACGCCGACGAGATGCCCAACGGCGGGCCCTTCAGCTTCGACCTGCACCCCAGCGCCCAGCGCAACTGGACCATCTCACGCCTCAATGGTGAGGCCCCACCCCCCTCTCCCTCCCTCCCTCCTGCCCTCCCTCCCTGTGGTCCCGCTGTCCAATCAATGTGCCCCCTTCATGACAGTCAAGGACAAATCAGAGGAGCCAGAGGAGTTAGTGGGAGTGATATCAGAGACAAGAGGACAAAACATGACAGGAGAAAGTTTGAAAGGCTAATACTGACTAACTTTTTGTCAGTTCACAGTGCTACAAAAAAAATGACAAACGATTACAGCCGCTAAGCTGCTTTTGCCTTTCTTAGGTTATCCCGTCAGATAACAATTTGCTATTTTCACTTTTATTTGTGTCATATCACATATTCATGTGTCATACTCATTCAAGCAGAGCTGTCAACTTTTGAAGTCAGGTTGGCGTTGAATTTGGGGGAGCTGGTATCCAATGCGGGGATGGGGGTGTGAGGGGTGGGGGATGTGTCAGTGTTGCATGACTGACTCTGTGAGAATTGTCAGCCCTGATAAAAGTAAACAGTGCAACTTTTATGCTAAATCATTAGCGCCATATCCAGCACAACACAATAGTGATGAATGCTTGTGTGTTTTTGTTTGTGTCTGCATGTTTAGCTGATCATGCGCGGATCAGTTTGAGAATCCAGTACCTGGAGTCCGGTGTGTATGAGGTCCCGGTGACGGTGATGGACTCGGGGAACCCCACGCTGACCAACCAGTCCAGCATCATGATAAAGGTGTGTCCATGCGACGAGAACGGCGACTGCACCACCATCGGAGCTGTGGCGGCCGCAGGCCTGGGCACAGGAGCCATCATCGCCATCCTCATCTGCATCATCATACTGCTCAGTGAGTCTTGCACACATATACACACACACACACACACACACACACACACCCACACATATATATATATATATATACAGTATATCACAAAAGTGAGTACACCCCTAACATTTTTGTAGTTTTTTTATTATATCTTTCCATGGGAGAAGTCTAAAGACATAATACTTTTCTACAACGTGAAGTAGGCAATGTACAGCTTATATAACAATGCAAATTTGCTGTTCCCTCAAAATAACTCAACACACAACCATTAATGTCTAAACCACTAGCAACAAAAGTGAGTACACCCCTAAGTGAAAATGTGCCCAAAGTGTCAATATTTTGTGCGGCCACCATTATTTTCCAGCACTGCCTTAACTCTCTTGGGCATGGAGTTCACTAGAGCGTCACAAGTTGTCACTGGAATCCTCTTCCACACCTACATGACGACATCACGGAGCTGACCTTGAGCTTGAGACCTTGAGCTCCTCCACCTTCCATTTGAGGATGCCCCACTGATGCTAAATTGGGTTCAGGTCTGGGGAAATGCTAGGCCAGTCCATCACCTTCACCCTCACCCAAGACGTGGTCATCTTGGAGGTGTGCTTGGGGTTGTTACTATATTGAAATACCGCCCTGCGGCCCAGTTTCAAAGTGGGGGCATCATGCTCTGCTTCAGTATGTCACAGTACATATTGGCATGATGTTAATGAAGTGTAGGTCCCCAGTGCTGGCAGCACTCATACAGCCCCAAACCATGACACTTCCTCCACCATGCTTGACTGTTAGCAGGACACAGTTGTCTTTGTAATCCTCACCTGGTTGCCGCCACACACACCTTACACCATCTGAACCAAATAAGCCTATTTTGGTCTCATCAGATGGTTCCAGTAATCCATGTCCTTAGTCTGTTTGTCTTTAGCAAACTGTTTGCGGGCTGTCTTGTGCATCTTCAGAAGAGGCTTCCTTCTGGGACAACAGCCATGCAGACCAGTTTGATGCAGAGTGCAGCGTATGGTCTGCGCACTGCCTGACAGGCGGTCCCCCTACCCCTTCAACCTCTGCAGCAATGCTGGCAGCACTTCTACGCTTATTTTGA
>CM059270.1:8279563-8424563 GCA_030347295.1 Setipinna tenuifilis | reverse complement strand
GGCCCTCGCACTGTAGTGTTGATACAGAAATGTTTTAGGCAGTGAACGATTCTAGCCAAAAACACTGGATTGCCTATTTTTACTAATCACCAAAGAACGACTCTAATGCTTTTTATAAAATTTAGAGAATTGGTCCTCTGGCAGTGTTTGCATTCAAAAACAAAATTGGTCATGATAAACCGTCCAGGCTCAGTAAAAATGGAATACAACCATAATGACTTGAGCCAAACCATAAACAATTCCAGCCAGTCAAAATGTAGTCTGAGATAAAGAGGGGTTTAATTGAATTGGCTCTTGATGTCAACTGCCAGCACACACACACACACACACACACACACACACACACCAAAACCCAATGGCCGACTGTATCTATAAGAAGTGCACGTTGGATAAAAAGCTTAAGAGGGATATGTAGCTTTTGGACCATGCTGCCCTGGATCTTTTCTTCTGGATGGGTTCCTGATTTCTGACACTGTGGTTCTTTCTGTGTGTTTGTGTGTGTGTGTGTGTGTGTGTGTGTGTGTGTGTGTGTGTGTGTGTGTGTGTGTGTGTGTGTGTGTGTGTGTGTGCCAGTGCCAGTGCCAGTGCTGTGTGGCGTAGCAAGGAGACAGGAATGTGCCCTGCTGCCTGCTCCAAAAAAAACAAAAACAAAAAAACTGCCCAGCTCCATCATCCTTTCTGGCAGCATGCGCTCATATAGTAATCAGCACATGTACACAAGACAGGCAAAGGGGAGTGGACACAGACGTGGCGTCCAGTCCTTTTTGTTCTGTTTATGTCCTCATCTTCAGGGGGACGTTTGTGGTGATAAATAGGATGTCTCTGGCCTGTTTGGAATGTGCCGCCTGGCTGGACGATGCCTGGTGGGGCTGCTTGAGTGGGTTGGTGCGGAATACTTAAAGAGGGGTTTTTTTTTTGTCTCTGTATGCGCAATCATTCACCAGACGACTCATACCATGAACATCTGCTTCATGAAGTGCTGCTTTTTCAAGAGTTTTAGATGCAGGTTTTAGATTGTGTACGATGACTCATCTGTTATAAACTATGCAGCGAATTCAGGGGAAAATGCAGCTAAAAATGAGAGCAATAAACAGAAAGGTGAAAGGCTTGGCTTCAATAACATTCATATTTGATGTGCTTCTAGTCTACAGTGGTGAGGTCACGATTTGCCTTTTAAAACTCACATCAGTTTTGTCCACTGCTTATTCTTTATACAATTCATTGCAGCACAAACATAGCTTGGGTCAGCTTAGTTGAACTACTGGTGTTGAGATGCTGTGGCTTGAAAAGTGGAGTTTGTGGACTAGCCTCTCAGAATTTGCAATAAACAAGACACCCAAAGCAGGCACATCAGTACTGCTCGGGCTTTAAGTGAAGAAGACACGTAGAGACCACAGCATTTCATAGTCTTTAAATGCACAACACACTCTCACTCACACAGGCAAACACTCATCATATTTTAAAGCAGTGGTCAGGGCTGGTGTGACTCCCTGCGGAGAGCACCCTGCTGGCCTCTCCTGTGGTGCTGGGCCTCTTTAGGGTGCAACAGCTAACCCCCCTGTGGCGTTCTCTCCGGCAGGGCCTGAGGGCGGCGGATAACGACCCCACAGCTCCGCCCTACGACTCGCTGCTGGTGTTCGACTACGAGGGCAGCGGCTCCACCGCCGGATCGGTCAGCTCGCTCAACTCCTCCAGCACCGGCGACCAGGACTACGACTACCTCAACGACTGGGGCCCGCGCTTCAAGAAGCTGGCCGACATGTACGGCGGTGGGAACGACGACTAAAAATCACCTTCCCCTCCGCCCCGCTCAACCTCTTCTCACTCCACCCCAAAACCAATCCCCTTCCAAACAAAAAAAAGGAAGGGTTCCCACAGTCCCCTACCACCCCCAGTGCCAACCGGCCAAGCTCTCTAATCACAGAGCAGGACTCTCTTAATAGCCACACCCTACCACCAACGAACCAACCAACCAGTTTATCAACCAGTTTATCAACATCTACCGACACATCGCGCAACAGGCGAGGACTTGACAGGGAGGCAGCTTCATGTATCATTCTCTGCTGACTGTCTTAAATGAACACAAGAGAAACATTGTGCTGTGGTTATTTTCCTCTTTTTTGTATTCTGATTTTAACAATGACTTTGTTTTTCTTCGATGAAGGTATGTGCTCACAGTATTTTACTTGTTTGGGTTAGCCCTCCGTTAAGTGCAAGCTTATCTGATGTTACAGGGATACCAGTTGCTCCATCGTGCTGTTGCTTAGTTTTTTTTTCCTCATCCTGGCAGGTCCCACCGCCCAACTTTCCTCCAAAAGTTTTTCCCCAGTCCTCCACAGACAGCCAGGTTGAGCTGCATTCTGCTCCAGGAGACCAGAAAAAAAAGAGGAAAAAAAGTGCACAGCTTTCTCACAAGAGGAAGAGAGTGTGTGAAAAGGAGGGAAGGAGTTGCTATCTCACTTAACTTGAATTCTTCTGAAGAGAGAAGCACTGTTGTTTAAGAAGTGCCTTCACTGGTGCATTTAGTTCTTTGTTTTCTTGCTTCCTTTCTCTCCTTTTTTGTTGTTGTTGTTGTTGTTGCTTTGGAAATCCCTCAATCTCAGGATTGGTTGGCCACACAGACGGCTGGCGTGTCTCTCTCCTGACAAGCTGAGTCTGAGCCCCCATCCACCATCCCACCTCTGGCCCAGTGCAAAAGCCTCGTCAAGCTGTCTGGCTGCAGAGCCGAGATTTGGCCTTTGGGATTGTAGGGTTATTGGTAGTCTAGACAGAATCGTACTGTAAGTGCTTCATGTACTTCGCTTCATTGTATCGTGTGCTTTAAAGAAACAGAGATGAGAGACGAGATGGAGGAAGAAAACAAACTGTTTTTTTTTTTCTGCCGACATGTCCAAACACAGGGATGTGAGCGTGCTCAGTGTGAGAGCAAAGGTTGGCACAGTAGAGATGTGCATTCCTAATCAAACTATGTGTACTCCTTTAATCAAACTGTGCGTGGAGAATTCAATGATTGCTGATTGTATCGATACATAGTGTCCAGAAGTTGTAGCTTGGATGGCTGTTCAAATTTGGATGTCCACCTGTGTGAGTGTGTGTGAGAGAGAAAAAGGCAGAGAGAGAGAGGGAAAGACAGAAAGAGAAAGGGTGTGTGTGAGAGTGTGTGTATTTGTCCCAACTGTGAGAGACGGGGCAAAGAAAGTGTGTGTATGTACTGTATTGATGTTGTCGATTTCTTGTAAAGGATTCAAATTGGTATTGGGTGAAGCCCATGGGACAGGACAGACAGTGGCTTTCGTGATTTAACCTCTCTTTTCTGAGGTCACGTGAATCGTGTGTGTGGAACAGGTTGCGGGGAATGCATGAAGTTTCTCCCCAACACTGCTATCGTGTTACTCTAGTCAATAGGGTTGATTGTGCGATAAAACCGATATATATATATAAACTGTAAAAAGTCGAAACGATGTACAAAAAAAAGGGAACGAAAAAGATCTTATTTTTGAAGTATTAGGAAACCTTAAGCAGTTGGTGCTCCAGTTGTTGTTTTTTTTTCTTTTCTTTTCATTTCATTTCTTTCCCTCAGCACTGCTGAGAACAGGGTGACAGCACCCGACCTGAAGCTCTCAAAGTTCTCAGAGCCTTGACGTCTTTGCCCCTTTACAAAGAGCCTCCCTGGGGTTCTTCAGAACGACCCCCCCGCCCCTTCTGTAGTTCACATAGATGATTAATGACTTCCTTTTTAAATCACATCTCTCCAACGTCAAAAGGGAGACAGAGAGTCTGCCTAGATTACATGTTTCCAGTAACGTCAACAATGAAAACTACTTGTTATTCTGAAACTTTGAGGAGAGAGAAAAAAAAAGAACTCAGTTGTTTCAGTTTCTTTTTAATTGTCAGTAGTGTTCAGCTGAAGTGCTCCCAAGGGACAGAGATCAAAAACTGTCAAGGCTGCTCTGTCAGTAGCATAGACAGTGAGAGCTCCCCATTGAGTGACTCTCACAAGGCCAACCCATCCCATCCCTACCAGCCAGCCAGCCAGTCAGGACCAGTGGAATCACTCTGTAAAGAGCACTTCAAACAGACTGGGCAGCAGGTGCAAATTAGCTCCATTGTATGCTGTAATGATTAGATATGCAAAGTTTTGCCTTTATCTTTTGAAGGGTAAAAAAAAGGAAAATCTCAGTTGTACTCCTTCTGCCCCCTACAGTGTTCCGCAGCATGTTCTCTGTTCTCTGAGCCATTGCCCTAGCACATGTGGTAACGCCATACGACTGCAAGATTTCAATACAAGATTTATTCCATAAGCCACTGCGGTGGTCGACTTGGGAACAAGCCTGAATGGCAGGGTATGGCGCAATCGGGGGAGCCCATCTCTCCTTGAACCGTACCTTGTCTTCAGTTTCTTCAGCACCCATGCCACAGCCACTGTTTGAATGCGGTGCTGTCTGTCAGTCGATTCTGATATGACTCAGCGAGGAGAGACAGCTGAGCAGCGAGGAGGAGAGGCCCCAGCAGTCAAGACTGGCAGATGTGTCCATACATTAGCCTATTCCGTCTCTCCCTGCGGGGGTTGCCACACACGTAACAGTGGCACCTGTTTCGGGGGGAAGTACAGTATGCCTTACTGACTCTTCAGGCAGGGCATGGATAGCATGGGTTCTGTAACCTATTCAGTGACCAGTGGTATTCTGGTTAGCAGCCTTCAGAGCCCAGCCAAGAGTGACCAATCTGCCTGTGGTCCACAGGGCCAAGGGCATTTCCTCCAAACCACCAAATGACCAGGTTCTTTCAGTCAACCACTTAGCGTCCTTCATCTTCAAATAGCCATTGGCGTTTTGCGTCAAATCACCCTGCCCACGCATTTGGTGTGGCAATGCTTGCCATAACACGGACCTTAGTGGAACCTTCCAGACACACAAAGCCCTCAATAGCACCTACCACGCCACCCCCCCTCCTAACCTTGCCCATCACAGCAAATGCCTTGCGTTAGTTAATGAGTAGGAGGCAAGTGTAGTCAGAGACCAGCTTTGTGTCTGTTCTGATATCCATACTGTACTGTCTACTTAGGTTGAGTGTGCTTTTCAGAGACCTTCAGAGAGTAGGCAAAATTTGTGAGGCAAGCATTGCCCATCGCACTTAATGGAACAGAGTATACCAACTGCCAAAATCAAATCCACCGAGTAGAACAAAAAACTTGGGGAATGTCGTCCGTACCAAATCTGTCCTGTTGTTGCAGAGAATTGGCAGTTCGAGGCACCTTCATTCAACTACGTAAACAACATGGTGGCCGTTGAGTGCGATAAGTGCACATTGTTCCACACTCAGCATTTTGACCGTTATAAGGGCACCATCCAGGTCCTTTCAGTACACTTGTTTTCAAACGAAGAGTACTAAGTGCAGTGAGTATGGTATGGATATCGGAACAGACTGTTAGTGTCGCGTGTTAGTGCAGTGCTTAGTTGCTGTGCAGCTCCAGAGACGCCTCTGCTCCCCACTCTCGCAGTGGATGTGGCCTCTATCACAGTCTTATCAAAGTCTCCTCGCTTCTCCTTTGCTTCGGCAGAGAGCACACTTACGCTCCGATAGCCACTCCGTTTTTTTATATATATATCTCGTGCCGTCACAATCACAGTTGAATAAATACATGTAACTGATGTATATAAACTTTTTCTCTTTATCACTGTTTTATTATTATGATTTGTTTTTTTTAACACCACACACATTTTAATCATACTGTATGAACTTAGCTGTTGTTGTATTTTGTCTTAGATTTTTTTTTCTATGTATTTTATTTTGCTTTTATTTTCTCTTGTCATTGCAGTGTTTTTGGTTATGTCATATTGCTCTCCGAAGAATAACAAAGCTTCGACACACACAGAAAAGCCATTTGAGTTTATATAGTAAACTCCGAGGAATGCTAAGCCTTTGGTCAGTCTACATATTTACTGTCTATGGTTAACAATATGCTGTTGTACACAACTCTCCTATTGTGACCCCATCATTTGTGTTAAGAACTCACTCCAACATGCACACACATACACACACACACACACACACAAACACATACACAGAAATGCTTGGTCTAAAACCCTGTCTGCATCCCAAAATCCATCATGCCACAGTGCTACCCAGACAACTCAATCCCCTACTGACTATTTTTGCCCCTGTTGGGTCTATACCAGATCCTCTTTGTCTGCTGTCTGTCTGTCTGTCTGTCTGGGTGGGAGACAGAAGCACCAGGCCTGAGGCCCTCACGGATGAGGGCTCGGCGTGCAGAGCCAGCCAAAAATAAACACTTGTCTCTGCCTTACCAACCCTTTTTTTCGTCGCTTCTAAAAATGTTTGCTCTCAGCAACACCTACTGCGGCCATAGTCAGAGTTCAGGTAAGCTGTTGGAAAGAGAGAAAGAGAGAGAAAGAGAGAGAAAGAGAGGGAGAGCAAAGGGAGGAAGTCACATGAGGTGCTCACATCAGCAGGCCAAGCCTGAGCAGAAGGAGGTAAGGTGAGGTGCCATCTCAGGAGGGGGAAGCATTAAGGTGAAGATCGTGGATTGACAGATTTTCTCCACATATTTATTTTCTTCTATTTATTGACAAGTGGGAAAAACAAGGATTGTTTCAGTATGTTGTGGAAGCAGCCTCTTGACTTCAGTTTGCCAGCAGGGGCTGAGGAGAGTGAAGTTGGCAGTGTGGGGCTCTGTGTGTATGCTTGAAAGAAGACTCTCCCCACCCCACCCCACCCCCCCATGCGATTTTGGGTTTTGCAGTAGTATGCATTGATTAAGTTGTGTGTGTGTGTGTGTGTGTGTGTGTGTGTGTGTGTGTGTGTGTGTGTGTGTGTGTGTGTGTGTGTGTGTGTTTGTGTGCGAGTGTACTTACTCTGGTTGTAAGTGACTGAAAGTTAATAATTGCATTGTTTAACAGTGCCCCCTGGTGTAGTCAGAGAGATTTGCACACAGAGGCTTTCCTCTATGTATGTTGCAAATTTCAAAATTCTGATTCCATTGCATAACAGTGAATTATGTTTTGCTTCACCTCCTAGTCATATTGTATGTGATGCGGGTTATGAGCAGTAGCATTAACTGGCTAAAACACCCCCAAACTCTACAAGAGAAGACCAGAAACACATTCAAATGTGGACTGAATTTTGCCAAGTGTCAGCCACTTTGGATGTGATATGGCAAGACATTTGTACTTTTATCACGCCTGCATCTGGAGCCATACAACAACAACAGCATTGCAAATTTGATATGCCCATAACATCAGTGTCATACTGTTTTGCACTGTAGGCTAACTGTATTCAGGAAAAACAAACTACACACATGTAGAAGAAACCACACTGGGAAGGTTGTCTCTGCAGCATTCTCAGAACACTGAACTTGACCACACAGCAACTCTAATCCCCCTGCTCTAGCCCAAGTGGAGTTGCTCAATCGCGACACACCCCCCAAGGCGGGGTTCAGTTATCGAAGGAGGCGATTCGCTCCAGTGTAATGGAAAGAGGCTATAAGGAGAGCCGGCCACTGGAAAGTAGGGCAAAGTTAATTTCTAGCAGCCAACGCAGCTTGGGACCTCACACAAACCCGCCGAGTGTGTGGCATACTAAACAGTGACTACAGACAGGGTTGGCATTCGTGCCGGGAGCAAACAAACACTCAGTCTAATTGGAAATGCCCTAGGTTACTCACATTTGTGTGTACATAATGTAGTAATTGCTTGAAGCTAAATGGCTAAACCAGTTAGGCAAAATATATATGTACAATTGGAGCTTTTTTTGCATGTGTCTTTTTATAATGGACAAAGTAATTATATAACAACTATCATACAGAACATTTTAAAGACGTGTAGCAGCCCGCATGACAGAGGTTGTGTTCCAGAGGAGTTTCTGGAGTGTACTATACTCACACTGATTCCAGAGGAAAAATAAAACATCTAAAACAAAAATAGGAAAAAAAAATACACAGTCATTGCACAGTTATGAAGTTAAAGATGACTTTTTTGTAAACTGTCGACAGCACAAATATTTTGTATTGTTGTTTGTACCATTTTGTACCAAAAAGAGAAAAAAATGCATAAGAAAAAAAAAAGGGAAAAAAGTTTCTTGTTTTAAGCGTGTGTTTCTAGTGCCACTGCAATCTTGGTTTCCAAATACAGTTGAGTATGTACGCAGCCTTGCAGATCAATGGTGTAATATAGAAGCTGGACTGGCCCTTCCAATGCCAGTGCCCCTGTGTTATATAAATAAAGTTTCCCCTCATTTTAAATATCTTGGCATCTGTGTGCTCCTTTTGCGCATACACCAGCACATATGTGATTTATTAACAGAATTTGGTAGAAGTTTTAGTGGGGACTGAATGCAAATACTTCGTTGTAACGGTCTGTGTTACAGTGTATCTACATTACATCATGACGTACAGTGAAAGACAGTGGGTATGTTATGGGTTACACTTTATTTTACTGTCCTTGTTACATCAATTAAGCACAGTGTGTTACAATTTGTGTAACAATGTATAACATTATGTTATTAAGGTTAGTGTTAGGTATGTACAGTGTAAGTACATAATATTACATGTTGTTACATGCAGATACACTAAAAAAGGAACCGTACAGCAAGTGTTTCCTAAGTAGGTATGTACAGTGTACAGTACATGACGTTACATATTGTTACATGTAAATTCAGTACACTGTAAAAAGGGCCATTAAAATTAAGTCGGTTTTACGGCCCCCCTCCCTCCCCATACAGGGTAACAGTCTCAGTTGCTAGGCCTCTGTGCAAATGGCAAAATAAGAGGATTAAAAGAATCAATCTTCCTCTGCCGAGACATCAGAGAGCTAACCTATGAAGGGAGGTGGTCTGCAGGGTCTTTGAGGACAGCCTCAGTCTAAACACCATCAATATCAATGTGCTCCACCAATCACTGCAATTAACACTAATCAGACTCCTTGGCTGTTCTGCAACATCTGTTTCCCTGGAGATGTTAAAGCAAGTTTCAAGTTTCAGAGAAGCTCCAGTTTCTTCACGATCCTTGCATGCACATCAAAGAGTTCCATTACCTTTGTAGACCACAGTATTCTCGTTCCATACCTTCCCACCCACACACATATTATAAGGAGTTTTTATCCTTTAGCTGTGAAATCCTACTACTACAAATTGGATGCACATTGCTATCGCAAACATTACAAAACACATGAGCCATTAAAAAATGCTGGGAACATTAAATTTAGACTGATCATAAAAAGCAACTGCTTTATAAAATCACACTAATCTTTTTCTTCTTTCAAATTATTGTGATTGTTTAACTGCTCATTGCACCTGTATAAATTTTGGTTGTAATACACAGACAAGCACACGGACACCAACACCCACCCACCCACACACACACACACACACACACACACACACACACACACACACACACACACACACATAATTTCCAACTAATTATATTGTTAGTTTAACATTTTAATGCATCTTTAGTACTCAGTTTCAATCAAGTAGATGAAAAAATCTTTTTTGGATAAGATGAACCCCTACATACTTAAAGTTCAGCAGTAACCCTATGTACTTCAACTTGCTTCCATGTGAACAACTCGTTAAACGGGCTGTCTTTCATTCGGTGTTGCTCAATGAGCAATAGACTAGCAGTCAGTGACTGAAGCAGGTAAAACAGGAGAGCTGGCAGAGAATGTGATCCAAAATGAGACTGGGTCTTCCTTCATTTGTCTGTGAGGAGCCTGTACTTGTCTCCCCACCTGTCAGACAGTGCTCCTTCCATTTTCAATAAAAAAGGCATCATCTGCCACTTCGATTTTAATGACTGTCTGCCAAGTCTGTCTGCGCAAACAAATCATTAGTCAATCAAAACAGCACCTTGTTGTTTGAACCAAGGGTGCAACGTCTCTTTGTAAGCACAAAAGCTAGACCAACAATCTACTCGGTTTTTAATTATTTAAACCTTTTTTTAATATAACACAAGGTCTTGTTTTTCTTTAATTATGCTGAATCAATAAGGTGGTTTGAATGAGTCATTCCGCAGAGATACAAAATTTGTAAAAGAGTCTTCCAGTGGGAAACATAACCCCTCACTCTCAAGCACACACATATGCATCCACACACTTACACTCATCCTCACACTTACACACATTCACTGACTTGCACTGATATTATCCATCCGTGCCAGAACCATTTTCTCCCAATCTTTTGGGCTGAGAGATGTGCATGTGGCATACTGTGTGTCTCTCTCCATTACTATATCATTGCTGAATAGCAGCGTGAATGTAACGAGGGTAGAGATCGCACACCGAAGCTATGATTTTACAAATCTGTATTTGATAGAAAAGCCGAAAAAAATACGTTCCATGCAGAGAATTAGGAAACAAACGTTTGGGGTCTAGCCCATCATCAGCGTTTTCAAACTGGAAACGCTGATGACGAGCCAGACCCAAAATGTTTGCCCAATCCTGTGTACGGGCTGTATTGTTTTCGGCTTTTCTAGCAAATACAGATTTGTAAAATCATAGCTTGTGTGTGCGATCTCTACCCTCCCTCCATGTATAGTGTTTGTTTTGTAGTGACGCACCAGGTGAAACACTGGATTTAGCCATGGGCGCAAACACCACTCCTACTTCCCTGAATATCAGCGTGTACAAACATCATGCACAAACAAACCTGTGACATGCCACTCATAGGGTATGTTCAATAAAAAAAACAGGGGGAAAAGACTAAGTTATATCTAAAAGAGTAAATAATTAAAAATATTTCTTCACCATTCCTGATGTTATCTTTCTCATCAGAAAATGTCTTCACAAAATCAGACAGACTCCAGTGCTAGTGCCAGTGTTTCTTCTCATGTTCTCACACAAAGTGATCACGAGCCACTGGTCCAGTGGTAATACAGTAGTTACCGTGTATACAACCCACCCCCTCAGGCTAATCCAGTTGACCAGGAGGTTTTGCAAGATTGGGGGGGGGGGGGTTTTACCGTCAGGAGCCAAAACACGATGAACCAAAATGTAATGTCACCTGGTCAACCCTGGATCCTGTGACTCTCACTCCAGTTAACACATTGACTCATAGCTCCACCTCCAGTGGTCCAGAGATAAATCTCCTGATTCTCCCTCCTCAGGTCAGAACTGAAGCAGCCTTTTGGATGAAAGGTGAAACGTCTTCATACTCCAAAAAGAAGTACAGTTGCTTACAACCTGATAATTACAACCTAATAATCACATTGTCTGTAATTTTTTAATTTTTTAAATCCACTGAACAAGCAAGTCACCCATGGCAGGGATGAAACTGGTCACAGGTGGTAGCTGGGTGACATGAGCCTAAAGGTGTGGTGTTCAGGAGAAGACCAGCTCTAATGCCTGACAATTTCAATGTGCCCAATATGTCCAAATAAGGCCAAATAAGTAAAACCCTAATTCTAAACAAAAACAATATACACAAATACACATACACATACTCGTTCTCTCTATGTCTCTCTCTCTCTCACTCTCTCTCTCTCTTTTTCTGGTTCTCTCTCTCTGTCTCTCTCTCGCTCTCTCTCTCACACAGACACACACACACACACATATACAAACACACAGACACAGACACAAACACACACGCACACACACACACACAGAAACACACAAACACAGGCACAGACACAGACAGACAGACAGACAGACAGACACACACACACACACACACACACTGTTGTAGAGTTCAAAAGTCATAGGCAGAGGATGGGTTTCTGGGTACACTCCTCTAAATACTTTGTTTTCCTCCTGAATTGTAGGTACTTCGGGGGAGAGAACAAGATCACACATTAAGCCTGACAAATGTTGTGTACTCGGTAATGAGAGAAGCCCCCGAACACATCATTATTACCTAAAATTACTCACCGAACCAACTCTTACGGTGAGCCAAGTTTTCAAGGCTAATGAAAATAGCTTGACAGAGGGCTAAAGAGCATTTCACAATAAATTAGTTCATTATCCTCTCAGTTTTTCCACATCTTTTTTCAGATACCACACAAAAAGCCGAACGGTTTATTTACCGACCACGTTAGCGGCCATGTCCCACTTTTGACCTTTTGCGTACAACTGGTAAACATTATTCATTAATGTACTTCATTAATTCAGCTCTCTCTTGTTTTTATTTTGCCTAAGCAGTGCTATTAAATGTCATTTTTGACAGGTTGCACCCCCACACATTTCAAGAGGTCCTTAACTACACAATGAAACACTGAGCAAAACATTCTGCAAAAGTGCTTATATTGAAAGTATGTGGCACTTTCTTAACTTCAGAGCTGCACTTACAGCGTTTCCTCATAAGGAAAAGAGACAAAGACTGTGAGATGGAAAAACACAGGGAAAGATAGAGGGCCAGTGAGAAAGAGTATAGGAGAGAAAGAATGAGAGAGAGAGAGGTTTGGGAGGGGTGTGTGTGTGTGTGTGTGTGGGAGTTTGTGGGTGCATGTTTGCACAAAAGTGTTCATATCGACTCAGTGGAATTTGTGATCGCAAACAGCATGAAAGTGCCCTTTGGGCTTTCGTTAGCTTCATCCTCTCACAACATGCAGTTCCCCAGTGTGGCGATGAATTCAATTGTAATGGCCTGATGGGGAGGGGGCAGAGAGGAGAGCGAGGGCCGAGAGAGGGTGGGCAGAAAATAGCCACTCATAACGGCTTCCCTCTCTGATATATGACTGGAGAAAGCCAGGCACGAGGCATATTCCCAGAGGAGAGGAAGAAAATGCAGCCCATGAGGTGGATGGAGATGGAGATTCAAAACTGTGTTCTCATTTGAAGGGTTCTGTTTGTAAGGAGGGGGGGGGGGGCTTAAGCATTACTATCATAATAAGGCAAAGCAATTGTTGCTATTGATTTTATTGTCTTACATACGGCCAGATTGATTTGAATGCGCAGTGGGTTATATGCAAAGAGATGCGTGACCCTGGACTGAACTCATCTAAGGCATTTTCTATCAGAGGAAAGCCTGGCAGGAGCAATGGCCGGAGGCCTCAGCTCCACGACTGAGCTCGCAAGTTCAAACAGTCAGCAGGAGGAATGGCATGCCGCCATCAGTCCTCACTGTACCGGTATTACCTCATATTTCATTCACTATCATCCGCATGCTAAGAGTTGCCCAAACCCAATATATTCTAACCTAATTAAGGGAATATGCAGCCAAGGCCCCCGGCCCACACCATGTAGCCTTGGTGACGACACTCAGGAAAATCCAAACAGGTTTCTATCGATTTAGCTTTATAAAATCTTCAGTATAAAGTAAAACATTCACAGAATACTGTTAATAGTGATCAGTTCTCTTCTCTTGGATAAGCTGCTTCAAAACAACATCCCAGCATTTTGGCCACACATTTGGACACTTTAATGACATGTCAGTATTCTTATTCAATATCTTCCGACACAAACTGTCAGTTGTACACTTCAAGTGTGGCAGCACTGTAGTTCAGTGACAGAGAGAATGTTCTGATGTAAGATCAGGGAATCCTGTGAGACGGTACATCTGTGAATCTGTTTCTGAAACAAAGAACAACGCCTAATAATACTCAGCAGAGCTGTCACATCCAGTGTTACAGTAGAAAAATCAAAGCTAATTTGAGATTATTGTTTTTCATGGTGTATGTTTCTCAGGTTGGGGAGGGGGGTAGAGGCCCCATAACCGAATTGACCAATGGAGGGGTCAGCAACAGAGAAACTTTACTGACTCTCTTCTGGGAGGAAATCTAATAGCACATTTCCTTGCTCTGTTTTCTCAGGTTATCGGCATTCCTTTCTTTCTTTCTTTCTTTCTTTTTTCAATTTTATTTCTTTATGAAGAAAAGTGATCTAATCAGGGGGTAGGTGAACCAAATCTCAAAGGTATACTTCCAGACCAGAAAAGCCATAAGAATGAAGCTACCGCATGAATAAGAAAGAGAGCGATAGAGAGATGTACAACCAGAAACATTATAAGCAAGGCTTTATAGAGCGTGGCTAAAAATATTTAAACCCAATTTAACCAATGGCCCTTTAAGACTGTAAGAAAAGAAATTGTAAAAAAAACATCTATCACTGGAAAAGCTACTTAGAACGTGTATATAAATTCATGTAAATACATGCACTTACTTATTTTCATGGCATGCTTATTTGCATAAAATACGTTTGTAAATTTGAATTGAATGTGAGAATGTTTAACCACTGTATTTGCGAGGGAGTGTGTGTGTGTGTGTGTGTGTGTGTGTGTGTGTGTGTGTGTGTGTGTGTGTGTGAGAGAGAGAGAGAGAGACAGACAGAGACAGAGACAGAGAGACAGAGAGACAGAGAGAGAGAGCAACAGAGAGAGGCAGAAAGACGGGGACAGAGAGACATAGACAGAAACAGAGAGAGAGAGAGAGAGAGAGAGAGAGAGAGAGAGACAGACAGACAGACAGAAACAGTGAGATAGGGCGGGCAAACAGGTAGGGTTTCACTTCTAGTTCTGTGGTAGCCAAACTGTGAGATGTTTGCAACAAGAGGAGAAAAACACACAGTAATTAATCCCCCAACTGCCTAAGTTGCCCTGTTCATCCGTACAGTTGACCTCCCTCACTGTGTGGATTGGATCATCCTAAGTAAAGTTATGACAGTATCAAAAAGACAAAAATAAAACATCAATACAAACAACATACAACTCAAACCATGTTATTGATCCATGTTGGGAATGACTCACCTGCACCTTACACCTTTGCCATGTCAATTTCCCAGCACAGCTTCAAACATATTGCACTATCCCCTAGAGCGGAGAGGGGCAGGCCTTATTAGTGGAGGCCATGGTTGGGGGGGGGGGGGGGTAGTTATGAAAACCTCTTTCAGTCCAACATTCATTTTATTCATACTGATTTAATGGTGATGAGGATCTCCTGCTGGTTCACTAACTGACATATGAGAGACAGCAAGATGGATAACTTTTTTTTTATTATAAAATGTAGCGAAAAAAGAACTCTGTGTTCTGACATACTCTATGATGAACATGCTTGTTTCCATCTGTGATCTGTCTATAGCTCAGACAATAGATTGTATGACCTGTTGCTAATGTTGCACATTTTGAATGATATTACTGTAGCAGATCTGAAGCAATCGATTGATGTTCAGATTATTTCCATGTTCCATGCCTATCACAGTATCTTTTAAAAAATGATGTCTGGAATCAGCACACACTCCTCACATCACTCACGACTGGCCCTCTTTTGCAGAAAGGTGGTTTTCAATTTATGCACGACTCACTTCATTCCACGGAGTGGGCAAGTAATGGCAGTGATCATTCATTGAACATTGTGTCCTCTGTCTACAGCTAGACAGCATCTGGAGAGCACTATCTGCTACTGCAACAACACCTGACACAATACAGGCCACAGCCAAGGATGCGGCGCATTCAAATTCCTCCTTTGTTTTAGGTCCCATTTTATTCAGATGCATATTTGTTTTCCACATCATTTAAAACACATTGCAGTGTTATTGTGGCAGACAGTTATCTGGTACACTCACGTATATTTTGATGTAAATGACTAAGAAGTTGTTCTCACAAAAGAGGAAGACCCAGCGCACTCTCAGGCAGACTGCACATGTAATTGATAGCTGCTTGGCATGGTAGCTGCGCCCTGCGATTTGTAGAATCCATAAAAAGAGATGTCTGGGTAATTATGTTTGTCGTGATATATTGAAAGCAGGAATCGGTAAGCTAATCAGAGAGGCTGACAGCTGTGCAGTGCAGATGCTATCAGACCCCTTGTCCAAGGCAATGAAATGAGAGCAGGTCATTTTAACAGGTAACAGCTGTTCCTGGCTAATTTGTTCAATTAGGAGAGAGGCTCACAGAGGTTGAAGTAAGACTCAGGGAGACATCTATTTTGATGTTTTTTTTTTCCCTCTTCCAAGCAAGAATACATTTTTTACTGGCTATAACCTTATACATTTATTTCTATATATTTGTTGTCATGGTGTATTTGAAGAAGAGTTGTGTTGTGGTTCAGAGAAGACATTTTTCATCTTGGATTGTCTCATTGTGGTGCATTAAAAAAACCCTTGAAGACACTCAGAAATGGGGATTTGCTAGTGGTCTGAGCTGATGG
Source organism: Setipinna tenuifilis (assembly GCA_030347295.1). Taxonomy (NCBI): domain Eukaryota; kingdom Metazoa; phylum Chordata; class Actinopteri; order Clupeiformes; family Engraulidae; genus Setipinna; species Setipinna tenuifilis. The sequence goes on along the minus strand of CM059270.1, from coordinate 8,408,470 downwards.
TGAGAAGGCTGGTCAAACTAGACAAAAGAAATTAAATTAAGCACCAGCAGGGTTGTCCATTAACTGCACATGCAGAAATACAGGGTAAGCAATGTTTCTATACTGTACATAAGACAAAAACAATTTTTGTCAAATGCATGGTTTAGAGTATCTGAAACATAAAAAAATATAACATAATATATAAAAAAAACATGGAAACTTATGATCCACCCTGTATATGCTCTGGTCCAGTCAAGAGATGAGACTCCGTTGATGCTTCAAGCGAAAACCCACCAAGTCAAGTCAAGTCAAATTTATTTGTATAGCGCATTTCATACACAAAGGCAATTCAATGTGCTTAACAAAAATAAAAGCAAAGGACAATTTAAAAGCATAAAAGATAAAATAAGTTTAAAATATGTATAAAATAAGTAAAAGACATAAATCAGAAAAGAGTAAATCAGAAAGCAACAGGTAAACATAAAATATAAAAGAGGTAAAAAATAAATTAATTAAAGGTGAATCACCAGCAAAAAGCATCTGAAAACAGTTTGGTCTTAAGTCTAGATTTGAAACTTCCAACAGTAGGAGTATTTTTGATGTCTTCTGGAAGCTGGTTACAAAGCTGAACTGCATAGCAGCTTAACGCTGCTTCACCACATTTTGTTGTGACAGCAGGTTTTACCAGCAGATGTTTCTGCTGTGATCTTAAAGACCTAGTTGGTTCATATAGCAAGAACATATCCAACAAGTATTTTGGTCCCAACCCACAAGAAGCGATGCCTTAAAGTCAATTCTATAACTTACTTGGAGCCAGTGCAGGGACCTTAAAATTGGAGTAATGTGTTCAGTTCTTCTTGCTTTTGTAAGAACCCTTGCTGCTGCATTTTGGACCAGTTGAAGCTGTTTGATGGTCTTTTTAGGAAGGCCTGTGAAAAGGCCATTGCAGTAATCTACCCTGCTGGAAATAAAGGCATGTACAAGTTTTTCTATATCTTGTTTTGACATAAGACCTCTAAGTGTCTTTGGAAACTGCATTGCCATTGCTGTAGTTTCAAGGTTGCCAGCCCTCTGCCCTGTAGTGGCCCAAGCAGTTGTGTGTGTTGCCTGCTGGCTAGCTACGCCTCTGGGTATAGTGTTGGATGAGCGGAAGTGAAAGGCATACAGTGCTGGGTGTGTGTGTGTTGGTTGAGGAGTTGGGGAGTCCAGTCTAAGTGTGAATTTAAGGTTTTGACTTTACTTATTGAGCTGGTAAAGTGTGCACTCATATAGCACAGATGCAGAGGCGGACAAACCGGCTTGAGAAAGTAAAAGTCCTGCCATGTATTCCCCCTGCCTGTGTTCTCAACACAGGTGATTTCACTAAGTAGCCCATCTGCCTAGAATCTGCTGGTTTAGTGAATTGGCTGGAACAAATATGTGGCAGGATTTCTACTTTTTGAACCTGGGATGTCCGTCTCTGCATAGATATAAGGCCACTTACAAATGCCAGTTCGGCCATGCCTAATCTGGTTCTCCTTTTTCATCTAAATGCACATTAGGTCACCTAACCCATAAAAAGAGTGTCTGCGTGAACCTTGCTCAGAAATGTCAATACCAGCCCTAAAGTCAAATCATCCAAATGTAGTATCCAAAAGTGTTCCCTGATTTCAGTGGAAAGGATGCTTTCAGTGGAAGGAAGGATGTTATGGCACATTAAAATTGAAATTAAAATGGCATTTTGATATTTTGAGACGTGGACGTGTGTTGGCTCATGTTCATTGCCTTTTCAAGAGAACGATTTGGGTATTTCCAGGTGAAGTAGACAAACTGACCTGTTGATAACACATGACTGCAAAATCTACCCATGAACCAGTTGTTTCTCCTTTCTTTACCTAGTGTTTTCCAAAAGCCCACAATGTTATTTATTAATTAATTGACTTCTACTTGCATCGCTCTTCTAAATGAAACCCTAAGGCTTGATGGCCCTAGAGTAAATGCATTTTGTTTAAATTTAGGTCCAGCCTACTTTAGTTTCTTAAACGCGATCATTAACAGAGTTACAGAGTTCAACTGTGTCTCCTGCCAATATTTCCTGACTAAGCAAAGCAGGCAGAGAGTGATTAATAGCTGGACAGATTTTCTCCTTTACAAGGTAAGAGGACTCATATTTGTCTTTTTAATGAACATTTAAATATTTATTTAAATTAGTTTAGTCTTCCTTTCATTTCATTCTTGTGAATTTCTTTATTGTTGTCCCTTTTACAATACTGTATGTACCTTAAAAATCCTGCAAGCACAGCACTATAAAAAGGAACCGAGTATTATGTCTTTCCTAAATGAGTAACCCTAGTTTCATGTCAATGACATTCAATGATTTCTCTAAATATTTCCCCATGCAAGGCTTCAAAATAGCACAAAGCTTGCTAGGGACAACTATATATGGGGTATGTGTATGTGTATTTACTCTTTCTGTGGAACAGAGTTCGCCACAACCAAACTATGGCAACTAGCAGTGCATCCGGACAAGACACTGGTAAAAATGAACATACAGAGATTTAATACCGTTCTGAATTACTAACAAAATGAAATCTTTTCTGCTTTTTGAAAACAAGCATTTAACTATTGCAACTCTATGAAGTGAATTACATCAACCAGTTGGTGAACTAAATATAACACACAAGATCTACTGTTCCCCTGACATGAGTCTATTAGCAATGAAAACTAACGCACCCTTATCGGGTGATCAAAGTTTAGAGCCTCTGTCAGTAAATTGAGTCTCTGTGGACTGTGTGACCATGCAAACCAGATGACATCAGCAAACCCAGCTGTGAGGAGAGAAGAGGTGCCCCCTCTCTGTAAACAAGTACCTGCATAGCAAGAATCCCACTTTTTTACATGGTGAAGCAGCAAATTTGAACTAGTTAAACACAAGCAGGCTACCTCCCCAAAATATGAAGTATGCACCCCGGGGAGTAGAACCGAAAGAGCAAAGGGACACACGAGTGACTCTTGGGGGGTGTTTGCTGCTGGTAGCAAATCGAGCTGGCCACTGTTCATGGTGTGTGCCTTACAAACAGAGTGGAAAAGCAGATAGCAAACAAAAAAGAAAACAAATCCCTATAAAAAGTTTAGGTAACACTTCCTAATAAGGGGCCACAATAAATACTAAAGTGGGGGGGGGGCAACAGGAAGTTCCCATACAGTATACCCTGTCAGAGGTAACAGTACAATGGGGGTACAAATCTATATGTTCAGGTACAGTCAACATTAATGTACCACCAAAGGCTAATATTTGGACCTTAAGCCACTGATGTGTACCTATTCAGCTCTGGAGAAGGTACAAACTAGTTGTAAAATAGTGGCTAGTGCTGAGGGTACTGGTGGTGTGACAAGCCTTTGCAGCCCTAAAAGTACAATTCTGTATTGTCTTTTCTGAGAGTGTACTTACACTTTGGCATTGGTCAAATCATCATTTTTTTATTCTTTCTTTCTTTTTAGCTTGTTGTTGCATTTCTAGATGGAGGAAGACATGGCCATAAGACGAGAATTCAAAACATTCCTGTTTTTTGCACTTGCCATAATTCTACAGCATTCTACTGCACAGGTAACAACACAATGCAAACTGATGTCCCTTTAACCTGGATAGCTTGATATCTATCTTGCACTTACAAGTGCCCTCATCTGACCCAAAAATTAAAAATTTTGCCTGTCACTTTCAGACGTCTCTTTATAATGTCCAGTTTTCCAAAACTCTTAATACAGTGTGCTTTACAAATGCATCTGAGCACATCGGTAAACATTTACTGTTATTTTTAAAGCCCATGTACAGGTGCTGGTCATATAATTAGAATGTCATGAAAAAGTTGATTTATATCAGTAATTTCATTCAAGCACCCCTAACAAACCTATACTTATATCAAGGGCAGTTTCATCAACAAAGCATGAATAAAGAAAGCATAATGAAACACTGTGTCATGTTTCGTATTTTATATTTTATTCTCATGCAATTTTCAGGCACTTTTATTTTGACAACTCATTCGAACAGGAAGTTGTTGGCGGCCATTTGACCTTGACCATTTTGAGTTTGCTTTCAGTGGAGACAGCTGTCTTTGTCTGCCACTCCTCATTTGCCAAACTTTCTATGCTTGTTCAAGCAACGTCTGTAAGTACACTGTTTTGAAGTAATTCATGTTTCTAGTTTAAGTTCATGCTGGAAATTCATATATTAATGTTAGAAAGTTAAAAATGCAATTAAAAACGAACTATTTTGGCAATGGCATAGTGATACACATGGTGTTATTAGGCAACAGTAATTCATCATTCATCTTTTACAATTTTTGATGTATGTTGTGTATATGTTTGTATTTTAGTTTTACAAATTAAAGACTCAGTAAAATCACAAGAAAGACAATCTGCTTCTGTGGAGTTTCTGGGTCTCTGTTTAGCTGCTTGGATAGCTACTCCTAGCGAGGCCAAGACAGTAAAAAGACGGCATCACAGCAAGCATGGAGCTGCGCTATCACACAGCTAAGTGGCAAACAAGCTTACAAGTGGCTCACATGTACTGAACTGTCTGCGAAGCTCTAGTTAAATGATGGAGCGGAGACCATCAGCGAGATATGAAACCTATTCATCCGCATCTCATGGTGCCCGAGCTTCAGTTAGCTCCAGATCTAGCATGGTGTTTTTACAAGCTAAGGCAAAAGCCGAAGCAGCTCAAACCAGAGCAACATTCATGAAAAAGGAAGCAGATATTAAAGTGGAGCAAGCACGTCTGCAAGCCTTACTGGATTCGCTCAGAGCAGAGCAAGAGCTAGAAGCGGCAAAAGCTGAAATGCATGCACTAGAAGCTGGATTAATTGAAATGGGCTATGAGATGAGGAGCTGTGCCTCTAGTTCAGATCTGCAAGATGCTAAAAACCAACTTATTACCAAATATGTGCTGGAACAAAGGAGTGTTAATACTGGTGGCACACCACATCAGATGAGGAGCGAAGATGTTAGCACACCAAATCCCCATGCTGCTACAGATCTACAAACGCCAGTTAATCACACAGCTGCTGATTATGGCCCACCTCCTCTTCTAAGCGCCCCGGGAGTTAACAGTCAATTACCTCGCCCAAGCAATGGTGACCCACCTATACCTGATCCGCAACGATCTATCCTCAGAGTGGCTGCTCATGATGATTACCAATCTTTTAATCTCACCAGTGATCTTGCCAAGTTCCTAGCTCGCAGCCGCATGGTAACTTCAGGGCTCACTTCCTTCGATGATCAGCCCATAAACTACTGGGCTTGGAAGGCATCATTCAAAAGTGCAATAGCTGGCTTAGATCTCTCCGCTGCAGAAGAGCTAGATCTTCTTGTCAAGTACCTAGGCAAGGAATCAGCCGAGCAAATCAAGCGAATTAAAGCTGTTAATATCAGACACCCACCAGCTGGCTTATCATTGGCCTGGGAGCGGCTTGAGGAGACTTACGGCTCACCTGAGGCTATAGAGCACGCACTTTTCACGAAGGTGGAAAAGTTTCCCAAGGTCACAGCTAATGACCCACGCAAGCTACGTGACCTAGCAGATCTACTGTCAGAGCTAGAGTATGCAAAGCTAGATGGCAGTCTACCAGGCCTGTCATACTTAGACACCGCCAGAGGCATACACCCCATAGTGGAGAAATTGCCTCACAACATACAAGAGAAGTGGATATCGTATGGCTCAAAATACAAGCGCAGCCATCTCGTCAGTTTTCCTCCATTCTCTGTATTTGTGAAGTTTGTTCTCACAGAGGCTAAAGCACGCACTGACCCTAGCTTTAATCTCTTCGCTTCTTCGTCTACACCTGCACATCTGAAAAAGGGCTACTCAGACCGGCCAGCTAAAACACCTGTAGCGGTCCACAAGACGCAAGTCTCTTCTACTGGAGAGTCACCCAGTGAGAGTGAGAACAATGCAGTGAACCCAGGTAAACAATGTCCGATCCACCAAAAGCCTCATCCGCTCAAGAAGTGTCGCGGGTTCAGACTGAAGACTTGGGATGAGCGTAAGCAGCTACTAAAAAAGTACTCCATCTGTTTTCGTTGTTGCTCCTCTACTCAGCACCTGGCTAAAGATTGTACAGCTGAAATCAAATGTACCGAGTGTGAGAGTGATTCCCATGTATCAGCACTCCATCCCGGTCCAGCCCCTTGGTCATCCAAAGCGTCTCCTCCCCCAGCAAGCCATGGCGGGGAGGGTGACAAAGCGGACAGTCAGGAGGTGACTTCCAGGTGTACACAGGTGTGTGGAGAGGGAGTAAGTCCACGAGCATGCTCCAAAATCAGCCTTGTCAATGTGTACCCAGCTGGATGCCAAGAACAGTCCAAGACAATGTACGTCATTCTGGACGATCAGAGCAATCGCTCCCTTGCTCGCTCTAAGTTCTTTGACATCTTTCAGATCAAGGGATCTTCACACGCATACACATTGAAGACATGTGCTGGGTTAACGGAGATGTCTGGAAGGAGAGCTTGCGGATTCATTGTTGAGTCTGTTGACAAAAAGCTGAGTCTGTCCTTACCTACTCTTCTGGAGTGTGATCAGCTCCCGAGCAACCGCTCCGAAATACCTACGCCAGAAGCAGCACACCACCACGCTCACCTGAGGTGCATTGCGGATGAAATCCCACCTTTGGATCCCGGTGCTGACATCCTCCTCTTGTTAGGCCGGGACATCCTAAGGGTGCACAAGGTCAGGGATCAGATTAACGGTGTGGGCAACTCCCCATTTGCACAGAAGCTGGACTTAGGGTGGGTAATTGTCGGAAGTGTTTGCCTTGGATCTACCCACAGACCTCTCGAGGTGAATAGCTTCAAGACCACGGTGTTGGAAAACGGTCGTACAAGCTATCTTCAGCCATGCAGCGGTCAAATCAAGGTGAAAGAAACCTACGCAGAGAAGCCCAACAGTCGTCATCAGCCAACGCTTATCCAAGCATGCAGCTCAATGACACCTCTCAATAGCGAGAGCCTGGGACAAGGTATCTTTGATCGTACCTCAGACGACCACAAACTGGGACCTTCAGTCGAGGATATGGAGTTCCTGCGGATTATGGATAAAGAGTTCCATCAAGATGATGGCAATAACTGGGTTGGTCCCTTACCTTTCCATTCGCCACGACGACGGCTACCCAACAACAGACAGCTTGCCTATGACCGGCTCATGTCTCTACGACGGTCTTTGGACAAGAAACCTTCCATGAAGGCGCATTTCCTGGAGTTCATGGAAAACATGCTCGAGCGACAACATGCAGAGATCGCGCCGCCAGTACCAGGAAACAAAGAGTGCTGGTACTTACCTCTGTTTGGCGTCTACCATCCGAAGAAGCCGGACAAGATCCGCATTGTCTTCGATTCCAGTGCAGCCTATGATGGAGTGTCACTCAATGACGTCCTCATTACAGGCCCTGACCTCAACAACAGTCTAGTGGGCTTGCTCATGAGGTTCAGAAAAGAAGCGGTGGCTGTCACAGCTGACATTGAGCACATGTTTCATTGTTTCGTGGTGAAGGAGGACCACAGAGACTTCCTTCGCTTTCTGTGGTACCAGAACAATGACATGTCAAGTGAAGTCACTGAGTATCGGATGAGAGTCCACACCTTCGGAAACAGTCCCTCACCTGCCGTTGCCATATACGGCTTACGAAGGGCTGCTGAAGAAGGAGAAGCAGAGTTCAGTGCTGCAGCACGAAGATTTGTTGAACGGGAGTTTTACGTGGATGATGGGCTGAAATCATTCAGCACTGAAGAAGAAGCCATCAACGTTGTAATGCAAACTCAACAAATGCTTGCAGCCTCAAACATCAGGTTACACAAGTTCACTTCCAATCGGCCCGCAGTCCTGGAAGCCTTCCCACCTGGTGATCGAGCACAAAATATTGAAGACTTGGATCTCTTTGCAGACGATCTGCCGATCCAACGCAGTCTGGGATTGTCCTGGAATATCGCAATGGACACGTTCACTTTCCGAATCACCTGCGAGCAGAAACCCTTCACCCGCAGGGGTGTGCTATCGACTGTGAACAGTGTCTACGACCCATTAGGGTTCATAGCCCCGGTCACCATTCAGGGCAGACTGCTCTTGAGAGAGCTCACCAGCCTGGCAGGGGACTGGGACTCACTTCTCCCGCACCACATGGAGGCAGAGTGGATGAAATGGAGAGACTCATTGCAAGACCTAGAGGAACTTCAGATCCCACGTGTCTACACATCCATATCTACATCAGGGGCCCAGCGAAGGGAGCTCTGTGTGTTTGCTGATGCTTCAGTGAAAGCTGTGGCTGCAGTAGCGTACATGAGAGTCTCATCTCAAAACGAGCATGTAGAGACTGGCTTTGTGTATGGGAAAGCGAAGCTGGCGCCGCAGCCAGACTTGACTATTCCAAGACTGGAGCTCTGCGCGGCAGTGCTTGCCGTGGAGATGGCAGAGATGATCGCTACAGAAATGGATGTGACATTCAACAACGTTGTGTACTACACTGACAGCAAGGTAGTGTTAGGATACATACACAACCAAACGAGGAGGTTCCACGTCTATGTGCACAACCGAGTCCAACGCATACGCAACTCATCATGCTCTGGACAGTGGAGATACGTACCTACGGACTTGAATCCAGCTGACTACGGATCTCGCTCTGTGCCAGCGGCTCTTCTCAGTAGCACAACATGGCTTAAAGGACCAGCCTTTCTCACCAAACCATCTTTGTACTCATCTGAGCCTCAAGAGACTTACGACATTGTCAATCCTGCAGCAGACACTGAGATACGTCCCCAAGTAATGGCAAACCTTATGCACATCCCAGAGGATGCTGTGCAGCCAGAGCGTTTTGAACGCTTCTCCAAGTTAAGCACTCTGATCAGAGCAATATCGCACTTGATCCACATTGCTCGCACCTTTTCTCACTCTACGCCCACCAACAGCTGCAGCGGATGGCACATCTGCCAGCCATCAGTGGAAGAGATGACACAAGCCAAAGTGTGCATACTGAAGAGTGTTCAAAGAGAGTGCTATAAAGAAGAGATCAAATGCATACAAGAGGGCTCAAACATTTCCTCTTCAAGCAGCCTGTGCAAGCTGAACCCGATTCTTGACTCTGATGGACTGTTGAGAGTTGGGGGCCGTATAAAGCACTCAGGCCTAGACATGGATGATGTCAATCCCATCATTGTCCCCGGCCGTCACCACCTTTCAGTGCTTCTGATACGCCACTACCATGAAGCTGTGAAACACCAGGGCAGGCATTTTACTGAAGGTGCAATCAGGTCAGCAGGCTTCTGGATAGTTGGTGCCAAACGAAGCATTGCTAGTCTTCTGTTCAAGTGCGTGACCTGCAAGAAGCTGCGGGGAAAAACTGAACAGCAACAAATGGGAGACTTACCAGCTGAACGGCTTCAGGTAGCACCGCCATTCACATACGTCGGCGTTGACGTATTTGGCCCATGGGAGGTTACCTCACGCCGCACCAGAGGAGGTCATGCCAATTCCAAGAGATGGGCAGTGATGTTTTCATGCATGTGTACCCGAGCAGTACACATTGAGTTGATAGAGACTATGACTGCCAGTAGTTTCATCAACGCTTTGAGACGTCTCTTCGCCATCCGAGGTCCTGCACGGCAGATCCGTTCAGATTGCGGAACGAACTTTGTTGGTGCCTCTCGGGAATTGCAAATGTCTGGTCCCGACTCGACCTCTGAGAGCGTAGAGAGGTATCTCAGCGACCACAACTGCACCTGGGTGTTCAATCCGCCTCATTCATCCCATATGGGTGGTGCCTGGGAGCGGATGATCGGGATCGCCAGGCGCATCCTTGACTCTATGCTACAAGAGCAAAGAACCCAACTAACACATGAGGTCTTGTCCACACTCATGGCCGAGGTGGCTGCTGTGATGAACGCTCGACCTCTCTTACCAGTGTCATCAGACCCAGAGTCAGCTTTGATCCTCACTCCATCCATGCTCCTGACCTTGAAGACAGGGTCCACACCTCCTCCCCCCGGCAACTTTGAGGGTGGGGCCAGGTACAAGGAAGAATGGAAAAGAGTTCAAAGTCTGGCCGACATCTTCTGGGGCAAGTGGAGGCGTGAGTACCTTCACACGTTGCAGTTCCGGCAAAAGTGGCGGGACAAGAAGCCCAGCTTGAAATGTGGAGACGTAGTTCTTCTCAAAGACTCTCAATCAAAGAGAAACGAATGGCCCATCGCTGTCATTACAAAGACTTTCCCAGGGAAAGATGGACTGGTCCGGAAAGTTGAGGTGACTACTGCAAAAGATGGCAACAGAAAGACTTTCTCTCGTCCCGTAACAGAAGTAGTCCTGCTTCTGTCAGAAGAACGCACTAGCAATGTTGATAGTTAAATGTGGGTTCTTACAGACCCCAGGCGGGGAGTGTCATGTTTCGTATTTTATATTTTATTCTCATGCAATTTTCAGGCACTTTTATTTTGACAACTCATTCGAACAGGAAGTTGTTGGCGGCCATTTGACCTTGACCATTTTGAGTTTGCTTTCAGTGGAGACAGCTGTCTTTGTCTGCCACTCCTCATTTGCCAAACTTTCTATGCTTGTTCAAGCAACGTCTGTAAGTACACTGTTTTGAAGTAATTCATGTTTCTAGTTTAAGTTCATGCTGGAAATTCATATATTAATGTTAGAAAGTTAAAAATGCAATTAAAAACGAACTATTTTGGCAATGGCATAGTGATACACATGGTGTTATTAGGCAACAGTAATTCATCATTCATCTTTTACAATTTTTGATGTATGTTGTGTATATGTTTGTATTTTAGTTTTACAAATTAAAGACTCAGTAAAATCACAAGAAAGACAATCTGCTTCTGTGGAGTTTCTGGGTCTCTGTTTAGCTGCTTGGATAGCTACTCCTAGCGAGGCCAAGACACACTGTCTTATGTTATGTTTGTGTATGCGTGTAGTGTTTGTTTGTATGTGGGATGTTCAGGTCTAAAATGTAGGGAGTAAATGTAGGTTAGCAACATGTGCACCGGTGTTAACACACTAGCTAACTGGACACAGTATGAAAACGGTGTATGCTTACATGTGCCTGTTCTATATAGTGGTTCTGGCAAAATAATGAATTTATCTTGTTGTGGAAATTGCTTACATTTTTAAGCAGAGTCTGGTGACAAAGGGCAAATGAGGGCTAGTCAGCCCAAATTTTAAACCTATGCAAACTCAAAGGAAGGTTGCTAGAAAGTCATCAGTAGCCTAGGCTTTTTTGTTGCTACAACGTCACTACCACATTGCGGTTACGACTGGCAACGATGTTTCGGCAACCTGTAAAAGGAGGTTGCTAGACAGTCGCCAGTGGGTATTGATAGTGTGTGAGAGAGAACTTGATAGTGTGCGTGTAAGAGTTTGATAGCATGTGAGAGTACTTTGATAGTGTGTAAGCGAGAGATTGATAGTGTATGAAAGTAGTTTGATAGCGTGTGAGAGAGGTTTGATAGTGTGATAGGCCTATACAGCCTCTTATGTCAGAACTTTTCTCTGATGACTCTGAAGTGCTTTACTTTGTGCCTTGGATAGGACATCACCAAGACAGGCTGCAGTTCTCCTGGAAGGTGTCAGAATGGCGGAACATGTTTAGAAACAGACAGTGGGAGTTCCTGCATTTGTAAGAATGGCTGGACTGGAAAAGACTGCAGTGAGAAAACTGATGTTTGCGCTACTGCAGCCTGTTCAAAAGGAGCCACTTGCATTGACAGAGGAGCATCATTTCTCTGTCAATGCCCACATGGGCGCACTGGTGAGTAATTGTGTGTGTGTGTGTCTGTGTGTGCATTTGTGTGTGTGTATGTCTCTTTGTGTGTGTGTGTGTGTGTGTGCGTGTGTGTCTGTGTGTGTGTGTGTGTGTGTCTGTGTGTGTGTTTCTCTAATGGAGGAAAAATGCTCATTAATGACAGCTTCAACTTTCTTGATAAAATAGTTTACATATTCATTGTATTCTGTCAACTTGTACTTAGTGGAAGAATGGGAGGAAAATGTTATGTTCTAAAGGAGTGTTGTTACTGGATGACTTTATTGCATCTCTGTGTATGTATCATGCCTTTACAGGTCTGTTGTGTCATCTAGAAGATGCCTGCATACACAATCCCTGTCGAAATGGTGCAATATGTGACACAAACCCAGTGACTGGAAGAGCCCATTGTAATTGTCCGAAAGGATTTTACGGTACTGACTGTAGTCAGGACATTGACGAGTGTTCTTTGGGTAAGAGACTCTGGTTGTATGATTCATATTTGAAGGTGATTTGTCATTAATTATGACAGGGGAAGTGGTCATATTAGTGTTGCTGCAACTTTTTTTTCACCTTTTTTTTTTTCGTCGATTGTCGGGACACTAGAACTCTGGGAGACATGAATCTATGTAGCCATGTAGCCCTAGAAGTTTTTGAGCGACCAGGTGCCAACCCGTGTGAATCTGGAGGGAAATGCATCAACACCATTGGGTCCTTTCGCTGTGAAACAGCATTATTGTGTAAGCATTTAATCCCTCCTCCAAATATGAAACATGCTTAGATCAGATCGGGGGATACAATGCATCTGTGAACCAGATAAGTGTTATGTTTAGCCTCCAGTTGTAGTAACTATACAGTATGTGGTACTATTGGGGAATGTGCACAGAAAATCCAATTGTTCATGTAGGAAACAGGCAAAGACACAGTTCACTGTGAAAGATGGAGAGAGGAAACCTGGACATCTCACTCAACCTCTGCTGTCTGGCAGTGGTCTATGTAACCATATTCTTTCTGCTTTTTTTGAGCTTTTTTTCTTCAGTGACGGCCTGGAGATGTGACGATGCTAGAGCTGTTGATGCAAACTTTGAGATGCTGGCTTGTGCAACAGATTGTGTCAACTTGCATATTGATGTTAACTAACAGTGCCTAAAGTGCTTTACCTTCTTGTTAGGCCAGAACTGCTCACAGAGAAACTGCAGTTCTCCTGAAAGGTGTCAGAATGGCGGAACATGTATAGAAACAGACAGTGGGAGCTCCTGCATTTGTAAGAATGGCTGGACTGGAAAAGACTGCAGTGAGAACATTGATGATTGCGCTTATGCAGCCTGTGCAGAAGGAGCCACTTGCATTGACAGAGTAGCATCATTTTTCTGTCAATGCCCACATGGGCGCACTGGTGAGTAATTGTGTGTGTGTGTGTGTGTTTCTCTAGTGGAGGAAAAATGCTCATTAATGACAGCTTCAACTTTCTTGATAAAATATTTTACATATTCATTGTATTCTGTCATCTTGTGCTTACTGGAAGAATGGGAGAAAAATGTTATGTTCTAAAGGAGTGTTGTTACTGGATGACTTTATTGTATCTCTGTGTATGTATCATGCCTTTACAGGTCTGTTGTGTCATCTAGAAGATGCCTGCATACAAAATCCCTGTGGAAATGGTGCAATATGTGACACAAACCCAGTGACTGGAAGAGCCTATTGTAGTTGTCCGACAGGTTTTTACGGTACTGACTGTAGTCAGGACATTGACGAATGTTCTTTGGGTAAGAGACTCTGGTTGTATGATTCATATTTGAAGGTGATTTGTCATTAATTATAACAGCGAAAGTGGTCATGTTAGTGTTGCTGCAACTTTTTTCCTTTTTTTCACCTTTTTTTTTCGTCGATTTTCGGGACACTGGAACTCTGGGAGAACTGAATCTATGTAGCCATGTAGCCCTAGAAGTTTTTGAGCGACTAGAAGCTTTTGGCCCCGAAGGGCCACTACCCACTGCTGTGCCAGTGTTTGTCAAAGAGAGGGAGACAGTCAAAAGCTAAACAACTCAATGAACGTTTTACCCAACAACATGAAATTTGTGTGATAGGTCGGTGTTACAGAGTCGTATCGACCAAGTCCACGAACACTCACTTGAAGCATAGAGCGACCTATTGATATTGGTAAATGCAAAAATTGGGATATTGTATTGCCAATATCTTAAAACGAGAAGGTAGGAACTCCACAAAATATGTCATGCGCGATCAGCACAAAGACCTCTAAAAGCACAGCTCATGCCATAGGCTTTTACACATGTCATCAAGAAGTTACTTCCCTCCCCTCTTATAAAAAGTCAGCTCCCTGAAAACCACATATATTTCACTGGTTCATGACCCAGAAAAACTCCTTTGTTACTGGTCATTCATGTGTGAGATGTGTGTATGTTTCAGGTGCCAACCCGTGTGAATCTGGAGGGAAATGCATCAACACCATTGGGTCCTTTCGCTGTGAAACAGCATTATTGTGTAAGCATTTAATCCCTCCTCCAAATATTAAACATGCTTGGATCAGATCGGGGGATACAAATGCATCTGTGAACCAGATAAGTGTTATGTTTAGCCTCCAGTTGTAGTAACTATGTGTGGTACTTTTGGGGAATGTGCACAGAAAATCCAATTGTTCATGTAGGAAACAGGCAAAGACACAGTTCACTGTGAAAGATGGAGAGAGGAAACCTGTACATGATTGGTTGCCACTCAACCTCTGCTGTCTGGCAGTGGTCTATGTAACCATATTCTTTCTGCTTTTTTGAGCTTTTTGTCTTCAGTGACGGCCTGGAGATGTGACGATGCTAGAGCTGTTGATGCAAACTTTGAGATGCTGGCTTGTGCAACAGATTGTGTCAACTTGCATATTGATGTTAACTAACAGTGCCTAAAGTGCTTTACCTTCTTGTTAGGCCAGAACTGCTCACAGAGAAACTGCAGTTCTCCTGAAAGGTGTCAGAATGGCGGAACATGTATAGAAACAGACAGTGGGAGTTCCTGCATTTGTAAGAATGGCTGGACTGGAAAAGACTGCAGTGAGAACATTGATGATTGCGCTCATGCAGCCTGTGCAGAAGGAGCCACTTGCATTGACAGAGTAGCATCATTTTTCTGTCAATGCCCACATGGGCGCACTGGTGAGTAATTGTGTGTGTGTGTGTGTGTGTGTGTTTCTCTAGTGGAGGAAAAATGCTCATTAATGACAGCTTCAACTTTCTTGATAAAATATTTTACATATTCATTGTATTCTGTCATCTTGTGCTTACTGGAAGAATGGGAGAAAAATGTTATGTTCTAAAGGAGTGTCGTTACTGGATGACTTTATTGTATCTCTGTGTATGTATCATGCCTTTACAGGTCTGTTGTGTCATCTAGAAGATGCCTGCATACAAAATCCCTGTGGAAGTGGTGTAATATGTGACACAAACCCAGTGACTGGAAGAGCCCATTGTAATTGTCCGACAGGATTTTACGGTACTGACTGTCAGGACATTGACGAGTGTTTATTGGGTAAGAGACTCTGGTTGTATGATTCATATTTGAAGGTGATTTGTCATTAATTATGACAGCGAAAGTGGTCATATTAGTGTTGCTGCAACTTTTTCCTTTTTTTTCACCTTTTTTTTTCGTCGATTGTCGGGACACTAGAACTCTGGGAGAACTGAATCTATGTAGCCATGTAGCCCTAGAAGTTTTTGAGCGACTAGAAGCTTTTGGCCCCGAAGGGCCACTACCCACTGCTGTGCCAGTGTTTGTCAAAGAGAGGGAGACAGTCAAAAGCTAAATAACTCAATGAACGTTTTACCCAACAACATGAAATTTGTGCGATAGGTCGGTGTTACAGAGTCGTATCAACCAAGTCCACGAACACTCACTTGAAGCATAGAGTGACCTATTGATATTGGTAAATGCAAAAATTGGGATATTGTATTGCCAATATCTTAAAACGAGAAGGTAGGAACTCCACAAAATATGTCATGCGCGATCAGCACAAAGACCTCTAAAAGCACAGCTCATGCCATAGGCTTTTACACATGTCATCAAGAAGTTACTTCCCTCCTCTCAGTCAGCTCCCTGAAAACCACATATATTTCAGTGGTTCATGACCCAGAAAACTCCCTTGTTACTGGTCATTTATGTGTGAGATGTGTGTATGTTTCAGGTGCCAACCCATGTGAATCTGGAGGGAAATGCATCAACACCATTGGGTCCTTTCTCTGTCAGTGTCCCCATGGTTGGATGGGCTCTCGCTGTGAAACAGACATTGATGAGTAAGCATTTAATCCCTCCTCCAAATATGAAACATGCTTAGATCAGATCGGGGGATACAAATGCATCTGTGAACCAGATAAGTGTTATGTTTAGCCTCCAGTTGTAGTAACTATATGTGGTACTTTTGGGGAATGTGCACAGAAAATCCAAGTGCTTGAACTTGTTCATGTAGGAAACAGGCAAAGACACAGTTCACTGTGAAAGATGGAGAGAGGAAACCTGTACATGATTGGTTGCCACTCAACCTCTGCTGTCTGGCAGTGGTCTATGTAACCATATTCTTTCTGCTTTTTTTTGAGCTTTTTGTCTTCAGTGAGGGCCTGGAGATGTGACGATGCTAGAGCTGTTGATGCAAACTTTGAGATGCTGGCTTGTGCAACAGATTGTGTCAACTTGCATATTGATGTTAACTAACAGTGCCTAAAGTGTTTTACCTTCTTGTTAGGCCAGAACTGCTCAAAGAGATACTGTAGTTTTCCTGGAAGGTGTCAGAATTGTGGGACATGTTTACCATAAGGTTAGAAAAGCCAGCAGCAGTTGCCAGTATAAAAATCTTCCAAGCCATGCCTAGTGAAAAAGCCAACACCATGAAAACCCAACAGCAGTGTGTGACATGATGGCATCAGCCCTTTAATGATGTTAATAGTTTATGTCACATTTCTATGGGGTGGTCACACCTGAGCTGTGGCTGGGTTGCTCATTGGCAAAACATCCCTCACATGAATTAAGACCCTAAAGTAATAATAATAAAAAAAACATTAAAAACTTAATGCTTCTTAAGAGGCTAATTGTGGCATAATGTATCTGAAACAAAACAATTTAAAGACAAACCTCACACTTATAAGATAGGAAGCACTGGTAAGATTCCTTGTCTGCCCTATTCTGTGTGTCTTTCATTAAAATTGTATGTGGGGAAAGTAATGTATACTTAAAGGCATACGTTTTTTTTTCTTTTCTTTTCTTCTAGCTACTAAGTCAAGGAGGTCAATGAGGGCACTTCTTCAAAAGATGATGGTTAATAAGGGTCACCTTGACACCTAAGAAGTTGGGCCAAACATGAATGATGTGTAAGTGAGAGGCACACTAAAACCATCACGAAATTGTAGTGTGAATGTGAATATGACTATGCCAGTCTACTGGCAGTTTTTTTTATTGTGCCAGTGCATATAGCACAGGTTAGCTAATATCCAATAAAGTTGTATGCCAAAAATATCTGCTGTCTTTGTGTTCATAAACTCATGTGCACTTGTAATCATGAGTATGTGAGTTAGAACTCTGATTCACGTATCTACTGTTCTTTCCCAACAACACATGGACACGAAAACACTATACTGGTTCAAGGGTAGGCATTTCTGTAACTGTTTTCTTGTTTTTGACACTCTTTCTTTCAGCTTTCTTCTCATAGAGCTAGTCCAGCTGTAGGCATTAAAAAATGTGGAGATGAGACCCTGGTACTAACGCGATGCAATCCTTCACCAGCACACACACACACACACACACACACACACACACACACACACACATGCCACCTTTATAACCTATCCTAGGCATGTCCTGGATAAAAGCATCAACTAAATGTAATTTAATGTAATGGGTCCCTTTTGGACCTATGCTGCAACCCTCTACCAGGTTAGTGTTACCTTGCAGACAGACAGACCAAAAAATAAACCAGCCACATAAAAATGACATTAAAGATTTAACCTACTTAGAAGAGGTGTCTGTGTTTACATTGCAGAATGTAAACACAAGCAAGGAGTTCATCAGTAATCTAAGACAGGCAAATCATTACAGTGATCGTAAAAAAAAAATGTAAAGAATACACTGACTGCAAAAGATATCTATAAACGTTTCAGCCCATAAAGAACATAATCAAGAAGTGAATCTGAATGCATGATACTGTAGATGAGTGTAGCATTGTCAAAATCCCTCCGTAAGCAGACTGTAGCTATGGCTTACAAATGGGCAGTCACAGAATTGAAAGTAAAGCACTGACAGCATTAAGCCATCATCTGAAAGAACAAGGTTATTTGAACCATCATGTTACCCAAAGATATACATGTTCTGCCTAGCGTACTAGTCAAAGTCAGATCACAAGTGAAAAAAAAACATGTACCATTTCAACCATGTATGTTGGACTAACTGAAACATGAATGTCCTACCGTCTTTCTAGAATGGCAGAGGAACACCAATCAGACCTGTTACAGAAGTTGCTGAGTTTACCCCCGGGAAATAATTGACGTTTTTCAAGGAACTGCACTGCTCTCTAGTGGTCATTCAGTGTTCATACAACATTAAGGTGTTTACACGCTGTGCTCATCATGAATACAAAACTGATGAGTTGAAAGTCACAGCAATTCTTAAGATGCCAGCGATAGGAAACATAATTGTAATGAAATGCTTAAATATGAAATATAATAAATATGATATGATTAAATTAAATTAAATTAAATTAAATTAAGCATCTTACAAAGACATTTCTTGAAAGTTCTGGGAAACAACTACTGTCAGTTATAGGCACCTTTGCAAAGTCTCACAAAACAGCATGAGGTGCCAGGGCCGGATGATTTTAAGGGCTTGGTATTAGCAGGGCCACCTACCAGAACATTATTATTAGTAGTAGTTTTGGTATTAGTATTATTATCAGTAAGGGGGCACAAAATTGCATCTTTCATAAGGCCCAAAACATCTAATAGCATTCCTCAAAACTGCAGAGTAAAAGGTCGGGTATATGGTGGTGGTAATACCCCAGAAATATTCCTGTTTGCATTCTGTTGCACTGTACATTCAAAAACAGATGTCTTTCTGGTGACATTTGAAACAGGTTGTAGCCACAGAATCCATCAATCACTCTGACAGAATCTATTGCCTGAGTCAGTGGTAAACTCATTGGTTTATCTGATGAAGCCATTTGAAGACCCACCTTTACAGGCAAGCATTTGGGTAGATCCCCTCCCTTTTCATTGTGTATACTATCTCTTCCAGTGCATGCTCTTTGGTACCATTTTGTGTTATATTTGTGCTTCTCTTAAATGTATTTTGTATCTGTCATGTAAAGCACTTTGTGGCCTCTGTCTGTAAAAAGCGCTATACAAATTAATTGTACTTTTACTAGTGCTGAGCATTGGTTTTAAACCCAACACTAAACTAAGTGTGAACCCATATGGTCAATTCCACGGAAAGTGGACTTTTTCTCGCACCCATGACAACAATAAAATGGCATCCATATTATTTGGATTATGTGAATGATTACATGAAATTTCCGCACTTTTTTTCAGTAAATTTAAGCATTTTTCCATGTTAGGTTGTCTTGAAAAAACAAACACAAAATATTTTTAATAATATTGATTTTGCTCATGTTCTGTTACATCTATAATGTGCAGGGCTGGGTTAAAAAAAAAAAAACGATTTATTGATACGTTTCGATACTGATTCAAAAATAAAAGATCGATAATACATTTTGCAGATCGATACTTTAATAAGTCTCTTACGCTATATGCTGGTGTCATTATATATAAACATATAATTATATATATATATATATATATTGTATCGAATCATAGCATGACCTTATGCATCAGAATTGTACTGATTCAGGAAATCCTTATTGATACCCAGCCCTAATAATGTGTAACTGCTGATATACAGGGTGGACCAAAAAACACTGGAACACTTTTAAATGACAACACCCTCTCAACCCGCTGCAACTAAAAACCATGGAAAGGGATGACCACTATAGCCATTTCAATAAAACTACCCCTGAAAAAAGTGGGTGCTTTTTCCATTTGCATTTTAATTTTACCAGTTTTCTAAAAGTGACATGGTCAGATATTGTTTTAAACTAACTTTTATTGGTGGAAAAGATGTTCACTGTGTCCTCGATTCCTTTTGACAATGACAGCATCATCAAGAACCAAAGATGAGCTGACAAGTTGAATAATTTCACAGGCGCATGAGCCACATGCAGGCCAATTGGGAATTTTCTGCTGAGAAGCAGGTAAAGAATGCTAGTGCCCAAAGTTAGCCAAATGTTCACTTCTTGTTTCATCATGCACTCCTCAACTTTGGTGGAGAAAATTAACCACGTTTGCCTTTTTTCCCCTCATCTTCAGTGATGTGTTGAGTTTCAAAACTAGAAAAAACTATCAGGTTATAAAGCCAAAAACAATTGTCAACATTTTTTCTGGGGTCATTTACTTCAAATGGCCATAATGATCATCCCTGTGCTTTCATGCTCATAAACAATGATACCACTGCAACCTGGAACTGGATAAGCTTGAATTTGCATTGTTTGCAATTGTGGTAGCCACAATGATTGAGTAATCATTTAAAAAGTGGTCCAATTATTTGTTCTCGTCCACCCTGTTTACACAGTAACATTAACAATCACACTCATGCAGACTCATTTTTCCATTTTTAATGAAGGAGATCATTCTCTTTCAATCCTCTATAAAATAATAGCAATTAAAAACCTTTTTTATAAGTAAAATATTTACATATTAACAAGTGGCTGTGCAAAATTTACAAGATATTGATACACATACTTTATGCTATCATCTCACTGTTTTGTCTTCTTTCTGAGAGGGAGGCAAGGGGGTGCGTCGTAACAGTTACCAAGGTGATCATCCCGTAAAAATAAGACAATACTGACTGATTGAGAGGAGTTGGACAGTGAGTCATAATCGGCTCTGCTCATGAAGAATCACCTCATCACAGACAGTATGAAAAACTAACTGAAGTATGTACAAATCATAAAAGCTTTATCCATAGACAACATTTCATACAATACAACCTGTGAAAATATATAAGGAACCAATTAGTATGTGCTCTAAAAAAATAGGTACAAACTGGGACTTTTTTTGTTTCCCCTCTGGCAATTAAATAGTCTGAGTTTGCAAAAGCTGATCCGTCAGGGGATGCAGTCCATGATGGTGGAGGTGGAGGTGGAGTGGGCTAGGAGGGTGTGCGGGTTGGGGTCTTACGTTCGCTCTTGTTGCCGAAGTTTTGAAAAGACACGGCCTGACTGAGCGACACAGTCAAACTCTCGCCAGGGACAGTGCAGTTAGAAAAGTTCATGATTAAAAGAGGGAACAAAAAACATTTCTTATTGTATATTAAAATAAATCTTGGGGCTATTCTCCCCCATTTCATTCCTCATCTTTTTTTTTTAAACGTTCACACAGTGGACTAGAACTATCCTGTCCCATGCAATGGGAATTTGAGGAGTTGTGGTGATGACATATATACATCAGGTATATTTCTTTGTATGTGTGGATGTGAATATATATTTATATAATCTCAAAACAAAACAGAAACAGAAACACCAACATATAAATAATCAATACAAATGAATTAGGAACAAAAAGGTTAAAACATCACACAGACGATTAAATAAACTTGCCAAATCAGAGACCAAAGCAAAATGTGAGAACAAACTGTGACGTTGGATTGTGAAGATGTCTGTAGATTAATGCTACATCAGATGAACATGTGAAAGAGAAAAGAGAGAGATGGAAAAAGAGAAAGATAGAAAGAAATAAGAAATAATTTAATTAATTGCTTAATTGCTCAACCTTCAAAGTGAAGACAGAGAATAATAATTATATGGCTTATTTTGGCAAGAAGGCAACTTAGTTTAGAAACAGAAAAAAAAGAGACAAAGGTTTTCCAGTTAAAAGAATCTGTCAGTTCTGAAATGTAGTACAAAAGGGGCTCCGTAGAAAACTGTCCCTTAGCTTGTCTCACCGTGGCTCTTGCTCTGAACAAGATTAGCATGATTAAAAAAAACATGTAAGTCTGACATGATGAGTGAAGTCTCTTCAATTTTAGTTAGCCTGTTCAACAAAAGGCGCTTACGTCATTTGCAAAACGACTCCATTTAATGAATAATTTTAAGTCTTTTTTGTTTGTCTGTTCATTCATTTCATTTTTTTTCCCGTTTTCTTTTTTGTTTTTCTTAAAAAGGGTGTTAATCCATCAGAAGTTAAGGAGCAGTAGGACATCCTGCAGATCCCCAAAGACAAGGCTTGCCTGTTCTATGGAGGTGTTTTTGGCGATCATTCTGCACAGAGCTGGGCTGTTATTGAGTAAGGAAGCAGGTTGTTGTAAAGGGGGGGGGGGGGGCGCAGCGCTCCTCTCGATGTCGTGGCAGGAGAGCCTTGTCGACACAGACGCAGGTGGAGCAACAGCCCCCAGTGACTCTCCTCCCTGGGGTTGGACATAAGATGCAGACTTCTCAGGAAGCACTCTACTTCAAACATAATTCTTCAAAAAATAACACCAAATTTAAAAAAAAAAAAAAAAAAAAAAAAAAAAACAACTCAGCGATGTGAGCTGAAATAAATCACTAGGTATAGGGGATGTGGGAAATAGAGGTGATGTCGGCTGTTTTAAAAGTTGAGGACCCAACTGCTGAACTTTGACTTCGCCAGCGAGCTCTGTCTTTTTTGCACTGAAAAGGGTGGGTGTTAAAAGGTGCCTGGGTTTTCTTCCTCTCTCTCTCTCCGTTGTCTTTAGTGAGTTGTGGCCCAGGAGTCCTTTTGGATACCTGAAAGGGGCACTTAAACTGAGATCTGAGGGAGGCGTTGTCATGCAGATGGACTGTGTTTCTGTCGGTAAGGGCTGAGGAGGAGGAGGATGAGGAGGACGAGGAGGAGGAGGTGGAGGAGGTGGAGTTGGGGTCGTGGGCAAGAAGAGGGAACAGAATAGAAGGTGCTATTTGAGGAAGGCCTTGTAGAGGAGGTGTGAGTGGCTGGTCTCCCGCTCGTTCTCCAGGCAGACCAGCAGGTCCCTGAGGTTGACCCGGATGATCCGCTGGCGGGTGAACTGCCTGGAGCCACTGGCCCCCGAGGCCCCGGATGCCGCCGAGCCGGCCCCCGAACCCTGCAGCGGGAGAGAGGGAGCAAAGCAGTCAGTCAGGAGATGAGTTAAGGCCGGTTTAGGCCACATAAAAGTTACACAAGACGCTATGAATATTTTCAGTGACGAAATAATCCAATAGTACAGTGTACATTTCCAAGTGAAAATCCCAAGTATAAATCCAAGTGGAAAAAGTGCCAAACAAAAGACATTCTGCTGTAAGATAGCTTTTCTACGGACATCCTTATTTACTTTAAAACCAGAACAGCAACATAGCAGAAGTAATGTTATTGAGCTGGCCAATCACAGCCCTTGCGCCGATTTGACGCGTAGTTAGGATTTCTGGGAAGTGTGTGGCAATGGTGTCTGCACTGATCTAAAGTGACAATGACGAAGGTTATGGCGAAGGTTATGCCGACCATTTGGCGGAGAACTGTAAAGAGGCCTCCAGAGAGTATGTGGGGAGATGTGGGGGCAGGTGAGCAACAAAATCCCCTGCTCTGCTTCCACCACCCCTACGTCCACATCAAACCAACACAGACAGCATCATACACTGAGTCCATTACTTTGCAAACAAGGATGGTAAAATTAAAAATGAAAAAAAAAAAAAATCATTGCTTTTCACTGAATGCCTCAAAATATGTGTGTGTGTGTGTGTGTGTGTGTGTGTGTGTGTGTGTGTGTGTGTGTGTGTGTGTGTGTGTGTGTGTGTGAGAGAGAGAGAGAGAGAGAGATAGAAAGATAAGAGACCGACAGACAGACAGACATACAGACAAAGAGACAAAACAAACCTCTGCTCCAGCCCCGCTTGCTGGCGAGTCCACTTTCCGTTTCTTTCGGGGCCCGATGGCGGCTAAGGCTGTTAAGTTAGCATCTCTCTGCCTCATCTGAGCTAACTCCTGCTGCTGCATCTGTGGCAAAAAAACCCAAAAGACACACAACACACTCAGCACTGCATGAAGAACAAAGCCACCACTACAGAGAGCTACTTCTCTAGCACACATGTCCGCAGTCACAGCTAACTCACTAAATGGCACTGGCAGCAACAAATCATGCATCTGGGGCATTTCATAGACCATGCAGTACGTTGTTTATGATATTTCATAGGCAGAGGGCATATGACATTTCAGGGCAACAGATTGAACTACTGAATTAGCCTAGACCTAGAAACCTTCCTACCTCTTTGGCCTTCTGTTTGAGCCGTAGCTGTTCTGGATCCTCTTGCCGCGATCGAGACTGCAGGAAGGAAAGAGCAGAAGGGTCACGCTTACTGGTCTGAATATTAACTTCCCCATTCAACCACTAGGTGGCACTTATTTTACCACAAGTTCATTCTAATGGTAAACTTTTTACCTGACGAGAAAAAAAGTGTAATAACATCTACCATCTCTTTTGTAAAATGGCTGACTGTACGTCTAATGAACAGGATAGAGGCATTTGAAAGAAATGTTGAGAATTATACATCGTCAGGGGGAATCAATATTAGGATATCAATATTTTATCAATTATTTCTTTCACTAAACATTTTGGGTCCTACAGAAGAATGAAACTTTTCGCCACCCTTAGTTATAATGACAAAAATATTATTAATAATAATAATAATAATAATGTCCTTTTAAGGGCCGCGTCAATGCTGGGCCCTTAGAACTGGTCTGACTTTGACCCCTACATACTGACCCCATAACTGGTAGTGATCATTGTCAGATGTGCAGAGGCAGTACGTGTTTCAGAATGTCAGAATCTACCCATTATTTTTAACATTTCACCTCTCACACACTTAACAAAAAGACAGAGACAGTAGGTGAACACAATCCCTTGGCCTTTGGGTCACTACGGAAACAGAGTGAAGTCCAGTCCACTGGAGTACCTTGGCGGCCTTCATGAGGATCTCCCTCTCCTGCTCCTCCTTCCTCTGCTTCTCCATCTGGTCCAGCTGCTCAAAGAACTTGAGCTGCATGCGGACGTCACTGGCCTGCTCGTACCGCTCGTCCTCCTGAGGGTAACATGCCAGGGGAAAAATGAAAGGAAAAAAAATAAAGTCAGTGATTGTATGAGTGTGTGTAATTTGTGTGCTTGAGAGAAAGAGAGAGAAAGAGAGAGACAGAGAGAGAGAGAGAGAGAGAGAGAGAGAGAGAGAGAGAGAGAGAGAGAGAGAGAGAGAGAGAGAGAGAGAGAGCATGAATAATGGTAAGTTAGGCAAAGTTAAAAGATAACTTAAAAAGTCTTAACCATACTGGCACCAACAGTTTAAAAAAAAAAAAAAACCTTGGTACTCTGGCTCACCTTAAAGGAAATATTTTTCTGCTGGGCAACCTCAGACACTTTCTCTAGAAGGTTCTGCAGCCGCGTCTGGGTGGCATGGGACACAAAATTAATGACCTCCGGGCCCAGGTCTGTGATGCCATACCTCCGCCCTACAGAGAGCCACGACATGACAGACATTCCATTTCAGCGCCCATCACAGAAACACACACACAAGAAAACACAAGGCAGTCATGCTGTGCACATATGATGGAGTGTAAAACGAACGCACATCCAACACCTATTTCATGGTGGGTGTTGGATTAGAACAAAAGTGTATGATCCAAAGAATGTCAGGTGTGATCTGCACCACCACCATGGAGCTTCCATACAAAAGTTTATCATCACGTGACATTTCAAACTGTGCAGCTCTTCCTCAGACAAATCATCTAGTCTCATCATGCTGTGTGCAGCACATTTTCTGCACCTGTTTTTGAACGCAAACAACTATGTTACAGGAGAACAGTAGGAGAGAGGAGTGCAAGAAAAGGTGATCTCCTAATTTTGACCACCTAATGACTCAAATGCCTCTCGTGCTCTACTGACAGAAGTAAACTTCAGTGCAGGATCTAACAGGACCTGCACTATCTGCAGTTCTGCTTGACTTCGACAGATTCAAATGTCTACTGCAGACATTACTGCGTGGTGCTTTGACGAATGACATCGAACACACACAGGACCGATCACCCAGCGCTGTACGATGAGCTACACTCACCGATTTCCAGCATCTTCCGTCGGAGTGACTCGGTGAAGAGGAAGGCCTCGTCCTTACAGGAGCGGGTCACCGCCCCCACCAGCTCGGAGTTGGTGGCCAGGATGCGGGCGCTCTCCTCCGACAGATTCACCCCAGCCATGGAGGCAACGTCATTGATGTCATCATCATCTCTGCAGGGAATACATGTATATAAGTATCCACAGTCCTTGTATGACAAGAGAGCATAGCTTGCAGGCAACTCAGGGACTATAAGCATCTTCCCCATCATGCTGTCCGCATTTTTCACTGATTCCTCATCACAGTATTTTACCATGGGTGTCTCCACACATTACATTGTAACCAAAAAATAATGTGTACACAGACAATTTGTCTAAAGTGGAAATATAATTGTGGATACAGTGGATATTCTAGAAAGCTTTTTTTTTTAAAAAACAGAAATAAAACAAGATACATGCCCTGGCGTCACTACATCTTTCAACATAATAACAATTGCAAGTTCCCGAAAAAAACTTTCCTGACCAGGAACACAATTTTTCAGAGTGTACACTGTGCATATGCCAAGACACATCTGGGTCATTCTGCGTGCCACCAATGCAATTACAAGGGTTTTGGCAACATTACAGTTACACACATCATGAACAACATGTAAACAACACATGCAGAAATACTGGGGTTGTGTCACTGTGCTTCACTGACCTAAAGGATCCACCTCCTGCCTCTTTGAGCTTGTTCTTCTGGGCAGCTGAGGCCAAAGCCTGTGGCCCCGATACGGACACCACTTTAGTTCCCGGGGCCAGGCCTGGCCTTATTAAAGAGCCTGGACAGGAAAGAGAGAGATGAAAGATGAAAGATGGGTTGGACAGGACCACTTAAGGAACCACACAGGACAAATAAAAACAGGAAAGTGTGAGAGGGCATGATTCATAGATTACTCATGGCTGAGGAGCATGATTGGCCATCACCACCACTACCCATCACTGACCAACAGAGGGCAGCTTTGGCCCTGAGCACCATTTCTATCTTTTTTTTTTTTTCTCCCCTGGGCCCTTGACCAGTGACAGATTGGAGACAACACTGATCCAATTACTACCGTCTCCTCGTTCTAATAGGTGAGGACAGTGGACAAAGACAATACTATTCAGCAAGACAATGCTCACAATGAAACACAGCCAATAATACACAGCCATCTAGGGTGGAGCACTACGTGTCTGTCTGCAGGACTGTGAACATGCTATTGTTGCGAAGAGAAAATGAGGGAAGAGATTTTTCTGTGTTCTTTTCATCAGGTGCACAGTTGGTGAAATCTCTTGGTCAGATTTGACAGACAACTCGGGGAAAACAATGACAAAAAAGGGCCACAGAACTGCCAACATCTTACAAGATGTTTCCCAAAAAAGGTTGTTTTGAGATAGCAGTGCACAAGGTATGAAGTTTGTTCAAAACATTTTAGAAGATGCAAAAACATACACACAAACAAAAAAAAAAAAACGTAACATCCCTGCATTTAATAGTTCTGTTATTTGGAGACGTTCAGTAGCCACATATGCACCACAACACAGGAAAGAACCCTGGACCTATTCCAAGATGGTGGTTTAGTAACAGAGCTAGGGGTGATGACTCAGAGCAAGTGGTAAACCTCATCAACAAAGAGCCCCAAAGCCTAATTACCCCCCTGGGCTCTTCTGTTAGGAGTTCTATCACTTACTCAAAGTTGTGTTCTATCACTTACTCAAAGTGTTCCCACAATGTGGATTCGTCAGCAGTCAGACTGAGTCGAACTATAGAGGAATTTTTAAAAGGCTCTAGAAAAAGGTCTGCAAAAACGTCAGACTAAAAAAATGTAAAAAATAAAAACAGGTGTAGAAGAAACATCATTACTTGTGCCATAGCTGTTATTGTGTGTGTGTGTGTGTGTGTGTGTAGTGTATATCAAGTTAGTAATATTACTGCAACCAACAAACAAAACTCACAGTGGCTTAAATGAACTGTAATAATTCTACTGAAAACTTTGGAAAATTTTGAAAATTGTGAAACTTAAAAACTTGAAAACTTTTGTTTGAAACTGTTTGCAATTGTTTTGACAGTAACACTTTGTCAATCATCATAGAGTCCTCTGCAAAAAATGTCAGGATGGATACATACAATGAACAGAGGGGGAAATGACAGGCACGCAAATTCACACAGACACAAACATACCACCACATCACCTACAGTAATTGCTCAAGGATCACACATGTGCACTCCTCACCTGCGGAGAGTTGCTTGACGACAGTCTGAGGGCTGAACATGCGGTTGTGGGGCTGGCCCCTCAGGGCCACCATAGACGTCTGGGCGATGGTGACTTGGGGCCGCAAGGTCCCCTGTTGCTGGGGCTGTTGCAGGATCTAACACACAAACACACACACACACACACACACACACACACACACACACACACACACACTGAATTTGTTCCTGCTTCAAATAGTTGAGTACTAGGCTTTGGTATTGGTAAAAATAACAGTTTTCCTTCTTAAAAACAAAATTAAAAATGTATGAAAGTGATAAAATTAGTTTAAAAACTGATCTAAAACATTTTAATACTACATATTTGTAATAGCCAAGCCTAGGGAAGACTAGACTAGACTTTTCTGTACCAAAACTTTTCAGCTCCTTCATGGCCATGTGTGTGGGTACATGCATGCATGCATGCATGTATGCATGTATGCATGGGTATGTGTAGGAGTGCATGTGTGCGTGTTTGTGCATGTACCCTCTTACCAGGCTGGGCTTGTTCTGGCCAGTCTGGGCCAAGCTAATGACGGGATGATGCGGGGATGGGGTGACGGTGGCGTTTGCGGTGGTGCCGGTAGCAGCGGTGGGGGTCTTCATGTGTGCTGGGGCAGGCTGGATGGCGGTCCGCTGGGTAGCAGAGCCCCCCAGCACCACGGCGGTGAGGGCAGTGGAGGTGGGCTGGGGGGCCACTTGGCTCTGCTGCTGCTGCTGGGGCTGTGACTGCTGCTGCAGCTGGCTCTGCTGGATGAAGGCCGTCGAGTCTGGGGTCATCTGGCGCAGGGCTGGAAGGCTCCTCTGCAGATGGGGGGGGGGGGGGGCAGAGAGAGAGAGAGAGAGAGAGAGAGAGAGAGAGAGAGAGAGACGGAGGGGGGCATAGAGAGATGGAGAGGGACAGAGAGAGAGGGATAAATAGAGGGGGCAGAGAGAGAAGGGGGGAAAAAAAAAGATAAAATTGGGGTTAGACCTCTTATACCTGTCTGCACTGTGATGGAAGGGGGAGGAAACACGGTTAGGGCAGTTCACTAAATATTACATTAGAGTCCCATTGTGCTGAGTCGACTACCACATCACATTGCCCACCACTAAAAGAGTCAGTTAATTTGACTGGGCTTATTGATTTCCTTGGAAAGCCTCCTCATAGCTATTGTGCTTGATGTTCTTTCAATACCTATACGAGAACAAATAACAACTCAAACATACCCCAAAAACTCTGGTGTGATACAGTACAGCTAAAGGTGTACAGTGTTTAGTGTTGCCCGGCAACCACTTCCCCAAAAGAACCATATGTACAGAGGAATGATTATTTCTATACAAATTTATTTTTGAATTTGTGTGACCTTATGTAATGAAATATGATCAAACATTAGTTTAACAGTTTTAGAAAAGCAATAAGCCACTCGAGTCCGTGGGTTTGGGCTGTATTTAGAACAGCTAGGGGGTTTAACGGCACTCCTAGTAACACCCCTTAGCCATTCTAAATCCAGCGCAAACCCACAGGCTCTCGTGGCTTATTGCTTAAGTAAAAACTGTAAAGACCAATTAATAGTCTAGGTGACCAAGTGTCGCTTCACAAAACAAAACCAAAAAAAGTTAACAAAGATCGTGGTACTGGAAGCTTTCACAGTCCTTCGCTGGTGCCAAAAAAAAAAAAAAAAAAAAGAAAAGTAAAATCAATAAAACACAGAGTCCAAGACACATGTCGTGTGGGATAAAGATACCACTCCTGAATGCAGAACTATAAGTTGCTTTCCAATCAATGTACGTGACAATGTCTGCAACTTTTTGTTTTTTTTTATGTGCGCAACAAGCTTTGCGACTCTTTAGCAGTCAGAGATCTTGTCTCTTTTATGTGACATTTTGTTAAGTGACACTTGTCGCGCAGACTATGAATTGGTCTTTAGATTGGACAAAGAACTGTGTGTGTTTGTTTCAGGTGAGTGCTCCACTCCAGTTTACCTTCAGAAAAGGCACGAGGTAGGGCTGAGGGGAGGAGTTGAGCTCCTGGTACAGTCGGCTGGTGAAGTCTTCCGCTTCGATTTTTCCCTCCTGCGAGGAACACAAAACACAACAAAGCAGCCAATCAGAGCAATCAATTAGATCCCTGAGGCAACTGGTTTGCCTGGTACAGTTTGGCTTGTTTCTGTGGCTACCATCTGCACAAGGAGCAAAGCCAGCAAGGGAGTGGACACACGGACAGACGGACGGACGGACGTACCAGGAGGCTCTTGACCAGCTCCTTCACGTTGGCAGCTGTCTCTGAAGACTGCTTCCCGCTGGATGCCAGCTTAATCAGCGTGGACAAGAAGTTCTTACACTTCTTCACATTCTCCAGGGTTTCCTGGAGAGAAAAACAGAAAAGGGGAAGATAGAGAGACACACACAGAGACAAAACAAAGAGGCGCATAAAGTTGAAAAGGCAAGCGAGGTCCACTGCATCTCATTGAAACCACTTGAGGTGTTAACAGATTTTTAATTCGATGTAACAGAAAGCTCAGTTACGGCAGGCTTTTTTTACTACAACAACGCAACACAACAAATTAAAGTACAGGCCCGGTGTCATACACCTACAAACATTGTCATCACCACCCACAGTGTACAGTCTGCCATTTGCCAAAATAAGACCAACGCCATTCTGAGACAATTGCAGTGCCCCTCACCGGTAGCACAGAAGTCAACAGAACACACTTCATAAGCTTATAAACTTCTGCCCCCACCCCCCACCTGGTCACCAAAGCAGATATTTCATTTCAACATGCCCCCCACAATCACAAAAAACATTCTATTTACATTAACAAGAAACAATGCTGGTACACCCCATGGCTATTGCCTGGGTTGGCCTACACCAAAAATAGTCTGGGGCACAGACATGACCTCGCCAACCTCTCTCTCACCGTAGTTGTAGCAGCGAGGGCTCTGGGCGTCACTACCTTCTGAGTCGCCGCCTTCCCAGGCTGCACTGGGGGTGGCGTTCCAACAGTGGGGGCAGTGCCCGCACCCCCCAACATGATGTTCTGAAGGATTAAGGTTGGTTATGCTGCATGTTAGCCGTCATTTGTTGCATCTTTGTTTTTTTCTTTTTTAACTCATAACGCATGTATACAGCTTCTTAGAGTGCTGGAAATTAATACTGTGTGCAATGTATCGGTCAACGTGCCCATCCAGCAAGTGGGACAGTCATGTGTGAACTTGCCTGCAGGACTGGAGGTCTCTGGAGTGTGGTGGTGGCCTGCACAGTGGTTTGAGCTGGAGAGCCCTGCTTGATTATGGTTGTCGGGGTTACCTGGCGGGCAATGATGGGAGTGCCAGGGGCCTGTGGGTGGGGGGGACATATGACAGAGCGTGACTATATGAACAGACGAGGCCATTTTAAGACACTGAATGCAGTCACAGACACAGGTTGATTAATAGCAACAAACAGGAAGTTAAGACTTTCCTGGGAGGTATACCACAAAGGTGGTTAAGTGACCTTAAAACCTGTTTTAGTAAACTCAAAGACAGTCATAAACCTGTTAGTAGAAGAGCCTAGGAATTCACTTTCTTAACTAAATAAACAGCAAAAGGCTGTTCTTCTATTAGGTTTATGACAAACCGGTTTTATTTAACCAGGCGTTAATTACTTAACCACCTCTGAAGTGTACCCCCTCAGGAGATTTTAAAAAGAAGAAGCATAAGCTAAGGTGAATACATCAGTCGGTGTGTAGTCTTTGGCAGTCCCCATCCTACCTGCACAGAGGTAATCTGGACAGGTGGAGAGCTTGTGGGTGTGGCTGGCCGTGTTCCCATGGCACCCTGGGACTGGGCCTGCATTTGTGCCAACGTGTGCTGATGGATCATCAGCAACTGTCCACTCTCACTGCGCACCAAAACCATGCCTGCGTGTCCACAGACATACACAGAAATACAAACACACACACAAAACAAAAGTGAAGGGCTCTTAAGGTCACTCTCTCCGTAATGATTTAAAAATTTCAGATACAATTTTACCATTTACCTCTCAGAACTTGCTTCTTTATTTTGTGCTTGATACAAACAAGTGAAATTGTTCTGAATTATTATATGAATATGATGAAAGCCAATAATCTTTGATCTGATCCTCCTTGTAGGCCTGTACTCAACCCTGTGTCACTGGTCAGTGACAGAATTACTCAGTTTATATTTCTCAGCTGGCACTCACAACTAGTAGGCTCATGACTGACTCGTCACTAAGCAAATGCAAAGTCAATCAGTGTGCTGTAATCATCGTCCCTCTCAAAGTATTGTGGGAAAACAGATAAAGTAGTCATATCTCAGTGCACACAGTCAACTGACTTTCTACGGTCCAGAGGCCAAGCAAGTTTGGAAACAAATTAGTTCTCGCTCAAAGGTTTAAAATAACCAGGCTACTCTCATCCAAAGCAACAGACCACAGGATAGGGGAGATGACGCCAAAATCTGAGTCACAATGGCTGTACATAAACAGCATACACATACACAAGCAGTACATTAGATTGTCTCCTCACAAATTATCATCTAACTTAAAACAAGGCAAGAAGCCTAGACATTTATGTTAAAGTGATAAATTGTGAACTGAAAAATAAACAACCTTAAAATTCATAGTATTTAGAGGGGCCGTCAATGCTCTTTCACCATCTCACTAACAGGCACAAGCTGCTGTCACTGCACACTGGTTCAAAGTAAAGTTGTGTGTGACCAAGTGATGTTGGCAAAATGATTAAGGTGCTTGTGAGGCATGTTATCCTCCAATCAATAGACCATTGATTTCAACAACTGACTTTGTATCTACAGCTAAGCGCTCTCTCTCTACCTCCCTCTTAAACTCGCACGGTCATTACCTAAAAATGTGAGTTATGGTACAATCACAACGAAGAAGACGACTTTCAGTTTTGATTCTACCATAAGGGGCAGATCTCCGCCAGCGGGACAAATATTTAAAAGTATTTCTGATGTTCTTTGCTATGCCATTGTCTAACTATGACAATGTTCTCAGAAGACACTTTCGCTACCTTCGAAGGTCAGGGAACAGGGTCATTTCGAATTGAGACGTACCCACATCACATCGAAAATAATGTGGCACTGCAGCAGAGTTTGCAGCACAGTATGTCACAGTTGAAATGATTTTATACATTCTCACAAACTTTAAACTGTACGTTATTTAACTGGTGTTATTGCAACAGATAGTTTGTTAATTGTTACCTGGAGGAAGCTGAATGTTCTGAATGTTTGGCTGATTCTGTTGAGCATTTGGTAACCTGGGAGCCAGTACCTGAGGGGCGATTGCACGAATACCTCCTGGACTGGCAGTGATGGTGGACGGAACAGACGTTCTCGTCACATTTTGCAAAACTGGGCTTTTTCCAACAACAGAGGCAGCCCCAGTTGTACCTGGCTGCAATGTGCTTTGCATCGGCTGTCCTAGAGTCAGATTTCCTGCAACAACAGTGGGAGACCCGGTCTGTGTCGTCGGTTGAATAAGAGTTTTCGGTGATTCCGACTTGTTGATCTGAGGGCCCGAACTAACAGGTGTTGAAGTATTCGAGAGTGCCAAGTGCGCGACATTGACGTTTGCAGTCAAAACTGAGTTGTTACTCCCATTTTGCGTGGTAACCGGTCCCGGTGTTTGCATAGGCGGCCTCACTAGTGTGACGTTGGGTCCGGTGGTTAAACATGAAGTTTGAGAAGATATCACAGTCGAGGTGACCACATTCTGTGTGTTCATTAAAGATGTCTGAATTACAGTGCTAGAAGAAGAAGGTAAAACTATCGTTTGCCCTTTCACCACGGAGCCAGGTCCGTTGTTGACAACTGTGACAGCGGGACCGGTACTGCCGACACTGTTGATTGAGCTCGCTGTTGTCCCGGGGGTAGCGGGAACACTTCCTGAACTGTGAGAGTTTATCACCACGTTACTTCCATTCAAAGTTGGCATGCCAGCCGTCCCTTTTTGTCCGCAGCCAGCTCCGTGGTTTGGAATGGCTGTAAGAACAGCGTTGCCAGCTCCTGCTTTGCCTTGGTTAATCTCCACTTGCGTGCCCGACCCAGCCGCTGATGTGGTCCCCACTGCTGCATCCATAGTTGAACCCTGGGACCTCGTATTATTAATGACACCCCCTGGCACTCCGGCGCCTTCAAAAGCGGAAATAAACATTAAATATGAAACTATCAAAGCTCAAAGCAATCGGTTGCAGCATAAGCTTTAGTTTTTACCGTCTGTTCTGGAGAAACGAAAACAGCAAAACAACGTGTCCAAAATTAGCTAACCAGCTACTGTACCTTACCTGCTTTTACAAGCTCTTGTGCAAGTCCCATTTTGTTGTCCTGGACACTGGAATTAGCACTCACAGACGAGTTACTGATGTGGTTTACAACACCCTGAACCCTGACTGCTGAGTTTCCGTGACCTGATCCAGTAAGCTCAGACTCCAAAGATCCAACTATATCGCTAACTACTTTTTCGTCCACCTCCGTGTTGAAGAAAACATCATCCAGCAAATCGGAGCCCGCCGCCATCTTTACTCAGCTACGCTCGCTCGTAAGACGCATGCGCCGATTGGGTAAATCGTCACTGACATAGGGATTCCGGGCTACTGTGATTGGTTGTTGCTGGATTTAAAGAGTGGGACAAATGGCTGAACATTGCATTTCTGAATGCATTTCAGTGCCATCAACTACTCGACGGATAAGGGGACTAATCTAGTTAGAGGCGCTACATTCGAGTTCATTCGCAATGTATAGCAACATTATGGATAGTTTAAGCCTTTAGTCAGTGCTTAAGGCTAATACAAGGCCGCCTGGAAGAATATAACATGTTTTTTTTAGTGTTTCGACTTGTCCTCAAGATGGCTGCGTTGTTTCTCCCCTTCCGTAGTCAGGCAGCAACTGTGACTGTGATCTGCGAACGAGGGCGCCATTTGTGCGACTGCAGCCATCCAAGTAAAGGCATGGGAGGCGCAACTGTCAGTCTGAGCAACAACTCATTCAAATCGGCAGTTTACCCCTCCTTCGATGTATTATGCCCTCCCTGTAGGCCTACACGAGTTACATGTTTTACTTACTGTGACAGTGTTAAATGTTTCTCACTTAAGTTCAGACACTGTAACAATCTTGTCAACTATTTTCTATAATAAAATATTAACTGGAAACTAAAAACACTTTATTCATTCGGCAGTGTCACTTGAAGATTTAAGTTGATATTTTAACACAGGCCAGGTTTCGGCTTGCTCTCAAAAATCTATAGGCAAATTTAGCAATAGCTCAGCCTTAACCCACAATATCACGGTTACCTGTTTGGGTAAAAAAAAGAAAAATGTGGTAGGCTAATAAAGTTTGAAAACGTGCGTGGCGTTGCTCGCATACATTAAGCCTAATTAAGCCTGTCATTTATTTAACGTGCCATTGATGTGCAAGGAACACCACGGCGTTTTTTTTTTATCATTTCATGAACAGTCTCAAAAGTGTAATATTACACTTCAGAGTTCATACGCGAATGCATTTTCCCCAAGGTAACACTAATACGCCACAGGTGCAATCTGATGAACAGGCGTGTTGACTTTAGCTGACCTATAAATTCTTTGAGGTTCAGAGAATCATGTGACAGCGTGATTCTGCCTGAAGAAGCCGTACGACAGCTTTTGTTGGGATTACAGTCACTTTAAACTCTCCAGTAGACACTTTCTTCAACATCAAAATAGTTTAAGCAGGCAGACGTGGCTAGCCATGAGTACTGGCACTCCGTATATCGGTAGTAAAATCTGCCTTATATCAAAGGCTCTGATACGCTATGAGGGCACGCTGTACACGATTGATACTGAAAATTCAACTGTGGCATTGGCGAAAGGTGAGCTGTAGCCGTTGTTTGACTTGCTACAGTAGCATTTTGTCTTTGTTGTTAACCCATGTTTAAAGTTGGTTTAAAGTTTTTAAACGCCAGATGGTCACTTTTCCCACTTTTTTCAGATACGTGTTTGTATGCTTTGGTCGATTTGTTTGGTGAAATAACTCCTTCAACTTTTTCAGTTAGGTCTTTTGGGACAGAGGGAAGGCCCACAGACAAGCCTGCACCTCCAAGAGATGAAGTCTTTGATTATATAATTTTCAGAGGCAGTGACATCAAGGACCTAACGGTCTGTGAGCCTCCAAAACTGCACCACAGTTTACCCCAAGACCCTGCAATAGTTCAGGTTGGTAATGCATCTAAAATGTTGTTGGGTTTACATGAAGAACACCAGCACACCAATGCCCAAACATGGGCTTAAAGCATCTTTGTTTGCATGTGCTTAAGTGATGGCTTAAATGTAATATTATGGGTTAGCAGACACATCGATCCCATGCAACTTTCTTTCTTAGTCATCCATTGGCAGCTCTTCAGGTGCCCAGTCTTCTCATGGGCCATATTCACCATACAGAAGCATGATGCCCTCCTACAGCCAGCTTGCTGCAAGCTCCCTGTTGAATCAGCATTATGCAGCAGCAATGGGTTTAGGTGAGAGTATGGTCAGTGGAACACATGTTCATTAGTACACACAGGGCTTTCATGAAGCCAGTTGCCAGCTTTGTGTTTTCTCTTGCATGACCAGGAGCAGGGATGCATGGCTTTCCAGTCAGAAGGGGCCCAATGGTTGAACAGGCTGTCCAGACTATGGCGGTACAGAAAACGGTTCAGAAAAAGGGTGTCTCTGGATTGCAGCCACAGAGACGAAATGGAGGTAGACCTGGGAGAAGTGGACTAGGAAACCTGCAAACCCAGAGGTCCTCGGGGCAAGGCAGTGAGTGAATTCAGACTGCTGATTGGAGTTCTTTGATCTAACCATGCCATTCAGGCCACAGAGCAGTGCTGATGCTTCTTGCATTGTTTATCTAAGTGGTGCTCTTCTGATCTTTTTGTGGGAAATTGAGTATTTACAACTGCACTCGTTCTTCTAACAGATGTTCCTGCTGTACAACCAAACGCAGCACCAAGGCAGGGAGATGAAAACAGACCACCGCAGAGAAGACGTCAAGGTGAGTGAGTGTGTCTAGAATGGGTTTTTTTTTTTTCCCAGTCTGTGGGCTTTGATGGAGGCATTTCATCTGTTGTGTAACGAGTCTACATTTGGTATGGCTGTTAAAATTGGAATAGGTCCTCGTAGATCCAGGAATCGTGGCAGAGGCAAGATGAGCGCTTCTAGTACAAAACCCACAACCCTTCAGTTCGAGTCTGACTTTGACTTCGAAACTGCCAATGCACAGTTCAACAAAGACATCGAGAAGGAGATTCAAGAACAACTCAATGTTAAAGGTGTGCATTTTAACCCTAAAACAAGTGGCAGGTCAAAAATAAATGTTAACTCTCAATTTGTCATTCATACTGATGTGGCTTTCAACAAACTTGTCTGTGCAGAAGTGAAGAATGATGTTGAGGACAAACCAGAAGAAAAGGAGGAAGAGGCTGAAGAGAAAACGTCTGAAGTGACTGTACAGGAGGGTCCCCTTGGGCCTAACTGTTACTACAACAAAGCCAAATGCTTTTTTGACAACATCTCTTCAGAAATGAAAGCAAGGTATGCACGCATTCATTTGAACAAAAAACAATTTGAGTGCTAAAATGACTATTAAAAACACTTTTCAGTTTCACATTGAGAGAGAAGAGGGGAAAAAAGTGACTATCCTATTCATAGATAAACATTTCGTCACCTTGTCAAACAGTGCAATTCCAAGAAAACATTGAAGGTTAACGCACCATGTTCTGTCCTGCATGTCATTTTGCTTCTTTGTAAGACGTACCACATGGGCCGAAGAGAGGAAGCGGAATGTAGAGACCTTTGGAGTGCCAGGTCGCTTCTTCAGGGGCCGTGGGATTCGTGGGGGCTATCGTGGGCAAAGGGGAAGAGGAGGTATGCAGCGACTTGTGGGCAGTGGCAGAATTTGAGATGGTGAGTTCATTTCTTCCTTCATGGCATCAGATGTTCAAGGTTAAGTCACACATTTTACTAAAGAAACTAAGTGAATGTGGAACTTTTTCTTTAATTGCATGCCTAGTAACCCCTCATCTTACCCTTTTTTATTTTGCAGGTGCCTTGTGAAAATTTAAGTATTGTCATTGAATTGTACAGTATAAATGATTATTTTTGTTTTTTCCCCCTTTTGAAATGTTTATTGTGCTGTGGCAGAACAATACATGGACAACATGGGCTAGAGGTAGATTGGTACCTTAGATTTTCTTTTCTTTTTTTTTTTTTTTGATTCTTTTGGATTAATTTTGCACAGTAGTGCAACACTGACCTGAATTATCACCTTTTGGTTTCAATTTGAGGTCTACCTATTCGTGTGTATGTCCTGAATTTACATGTATTGTTCAGAGCCAAACCCACACAGTTTGTTTACGGCACTACATTATGTACAGCCACATGTAAATTAATTGTATCTATGAAATGCCCCATGCGATGCCCCACACTGATTTATGCACTTTTTGTTTTGTTTTTTAACCTGTTTTTTGAAAGGAGTAACTTATTTGTGGGGAGATGCTTGCTGCTGCAAATCAATAAATAAACATGCAAAATGTCTATAGAAGACACTTGACTAGTCCTGACTCTCTGTGAGCTGGTGTTCATTGGACTAGCTGTTCCATAAATGTGAGGGGATGTCTAGACCATATAAAACCATTTATTTTATTTAAGACATGAAAATGCATTTTCATGAAAATGAATGCATGTAGCTGCCACGGGGTAATATGGTGATGTTCTCATGTCTTCTTTCTCTTTTCTGCCTCTTCTTTCTCCATCTCCAAAGCCAAGACATGTTTGTCTACCTCTTCAGGATCCAAAATCTGGGAAACATTGTTAAATGCACACACTTAATTTACCCAATATAAACCAACTTCTCTTGCAGTGTCATAGATTGTTTATGCACCAACACTGCAGTGTGGTCTTTTTTTATGGCAAAAGGTAGGCTATAGGTTTAAACAGTTGCACCCCTCACAAACCTTCATTGGCTCATTCTGTTTCATGACTGCAAGCTCAATGTTCTTCCCGCCTGACTGCACAACCTAAGGAGGACAAATGATCAATGGCCATGAGTGGATATAAATGCTCTGGATGCTCGAATAGTTGGTTCTGTGTTGGTGCTCTTGCACTGTTAAGGTTTCTTACCTCCAGTAGTGCCTTGAGGGCAAGTCTTATGGCCCCTTCATCAGATTCCACATGTTCTTCTTTGTAGTTCTTCTCCAGGAATTCCCGTACAGTTTTTGCTGATCTACCAATAGCGTTCGCCTAAAACGATGTTATTTACAGTTAGAAGTACAACATCTACCAATCAAGATTGTGCTAGAAGTCAGGACACTCTAACCACCCGACACAGTGTTGGGTGTTTTAGATATTTGGCAGAACAAGTGTCATTTTTCTTTTTAAATTTATAAATGCACTGCAACTGCAGAAAAAAACAACTTTTCCTCACACTATGGTTCCACAACTCTCCCTGTGTTGGCATTATGCTATAGTTAAGGATTTGCAAAATAGTTAGGTTGAGGCATAGTTAGGTTGAGGCATCCTTTATTGTGTAACTACCTTCCAGGCGTGGTATGTTCCAGATGGGTCAGTCTGATAAAGATGTGGTGTTCCATCAAAGTCAAAACCTGTAATCAAGGAAGAGATGCCAAAGGGCCGACGTCCACTGCTCTGAGTGTAACGCTAAAAAAGAAAAATAGAATGGTTTCAACAAAGGCTAGATTAGATCCAAATTACAACATGAGAAAAATAACATTACTCAAAGCTCTGCCTGCCTGACATTTCTGCATTTGTATTACGATGTACAAAGGCTTAAAATGTGTCTTAAAAAAGCAGTGAAACGGCCAATAAATCTGTAACTTTTAGAAAAGTAAACGAGGTACACACCTGCTTCAGGTTAGATATGAAGCGAGTGATGTATTCCACGGTCACGGGATCTTCCACTGTCAGTCTGTGACTCTGACATTCCACTCTTGCCCTGTTGATCACAATCCTGGCGTCTGCTGTCAGGCCTGGACAGACAGAGAACATGAACTAAAATGGTTTTGCATGGCTAGTGCTTCATGACATTCCTGATCTTTAAAATATATTTATAACAATAACATTTGAGGTTTCAAAATTGATGTGAATACTAGTTTAGCATGTATGATGTATAACATTGAAAACGGAAGTGCAAGGTCTCTACCTGCAAAAGCCATGAATACGTTGTCGTCCAAAATGCAGATTTTACGCACGGTTCTGTCATCCTGAAGTTTGGCGACTGATTTTTTCTCCACTCCAACCACAACAATAGTCTTGCCACGCACACCAACCTTTATAAATTACAACTTGCTGTTTAAAATCTCCACCAATACAAAAGCACATATTTTAGTTTCAGTTAAAGAAATTCTTACTTACTACTGTAGAACCTTTTTTCACCGCTTCCTGAGCATATTCCACCTGAAACAAATGTCCGTCTGGGGAAAAAACAGTAATAGCTCGATCGTAACTCATTATGAATCTTAAACAAACATATGAATGCTTGCCGTGATGTCTCAAACTTGACACGAATGAAAATGAAAAGCGAAACTAAAATGACAGACCAACGCATTCTTTATGCGCCTCATCTTAGGCGCAACGGTAAGTTCAACACGTTATTCACTGCGCTGACAGCACAGACAGTGATACTAGTACGTCGTTTGCGTTCATAAAAGTGCGTAGCCATTGTTGAGAATCAACGGACGTCCTTATTTGCTTCCAATCCACAATGGGAAAGTAGTGGGTCAGAATTGCTCACTGGGTTGTACCAAAGCAGGAGCAGAGGTATTTGTGGAGACTGGCCGGACATAAACCACCTGATCAGCATCATTTCATTGAGTACGGAATTATCAATCACAGAGTGAATGGCATGGGCATCTTTGCTTACATTTCGAGCGTTTATGGTTTGATGGATTATATCTTGGAACATCGGATACGTCTGTAGGTTATTACACCCCTATTTTCACGAGAATGGGAAACCTTAGTATGTAATACTGTGCTGAAGGATAATAATTACTAGAAATATTAGAAGAGGTCTTGTTTTTTTTTTAAATAAAATAAAAACAATGTCAGTCGCGTTCTCTTCAACGCGCCCGAGAGGCAAAGGGGAGGTGACTCAACAAACGATTCAGAAGGTAAGGCATTGGTATCTTTCGATTATGGATATGGATTTCTTCTGGCTGCTTCTTATTGCATCGACACTACTGGTGTTAATGGTGGGAAAGTAATGAAAATCAATCGGCTGGGATGGCAACCACAACAGCCAAACAAAGCAACGAGATATAGTCGTGCGTAATGTGTTTCGAAATTAGACAGTGTATTAATGCTGATGTTTCCTTAATTAGCGGCCGCGTGATGGATTTAAACAGAATACATGTTAGTGTGCAGTTTAAATCCATTCGAAAAGCATAGGCCTGAGCTGATAAACTTGTAGGCTACGGTATTGTTAGGAACTTCTGTACATCAACCAGATGTGATTTTAGTCAATATGTTTAGTATTTTTTGCAGAATTGGACTTATATTTTGTGTCCAAGTACATCAACAATTATCTGCACCTATATAGCTCACTGTATCGCAGTAACCAGGACGACACGGTACTGAGCGCTAATATGAAGATGCATCACTGAGCGCTAATATAAAGATGCATGTGATAGCCACTTAGAGAAGATCCAATGAACATCGAGACCTTCTGTTCATCCTTGGAGGGGGCGGGAATTAAAGAGACACTTTGTTTACGCTTTTTAGAGTGCAAATTATCACGCATTTCAAGAAGCATAACGTGATAAGGAGGTACATGGCAGATGGCCCATTTTGCTTTTGAAATGAAACTTTTTTTTTTTGTAAGAACAACAACATAAGTGTCATTGGGTTGTCCCTCAGGCGTCATCATATCAGAACTTTAGGATGGGATTAAGAAAGGAATCTTTACGTATTTTCATGCACATTGAAAGGGTTTTTTGAGATACTGATTAATCTGGTATTATTATGACTAATATTACATGTGTTATTATATGTCTTGCATCAAGCAAACCATACATGAAAGTGACTTGATGTGGTTGTTTGTTCTAAGATGCTGGATGAAAATCACCACCTGATCCAGTGCATTATGGACTATCAAAGCAAAGGGAAAACTGCAGAGTGCACTCAGTATGTATTGATGGCATGCACTACATAATTAGTGACATACATTACATTTGTTTTTATTAAGTGTCAAATTGGTTTGTTTTCCAGGTATCAGCAGATTTTGCACAGAAATCTGGTGTATTTGGCAACAATAGCGGACTCCAATCAGAACATGCAGTCCCTTTTACCTGCGGTATGTGTCAAGTTACCTTTGATAGGATACAAATTCACACAGAATAGAATCCCCTATTGGTTTGTCTTTAGCTCCTTTTCTTCTTTCTTCTTCTCTTTTCTTTCTCTGTGCAGACTGGAAATGCACATTTTAAAATCACTAGCACTTTAAAAACATATTATTTCACAGAGGCTGTATTTCAAAGTATCCAACACCAGAGCTTTTTTCCTATTTTCACAGTTGGTTTTACAGCTCATCTCATGCCTACCCATCCCACCAACTTTCTCCATTACTCTTCCAGCCTCCTAACCCTAATATGAGTATGGGTCCAGGTGGAATGGGACAGAGTGGTGGGGGGCAATCTCTTCACTCTCAGGCGAATCTCAATGAAAACATGTCCTCTGGCCTACCTCCTACCTCAATGATGCAGAGTGGGATGAGCAATGGTGAGGCTAGCCTGTCTGCCTACTTGTCTCTCATCAGTCCATCTGTACGATCTGTCTCTGATCGCCTGTCTCTTTTGGCTTGCAAGTGGTTTGCCACTGCCTTTTGTTTTCTTGGATTGCTTTGTTTTCTTTGTTTGTTTGCTGTTATGTCCTGGTGCCTATCCATCTCTTTTTCTCTCTCCTTTGACCTAGTAACCCTGTCTGTCTCTTTTTTTATGAAATAGCATTGCTTTTCCTGTCTTCCAGTCTACATTTTCCTGTTTTTTTTTTTCAGAATCCTTACTTGATTTCAGACAATAACTAAAACCCTGCTTTTTCCCTCTTTTCCTTTCCGGTTCCCTGTCCCTCTCTCTCCCTCTCTCTCCTCACCATAAACTCTTGTCTTTCATCCCCTCGCTCTGTCTGTATGCCGTACTGATGAACTGAATGTGTTGCGCACACACACATCCTGCCCACCACACTGTTCTCCGCTGACCTGCCCTGCCCTGCCCTGCCCGCTGACTGTGTGAGTATGTGTTGTCAGGCCCCAGCCACGCCCCCATGCAGCAACAGGCCAGTCAGACGCCACTGCCCTCCACTTCCACCAGCCTGCCAGCCAGCAGCCATGGCTCGGCCTCTGGCTACAGCCACACAGTGCCCTCCACACAGGCCGTGCAGCACCAGGGCCAGGGCCAGGCCTACGCCTCCACAGCCTCCCGCAGCAACCTCAACATGCAGCCCAATCAAGGTGAGCCAGGCTAGCAGGTGGCCAAGACGGCTGGTAAATGTGAGGGAGGTGGGGGGTAGAAGGAGAGAGGTAGGTAGACGTGAGGATTATTATTATTATTATTATTATTATTATTATTACTACTACTACTAATAATAATAATAATAAGTTTAATTTATATTGTGCCTTTTTGCTAACTCAAATCAGTTTGCTAATCAGAGCTTATAGGGTAATCCACAGTGGAACAAGTGGCAGGCAGATGCACACAGCACAAACTTGAAGTGACCTGAGTTACATTAATACCAATTCAGTATTAATATTAATATTGAGGTCAACAGTAGTTATGATCAGGCTATGACATGTGAATGGTCATCCAGCACAAGACGATGTACAGGAAAGTGTTGGGATAGAAAGGTGACAAAATGGTGACAAAATAGAAATAGTGACAAAAATACTTATGGTAGACAGAATGGTTAAAAATAGTTATCTTTTTTATGATAGCAAGGTATAACCTCAAAGGATGTATAATGACTCAGAATCCAGAGCATTACTCAGCAAAGTTGTTGTTAAATTACTCAGTACAACTACACAAAATCCTATCCAGGTTTTATGAGCTTCTGAAGATCAAAGCAAAAAGAAACAGTTTCCAACTGTTTGCTTTTTTCTCCCTTTATATCTTTAGAATGTTTGTCCCAAATCTATTCCAACATACAGACCAATGTGCCTTACCCACTTTTTCCCCTCAGGTCATGACAATAATGAACACATGAAACACAAACACATTCAGTTCATCAAAGTGGGAGTCCCTCTCTCCTCTGGA
Organism: Setipinna tenuifilis; assembly: GCA_030347295.1. NCBI lineage: Eukaryota > Metazoa > Chordata > Actinopteri > Clupeiformes > Engraulidae > Setipinna > Setipinna tenuifilis. The sequence continues at coordinate 8,364,021 of CM059270.1, read as the reverse complement.
GTCTAGCTTTCAGCCAGTGCCCTCTGAAAGGTGCATCTGACCTTTGAAACCCCCGCTGACTTGCAACCCTTTCTTCCCCAGTCGTGAATATGTAATTATCTCTGTGGATGCACTGACTCCATCCCCAGCTTCTTTTGAGTTGTCATGATGACCCTTTCAGCCCTTTGAATGTATTTCTGTTTTTTTTTTTCATATTAGCTACTGGCTGGTGTTTTGATTCGACACTATTCTTCCTTTCTTTCCAGCTGAGCCATCTCTTTGTTTGGTTTTGAAATACCACAGTTTGTTTTGTCCAATTTGCTAACTGTTGTGTGCTCCAACAACATGTGCAGTCTCAATGATGCACCAACAAGCCGGAGGGCCCCATTACTCCTCAGCTCAGGCAGGAAGTCAACACTACCAAGGGCAACAGACCATGGGAATGCTGGGACAGGGTAACCAAGGCAACAGCATGATGGGACAGCGGCCCATGGGAAGTTACCGCTCATCCCAACAAGGTAAGTGAAGGGACCTCTATGCCTTTGTGTACCATGTAAGCGGGCAAAAGGAACATTCAAAGTGATCACAAAGACCTGCTTAGTTCTGCCTTAGATATGGTAAATGTCATTTTGTGGATGTGCAATGTGGATGATAACTCTAGAGCACTTTCTTTAAAAGATATGGCGATGGTGGTTATATGGCTATTGTTCATATTTATATAAACAGGTTAATGAAGAGGGATGTTTTTTGGGTTGTATGAATGTACCTCAAGTGAGCTGCAGATAGCCTGTGCCGTGGCTGTAAGCTTTAAGAAAGGAATAGTTTTCACTTCGGCTGCCCTTTTTCAGTTTCATCGGTTGGATTGGTGTTATAGTGGTGTTGTTGAACACTAGTGATCGCAGGTCTTGGACACACACTGGTTCAGTGTTTTAAACTGACTACCTGACTAGTCACATGATCGTTGTGGGGATTTAATGAAGTGGGGGAGATTTATGGTGGCTGTCACTTTTTCTCCCAGTTTGCATAAATCACCAGACTGCTGCTTTGTCAGCAAATGTCTATAAATAGGTTCCAGTATGGCCTCGCATTGGCTGAGAGGGTCACGGGTAAGGGTCATTACATAGAGGTTACTGGACATAGGATGTAAAATGGAGTCAGTTACTCCATACACAGTATACTGTTCTGATATTTGGTTGATGGTTTTTTTTTTTTGCACTATCAGTAGTTTCAGTATACACCAATATCAGTAGAGTTATATTTTGGACAGAGACAGTCTTCATGCCACTCACCGTAGAAACAGCAACAAAATGCTAACTCAAAGTATTTGCCAAGTATGGAGAAATATTGTTGCTCTTGCTGTTCTACTAATTTCAGGTCACCAGTTGACACTCTGCAGTTGGGCTGAATTTTTGTCTGTTTCTTCCTGTCAAGGACAGAAAGGTCTGTGAGACGAGTAAAAATGTGATGAACAGGGATATTGTGCATCCCGCATCTTGTTTGTTTGTGTACTCAGCTCTGTTGACGTCCACCTGTGCACCAGTTCTACAAAGTAGAGTTTTATTTATGAAGATGGGACCTTATACCGCCACTTGCCAACATCATGTTGTCTTGTACTAGGTATTTGTCTGTGTTGGATACACACTCTCTGCTTGCCAGGGCTGGTTAAAATAGCATAACTGCCAATGCTCTCAGATTGGATTTTCTGTCATGGAAGGAGTATGTAGTTCTAGTGGAAATTGGCACAAGCTAAAATTAAACCGCTTCTCCAGATTTTGGTCCAAAGTCCTTCCCCCCATCTTCATTATATACTACTATGAACTGACAAGCATATTTATATGTTTTTTAAAATATGATAAGACACACGCACACACACACACACACACACACACACACACACACTATCCTAAATGCCGAGCAGGGGTAGCCCTAGCAGATGTTGTTCTCAGAGCCAAAAACGGAAACTGCATTTTTGCAGACAAACTGGCTTGAGAAAATAAAAGTCCTGCCATGTATTCCATTAGACTGTGCTCTGGACACAGATGATTTCACTAATGATGTCATCTACCTAGCGATCAGCTGAATGAGTGAATTGGCTGGAACAAATATGGGGCAGGACTTTTACTTTCTGAACCCAGGATGTCTGCCTCTGGGTAGGTGTAATGGTAAGTCCGGTGCTTCCTCACTGTGGTTTTGGGTTTCTAGTACCTATGGTGGCAAAGTAGACATTGTATCTATCGCATTTCCTAATTGATGCTATTAAAGTCAAGACTTTTTTCAACATTTGATAGCCATCTGTGGTATTTGCTCTGTAATGCTACATCATTTCCCTAAAACCTATTGACACAATTTGTATCCGTTTCTGCGTCCACTTATTATTTTTCTACTTTAGTAGCTACCTCACTGCCTGTAATGGCTGGGTTTAGTATTTACAGCTCTTCAGTGATCAGTTTTTAGTCATTTTTTTCCCTTAATGGCAGCCATGTGTTCACTTTGCCATGTGGGGATGGATCAAGGTTCAAAGTGCCTGAGAGGCGAAATACTTCATGGAGTCTTCCAGCTATCCCAGGTAGTGCAGTAGTGCTCGAGTCCAGTCTTGAGACCATTTTCTGCTTTCTCAGTCTCGGTTCGGACTTGACCCTTCAAAGACTCGGTCTTGACTTGGTCTTAGCCCACAGTTGGAGGAGAAGCATTCGTAATTTCAGACCAAGTCCTCAAGACTAACAGTGTCACAATGTAACAGTCACATTTCTAAGGTTGTTGTGAGGGGTCAGACACAAAGCAAACCCTTTGGTGTTGTCCCATTCGATGGTCTTACAACAATTCATTGGATTGTTGTTACATGTGTAATCATTTTATGAGCCGGTACCTGTTTGATTTTCTTTTTGGTTAAACCTATACCTTGATACATATGTACTTCAAAACAATATTGATATCTGGAGTTTCTGCACACCACAGTCATACAAGAATTTTCCCTAAATTTTTGCTTTTTGTATTTTCTTATTGCCATCATTACTTGCATTCTCTTTTCATTTTCAATCCACTATTCATTTCATACTCTGCACTTGTTTTTTTTTTATTCAACTTCAACTCCAAAGTATGACTCACTTTGAAGAATGACTGGCACCTGTCAACTGGAACTACTTTCATGCATTCTCCTGTCATACATTCTCCACTGTGTGCACAAACCTGAACACAAGGACAGGAAATAGAACCTACCACTGAAGTTCACCTCATTTTTAGCAATGAAAAGGACTCTTATCCCAGTTTTGTATCCCCTGAGCAATAGCACCTCATATTTCAATTTCAAATCTTAAAGAGATACAGACTGTGCCATAAACTAAAGTCTGATATTGCCCATTCTGATCAGAAGCTTACACATAGGAACACCAAACTTTACACCTGTAGGAGAGTAAACGAAAAAAGAAAAAGAAAAACAGTGTCCCTTTTAAAAGCATCCCTCCCCCAAATACAGACTGTCCTCCTCACTCCCCAAAGTGCAATCTCTCGGCCAATCAAAATTGCAGAGCAGCTGATTAACCAACCCTGGTGTCGCCTGTCTTGCAGGATCAGCACCGCAGTACATGGGACAAGACGAGTTCTACGGCGAGCAGTATGGACACAGTCAAAGCTCCAGCGAGCCCATTAACCAGCAGTATTACCCCGATGGTAATCATGCAGCATATCATTCCCTCCACATGCACGCCATCATTCAAAACACACATGGACAAATGCAACCTTCAAGCGCAACCACATCATCAGCCTCATTAACCCTCTCAGGCTCAGGGTCATCCTCCACAGTCCTTGCACACATGCCACTTTCGACTTCCCTCTTACCAGCTTTCATTTCTTTTTCCTCCTCATTTTTCCCTCTCAGTAACAGTCCAAACACCTGTCTCACAGGGTCACAGATAATTTTCTCTTATTTAATTTTTATTTACTTTTTCTTTTTTTAGTGGTTCACATTTTTTTGGCAAGATGAGCAATTCCTTCCATAGGGTGCCAGCCCTGTGTTAGTCAATCTAATGGTGTGCCGAAATTTCAGATTCTGTCTTTTCATTTGTCTTGATTATGTGTGACTCCCGTTCAGAACAGTGTACTTTTGTCCAGTGTCTGGGTGTGTGTGTGTGTGCATGTGTGTGTGTACGTGCGTATGTGTCTGCGTGTGCGTGTGCGTGTGTGTGTGTGTGTGTGTGTGTGTGTGTGTGTGTGTGTGTGTGTGTGAGTGAGAGAGAGAGAGAGAGAGAGAGAGAGAGAGAGAGAGAGAGAGAGAGAGAGAGAGAGAGAGAGAGAGAGAGAGAGAGAGAGAGAGAGAGAGAGAGAGAGAGAGAGAGTATTTGTTCATTATATGCATTCGGGTGTGTTTTAACTGTCCTTTCCTCTCAGTCTTCACATAAACACAAACACACAAACAGGAAAGAAATCTGTCTTTTTCGGAGCAGGGGTTGCAGTGATTTGCAGTGGGTAGTTTTTTTTTGTTTCTTTTTTGGCATGTGCTATTGTACCCCTTCCCTCAGGCCATGGAGAATACCCCTATCAGCAGTCATCCTACGGGGAGCAGGGCTATGAGCGCTCATTTGAAGAGTCTTCACAACATTACTATGAAAGCGGTAGGTTACTTTGCCAACATACAGAATGGACATGAATTTTCATTCATTTTTTTATTTCTTTATATATGTATTGATTTTTTATAAATGTTTGTATACCACTGGTTGCATACAAACATATCTCTCATATGAAGGCTACTGTAACTGAGAAGACCAGTAACATCATGTGACAATAAATGTCACTTTACTTTACTATATTTAATTAACTTGATACTCTTCTGCTTAGTGCTCTGCATCACAAAGGCATATAGGCTTTGCTTAGAGTCAGTGATACTTGTTGGGTTTGTCTTCTTTTTCACAGGAAATTCCCAGTACAGCCAGCAGCAGGCTCAGTACCAACAAGGATCTGGCCAGCAACAGCCCTTTACCCAACAGCAGTACTCTGCACAGCAGGGATACAGTGGACAACCTCAAGGCTATGGTAAGACCCTCTGACTGGGGTGGGAACCATACTTATACACGCTACAGTATAAAATTATATATATTTTGAGAACCAAATGACAAGGAAAGTAAAGAAAAACTCAGGATGCAGGTGTTTCTCCAACTCAATTTAGCTGTGTATTTGTGTTTTCAATTATGTAAACGAGTTATGAGCATTCCTTCTTAACCCTTTAATGCATAAGCTATCGGAACCCCCAGTAATGCATAACATGGGTCTAAAAAGACCTGCATTCATTTCCAATGTAATTCCAACCATTAATGTGATATTCTGTCTCATAACTTTTAAAACCAATACAGTTAATCCCATAATACTTATAAAAGTAATTTTGTAGGTAGTATTTAATGCAAAGAACATATTTTATATTTCTTAACATTTTTCATTTTATAAATAAACATGGATTTGGAATTTCTACTCTAATTTCCAGACATGGGTCTAAAAAGACCCGCATTCGTTTCTAAAGTCAATTGTCAGCCAAATTGTTTTTTTTTTTCCTGTTGCAACTTCCATAATTAATATATATCATCCAGGAAATATGTTCTTGTTATGGTAAGTCCTTGAACTCTTTTCCTGCAATGCTCTGAATGATATCCGATACTGCACTATACTTACTGATGTACCTTATTGCTCGCTATTCACATGTTCACAGTCTCATATTAAGGCACTGTATTGTTTTATACTTTTAAGTGATTTAAATATCATACGTCAGATATGAAATAATTGTCATTTAAATAGGCCTAATTAAAAACATTTTGTTCAAATAACTGCTACCAAGAACTGATACTTTTTGATCCATGTGTTTAAATAATGTACAGTATGTCACAAAAGTGAGTACACCCCTAACATTTTTGTACTTTTTTAATTATATGTTTCCATGGGAGAAGTCTAAAGATATAATACTTTTCTACAACGTAAGGTAGGCAGTGTACAGCTTATATAACAGTGCAAATTTGCTGTTCCCTCAAAATAACTCAACACAACCATTGATGTCTAAACCACTGGCAACAAAAGTGAGTACACCCCTAAGTGAAAATGTCCAAATTGTGCCCAAAGTGTCAATATTTTGTGTGGCCACCATTATTTTCCAGCATTGCCTTAACTCTCTTAGGCATGGAGTTCACGAGCATCAGAAGTTGTCACTGGAATCCTCTTCCACTCCTACATGACATCATAGAGCTGACCTTGAGCTTGAGACCATGAGCTCCACCTTCCATTTGAGGATGCCCCACAGATGCTGAATTGGGTTCAGGTCTGGGGACATGCTAGGCCAGTCCATCACCTTCACCCTCACCCAAGGCGTGGTCATCTTGGAGGTGTGCTTGGGGTCGTTACCATGTTGAAATACAGCCGTGCAGACCAGTTTGATGCAGTGGGCAGCGTATGGTCTGCGCACTGACAACCTTCAACCTCTGCAGCAATGCTGGCAGCACTCCTACACTTATTTTGAAGACACAGCCTCCGGATATAATGCTGAGCACATGCACTCAACTTCTTTGGTCGACCATGGGGAGGCTTGTTCTTAGTAGAGTCTGTCCTCTTGAAGCGCTGTATGGTCTCAGTGTTTCAGGGTGTTGGCAATCTTCTTATAACCTAGGCCATCTTCATGTAAAGCAACAATTTTCTGAGAGTTTCCATGAGGTGCCATGTTGAACTTCCAATGACCAGTATGAGAGAGTGTGAGAGTGATAACACCAAATTTAACACAACTTCTACCCATTTATACCTGAGACCTTGTAACACTAATAGATCACATGACACCAGGGAGGACAAATAGCTAATTGGGCACAATTTGGACATTTTCACATAGGAGTGTACTCACTTTTGTTGACAGTGGTTTAGACATTAATGGTTATGTGTTGAATTATTTTGAGGGAACAGCAAATTTGCACTGTTACATAAGCTGTACACTGCCTACTTTACGTTGTAGAAAAGTATTATATCTTTAGACTTCTCCCATGGAAAGATATAATTAAAAAAGTACAAAAATGTTAGGGGTGTACTCACTTTTGTGACATACTGTATATTATGTAAAATGCCTTCTATTTCAAAGAGTAACCATAGAGTATTGAAATTAAGTATTGGTCCTGGAAATAAATAATCCATAAATGATGAAACAAGATGCATTATTGAATGAGGATTAAAAAAAAATTCACATTGGTAAGAAAAACTAAGCCTGTGGTGAACTTGCATAGAAAATGAATACGGGTCTATTTAGACCCATGTGTCTAAATAATGTATAATTATGTAAAATGACTTCTATTTCAAATAGTAACCTGAAAGTATTTAAATTAAGTTTTGGTCCTGGAAATAAATACTCCATAAGTGATAAAAAGATGCATTATTGAAGGAAGAATCAAAATAATTTTACAATATAGCTAAGAAAAACTAAGCCTTTGTTGAAATTGCATAGAAAATGAATACGGGTCTATTTAGACCCATGTTATGTGTTAAAGGGGTAGTAACAAAAAAAGTATTTTTACGTAAAAAGCAATGATACCAAAAATGAGGTGACGCTTTCTAAGGGACATAAACAAGTTAATTGAGGAATTCATGGAGCGCCGAGTAAAAAAAATGTATTATGACAAAGATATCAAAAATTAAAACTCTGCCGGGTCTATTTAGACCCATCTTATGCATTAAAGGGTTAACAAGTAGATCCCTTGAAAGTTCATTTGTTTTCAAGATTCAACCTAAACTATTTTAGCAAAACTCTTCAATGGTACTAACAAAAGAACCTTACCCGATGCCCATGACTTCTTCTGATTGTCAGGTCCGGGGCAGGGAGCGCCATCCCAGTACCCCCAGTACCAACAGGGCCAAGGCCAGCAGTACTCCTCATATCGCTCTTCACAAGGTGCTCAAGGAGCCCAGGCACAAAGGCCCTATGCCTATGAGCAGGTACAGTATGTCAGGTCTTTATGGAACATGGAAAAAACTGTATTATATGTCAGGTGAAAGGCTCTTTTCCTGAGGCACAATGAAAGGCAATAAAGGAAATTTAATGTACAAAAGTACAGTTATTGTTTGAAAGGAAACAAGAAGAAGACAAATGAAATTGTGGTTCTGTTCATTTATGTTGTCTGTTTAAAAATGATACATGCCTATATATATATATAATTTATATTTATGACCTGAATTTCTTTATAAACTCCTTCACCAGGGACAATATGGGAACTATCAGCAATAAGGAGGCACTGTGTGACAAAAGCTTACCTCTTGTCAGTGAGGAGCAGAAGGAAGGCAAAGTTTTCTGTCTACAACTTTTTTTTTGTTTATTTTATGAAACAGATTGTCATAGAAGATAGTCATCATTAGTATTGTATTGGACAAAGGTAGGCTTAGTCTATATCTACTTTGTTGCCATAGGTTTTTTTTTTGCATTCGCTTTGTTGTTACCTCTTCCTGTCCATAGTGTTTTATAATTGTTCAGAATGTGTCTTTTACTCTCTTCTGTATGTACACAAGATGTACATTTACATTTATCGAAACAAAGCAACTATAAAACATGATCATTTTCAGAGATAATTCAGATTAAGAATTCTTTTATAGGAGAGGGAGTTAATAACTACTATATGGGAAAACTACTTTAAGCAGAAATTCACTTACTTATAGAATTTGTACTAATGTCGGTTTGCTTTTTTGTTGATGGCCATCGTTATACAGGACATAATGGCTAATCAGGAAAGGTTTGCAAAATGATCTGTACACCTAATCTAATTGTGGTATAACATGTTTATTTTTGTATAATTATGTGACTAATCAGCCTTTAAGACATGCTACATCAATAAGTTCAAATGTGGTCTTTTGTGTCTTCTTTTTTCTTTTGTTTTTATTAAACATAATAGAGGCAACAACTTTTTAAAATTAATATTACAAATAGTTTAATATTTTCCTATATTATTATTATACATACTATCCTCTTTCTCTCTGTCTCCTTTCTTGCCTATATCTATGTCTAGTTTATATACCCTGATTATTTTACTTAACTCAATCTGTGACTTTGAGTCAGGGACATGTGCATGTGCAAATGCATACATTTTTAAGTGAACATAAGGAAATGTTAAGGCACTTTATTTATTTATTTATTTATTTACTTTTTACTTCTATTATTGCCAAAGTCACAAATGCCTGATTTAAGATTTAACAGAATACAATTAAGTTAATGTAAGCCGACAAGACAAGAAACACACAGAGGCATATGCTGTTAATTTTTATTGTACTGTATCACTATATTTTGTCATTTTTAGTTACTAGATTTACTGTGAAATAAAAGACATGCAGAAACACTTGACACATAAAACGTATCATGGGTTAGACCATTATGTATAATGTGTATAATGTAAAGACATAACTTACACAGACTCTTCAAATGATCGTTCAGGAGTATCTGTCAACCGTGACCAACAGCCAAGCCATTAGTAGATAGCACAGAAACACAAATAATCTATGTTGCGTGATTACATGATTCCAGTAAAATGACCAGACATTCATGTTTCTAAATTGTTTACTAACATTGTTGACTCTGTCTGTTGGCCAAATGTTCTGTAATGTTACTGATGATTTCAGTGTCCAAACTCACTCTCTCTCTCTCTCTCTCTCTCTCTCTCTCTCTCTCTCTCTCTCTCTCTCTCTCTCTCTCTCTCTGTCTGTCTCTCTCTGTCTCTCTCTGTCTCTCTCTGCTTCCCTCCCTCTTCATCCCATCCTGAGTGTGTGTGTGTGTGTTTTTTTTGTACTGCTTTACATTGGTGTACATAGGCCTACTTTCATTTGCTATCATACAGTCTTTGTCTCAGCAGTTAACAAACTGGTATGGTTTGGAGTGGGGCCTGTTAGAGCAGGGCCTGTTGGCAGTGCATGTGGCATCTGAGGTTTTGTTCAAAAGTATAGCTGATAATTTTGCCTTATTTTTCTACCCTTTTTTGTAGTTTTACTATTTACAACTGTAATTGTAATGCTAGGAGTTTGTACCTGTGCGTATGAAGATACAGCATCACACTTACATTCACCAGGCAGTAGAAGTATTATTCCACCCCTAAGGGGACAGCACAACCCATACCTTCGTAAAGTTGCAAATGAAGCTTAAATAGAGTTGAAGTATCTAGCTGTTAAACAGCTACTTTTGTAACACAACTGATGACCCATGACAATCGAAGGATACCATAACCTCAGCTACATTGTGTGTGCGTGTGTGTGTGTGTATGTGTGCGTGTCTTTTAAAATTTATTTTTAAAGTATTTTTTGTGACTTGTAGATGCACATTTTAGTTTTATGTATGTCAGATTTTCATCCCCCAATGTGCAGCTTACTGTGTGAAAGATATTTACTAACCAAATAAGAGCATCAAATATTGTCATATAAATCTACAAAGTCATTGTGCATTGCTTGTAATATATAGTACTCTTTTGTTACTGTTTAATATTGAAAACAATAAAAAAAAAAAGCTTACCTTTTCGTGGGTTGTTATTATTTTCAGTTCATTAGGACTGGGCATTTCAAACATTATGCTATACTCCTAAGAAGTTGTGCTGGGAAATAAACTTCACTCCAAGCTACCATGCACACGCCAGCCCATTGAGAGGCGCTACGGCTGCTCTACCGTCGGTGTACCAACCACCAAGGAAAGTCTGTCAGTTAACCCTTCTCATGCCAAACCCAACCAATGTGGTTCTGGTTTAGAGCTGTTACGGCGAGGTCCTCAGTTACTTTTTAAAAATATTTTTTTCCGCGGTGCTGTCACGTTATGAAAGAGTTCCTAGCATTAACTGGACCAACTTTTCATTAAACACGAGATAATGACGACTGAAAGTTCAGCCAGCCTTCTCTCAAGGTTGTGACAGAGTTATTTATACTTGCTAGGTAGCCTAAGCTGTGGTTGTCCAGGAACAAGCATAAACTGTAACCAGGGACAGTGACATTGACATTTATGGTGCCTATACGTTGCTGCAGTCGATTAGCCATGTTTACTAGAACTGTTCAGATTCAATTTAGCACTCTCATACCATGGAGCAGACAAGGCCTGCTACACTGTAGCTATCGTGGTTTGTTGAGCAACCAAACGTTCTCACATGGGCTTTTCCAGAGACCAGTTTCCACAACTTGTGCATTATGTGGGAAGACCCGTAAGTCTCCGAACAAAAGCGATATATCAGAGAAAAAACTGGTAAGTTAATTGTAGGGGTTATGGCATCATTGCTATTTATCGCATGTCAATTATATTTATGTTTTTTTTTTCCTGTAAAAATATCAGACAAGTGCTTTTGCTTTTAAGACAATACTCCAGCCGAAGTCAAGTGTTCAAGTATAGGCAATACGCATTTCTTGTTGTTTGTATCCTTCTCATGCAGACACGCTACTTCGTGGATTACCGTAGGGTGAAATTCGTCGCAGGTTCAGGAGGCAAGGGGGCCTGCACATTCCACAGTGAGCCCAGGAAAGAATGGGGAGGGCCCGATGGAGGCAACGGGGGAGATGGTGGTAGTATCATCCTAAAAGGTTCGTGTTAACCATTAATTGTAATTCATCATTTTGCCCCATGAGCCCATTCTGGTAGTATTTGTCATAAAAGATGGTCACTTTATACAAGAAATACCATAGTTGGTAGAGGGAGTCCTTTAAATGGGTTATATTTGTTGACTGGCATGTCTTTATATTAATACATCACTGGAAAGCGTGAAAAATCTACCTTGTGTGATTCTGGATGATTGTGGTGTTCTAATTATCATGTAGTTAACAAACAGGTAAAGTCCCTGTCAGCAGTAGCACCCCAATACCTAGGTGACAATGGAGAAGCAGGAGGTAGTAAAAACTGCTACGGGCGCAATGGAAAAGTCACTTACATCCCAGTGAGTCCTTGAAGCCCTACCAGGATAGCCACTCTCTTTTTTTACTGGTTATCTTGTATACGAGAATGCTGTGACATATCGGCCCATTCTGTTGTTTTTTGTGGGAAAGGTGCCAGTGGGTACCATTGTGACGGACCAAGGGAAAACGGTGGCTGACCTGTCAGTACATGGGCAGGAGTTTGTGGTGGTTCACGGTGGGGCAGGGGGAAAGGGCAACCGCTTCTTCCTGTCCAATGAGAACCGTGCACCCATGACGGCTACGCCTGGGGAGCAGGGCGAAGAGCAGGTCCTCCAGCTGGAGTTGCGCACTATGGCCCATGCTGGACTGGTGAGACCCTAACACAGTAACTGGGCTGAGAGCCTACTAACCTCATCAGTAAAAACCTGCTGCAGTTCACACTGCCTCATAACTATCATCTCTTTTACATATGCACAGTATGCTTATTGAGGAGATGTACTTATGTGTGGAGAAGGTGGTGGATGCTCTGGACTCAGCAAAGAGGCTCTGTGCACCTTTGTGTGATCCCTCAGGTCGGGTTTCCGAATGCGGGGAAGTCCTCTCTGCTGAGAGCCATCTCCAATGCTAAGCCAGCAGTGGCGGCGTACCCTTTCACCACCCTTAACCCTCACGTAGGCATAGTCAAGTACAGAGATCACGAGCAGGTGGCAGGTACGTGGCACAGTCATTTACAGACCAATACAAGGTTCCCCCTTAAAGGTTGTTTTTTTTCCTCGTCTTGTTGAAAACACACCCTTCTTTTGAGTTTATGGTGGGTTATTTTAACCGACCTAACTTATTTGTTTTGAGAGGCTGGTGTGTTTTGTAGATTACTAATATAAGAATAATAAACTCTACCGCCTTAGTTTACCCAATTACAGTTGTATATCCAATTTCAGTAATTACATGATGAGTTTTATGTAGGTTTCTTTTTTGCGCGTTTAATGATTCCCTTTTTTTATGTCCAACCTTGCCCTCTGACTGCTTTTTCCGGTACAGTGGCAGACATCCCCGGCCTGATTCGGGGAGCCCACCTGAACCGCGGCCTAGGTGTGTCTTTCCTGCGCCACATCGAGCGCTGTCGTTTCCTGCTCTTCGTGCTCGACCTCTCTGACCCTGAGCCCTGGGTGCAGCTGGACCACCTGCGCTTCGAGCTGGACCAGTACGAGCCGGGCCTCTCCCGGCGGCCACAGGTGGTGGTGGCCAATAAGCTGGACCTTCCCCAAGCCCGGGAGAAGCTGGGAACCCTCAGGGCCCGCATCCCCCAAAAGGTGATCGCTGTATCAGCCCTGACGGGCCAGAACACAGAGGAGCTGATCCTGCACCTCCGGGAGCTGTACGACGGCTACCTGCAGACAGAAGATGGCGCCAGTGGGCAGACACCTCTCACATGGTAGTCAGTGTGGTTAGGGCAATGATCTCATTCTGCTTGGATGGCTATATGTCAGGTTGGCTTAAAATGGTGTCAGACCAGCTCAGGTGAGATTTGCAGGTGAACAGCCATGAAATCGTAAAGCGTCTTGCATAATCTTGTCCAAATGTCACGGCACTTAAATCTTGACGGAGCAAGAAAACTTGATCTAGCTTAAGCCAGCCATGAAACGGACAATGTCAAATGAGCAGGCATCAGTATTGGCAAGATGTGAAGTGGACTCTTTGAATTTGAATTTGATTGAACTTAACACAGTCCTCAAGCTTAAACAGTTGTATCTCTGCAACAGTTTATGGGTAGTCCTACGTGATGGTGGAAGAGCTGTTTTCTAATCAGTGCTTGTATATCCGTTACCCCAGTGGATGACTCCATTTTCCAATGAGGGCATCATTCTAGCGTGTGGGCATTTTGGAAAAGAAACCATTTATGTAGTCAAAAAAGTGGCTGTGAAATTTTATATTTAAGAAATAAATTTTATTTTTTTATGCACATTTACTTGTGTCTCGTCACTACTGAATTGCAGATAATAAAATATAATAAGTCCGTTTTGGGGTAAAAAAAAAAAAAAGTTGTTTTCATGATGTCACCGTGCTTTTGTTACATCATATTGCAGTGCACATTTGTTTGTATTGACAAGATGCCTTCTGAATATGTGTGTGTGATGTATGGGTTTGTGTGTATAAGCTTTACCTGGTAAGTCATTTTAAACATTTTGTTACTCTGACAAAGAAAGAAACAACGCAACTGGCATTCATTATTGGTAATGTCCAGCTGTGTTTTTGGTTAAGTAAGGTTAACCTTCTTCTAATTAAAAGCAAAATTGAACAAACTTTCATAATGAAAAAGGCAGTGGGGAAAATATTACCATGAACACCTAAGGGGATATAGCTACTAATAATGTCCTGAGCAGGGCTTATCTACGCCATTGTTCATATTTGTGTTTTCAAAAGGACAGTGGCACCTGCGTCAGAGCTGTGTGGTGTTTGTGGCTGTGTATGGTCATGTTTTTTTGTGTTGTTGCTGACTGGACTTCCAGCAACACAGGGATGGGGGTGGGGGTGGTGGGAGGGAGGGGCTCCATGCAGGTCAGCCAGCTGAACTGCAGAGTGGGTCTCACCTTGTCAGAGCAAACAAACAAACAAACAAACAGACAGACGAACAAACCCAAAAACAACGTGAAAGTTGTGAATATTGAATAGTGAGCCCAGAGATGAGTGACCGCGTGAGAGCGTTAGCCTCTTGCTAATATGATTAGCAGTTCTCTGAAAGTCTAACCCGTGTCTTCCTCCTAGTTTACAGCACTGGTCACCATTACTCTAGACAGTAAGTGAAGGGGCGAAAGGCAATAGGCAGTGGGGGGGGGGGGGGGGGGTGTTTGGAGAGGCTGTTCCCTTTCTCTAGCTCTCTCTCCATCTCTCCCCATCTCTCTCTTTCTCTCTCTCTCTCTCTCTCTCCCTCCCTCCCTCCCTCCCTCTCTCTCTCTCTCTCTCTCTCTCTCTCTGAAACGACACAAGTGCTGTGTCAGGTTTTGGGACTGACTGGTCCCAGCATAGTGAGTGGACAGGGCTGGGGCTAGAGGAGAGAGCCGTCACATCATCCGAGGTCCAGAGCATGGCATTACACGTCACAGATGCTCCATCCGTTGTTCTGCACAGGATGAAGGGAAGGGAGGAGGAGACGGAGGCTGACGTCACAGGGAGAGATGGCAGCGGCAGCGACCGTGCCGGTTTGTGTGTGTTGCTCTTAATTGCATGCACTGCCTGCAGCATGAAACGGCCCTAGCGAGACTCAGGCTCTTCTTTCACATTGTCTTAAATGCAGCAGTTGTCAGCAAATTTTATGGAGCACAGCGTTTTTTTGCATTGTTACTGGACTAAGAGTCATTGTTAAAGGCCAACACTGCTTTTCCTTTAAAGAGTAAATGGTTAGTTTGTGTAACAATAAGTTCAGGTTTTGTTTTGTTTTTTGGGGGTTTTTTTTTTGGTTGTTTGTTTTTTTGGAGGGGATGGGGAATTGTTTTTTGTACTATAAATATTAGAAGTCTTGTGGTTTTTTTTTTTCTTCAGCAGATCAACATGCGAGAGAAATGGATGAGACTGAGAGGAAAGCTAGAGTTCTCTGGGATTACCTCAGTCTAAATCAGCCTTTAGAGAAGGTATAGAACACCAAGTATTCAGAAATATCATTTTTGCCAAAGTGCCAGATTTGACTTTAAATCATTTTTTTGCCAGAAAGATTCAACAGCCAAGATAAAATACCATAATGTATTTGTGAAATGGCTCATCTTTGATTCTGTGTAATTCCATGTGTTAGTATTTGTACACATGTTGATGTGAAATCAAAAATCCCAAATGATTGCCTTTGTCTGAAACACTATTCTAAAAGCCAAGTCTACATAATAAACAATAGTAATGATTAACTCACAGCACAGGGTGTGGATATGCAGACGTTTATCCCACTGATGATTTTATGAATGTGCTTCAGGATTTTGGAGGCACCATCTTTGCTTCTCTTACAAATGCAGACACATTCATGGAAAAATCCATGGCCCAGATTATTTTTATATTGGTATTACTGCATGCTGGGGGGGGGGCTATGTTAATTCAGGGCAAGTGGTAAACCTCCTAATAAAGGGGAATTATGTCTTCATTTCTTAATAAAACAGTCATAGGGCTGGTCTTTAAGGGCTTTTACCACTTACTGTAAGTTCACGTATCTGATTTAGATACTACAACCATAGGCTCCAGGTTTTTACTTATCTGATTTAGATACTAAACCACATACTCTCCAGGTTTCTGGACAGGCCCACCAGTACCTGAACTTATATGATGTTTTTGTGTACATGGCAGAGTGACGTGATCATTGGACTGGGCTGTCACGATGTGCGGGTGGCAGAGCGAGCGGCTGAGCTGTACCTGGAGGGCTATGCCCCATGGCTGCTCTTCACCGGTTACCTTGGCAAACAGACGGCAGGTCAGATGATCTACCAGTGTCCTCACTGTGTTCATGATTTTGACATTATAATCCTTCTTAAATATCATTATTAAAAACTATCTTTTTATATCCACATATTAACATTTGTTAATTGAAAGGCAACAAAATGTATTATACACTTTTCCAGCTATGTCCATTCCCTACCTTGAATTTGTTGTATACACACAAATGCCCCTGAGTTCATTTTAGCTTTTTAGTTTTTTGCATAAATTGTGTTTTACGACATAGTACGAAATATGTTGTATGTTCTATATATAGTCTAATGTAGTGCAGTGTATGTAGTATAGTAGCTTTAGGGGTACGGATTGTACCACTTGTCAGGTGTGCTTGTGCAGCTCATTCATGGATTCATTTTTTTGTGCAAAGTTTCAAAACTGACCAATCAAGTTTCGTGTAATAAGCCATAATTTGCCATCAAATTCTTTCTCAGGTGGAATCATACATTTGTCGAGTGTAAATCCATCACAGGCATGTGTTTGTGTGCATCCATCAGGTGTGTGGACCAGGCCAGAGGCTGAGGTCTTCCTGGACATTGCCCTCAATATGGGGGTCCCTCGCAGCAGCATCCTGCTGGAGGTGGCGGCAACCAACACAGGAGAGAACATCCGCTTCTGCTACCAGGTGCTACGTGACAGTAATGTCCCAGGTATTGTAACCTTGCCTGTTCCAGCCACACTGCTTGGTGAACCCAGTCTGCCTGTCTGATGTCGTTGTGTCAGCAAGTGACCACTAGGGTGCGGTATAGGATTTAGAAAATGGCCTTGGGGAAATAGTAGATTGTAGCAAGGCACCAAGGCCTTGGTTGACTGATTTCAGTATGGAGGCAAAATGTGTGCAGACAGCTTCCCGTTTAGTCCAATCTGACTCCTCCTGCTTCAGAGCCACCACAGAAGAGTGTGATTGTCATAATCACATTTGTTCAGACACAGCCTGTCCCATATTCTAACCCTTACCTTCTAACTCTAAGCCCACCGAGAACCAAACAGTACCTTTTAACAAGTGGAAAAAAATAACAGGAGAGATTATTTACATGTTGCCAGCTGCCAAGATATTGATCCAAGTCGTAACACAACTAATTGCTTCACATTGGTGTAGAAGTTTACTCATCCCACACATGGATGTGAACACCACCTGGCTTTGAAAGTCATATAAAAGTGTCACAATTTCACAGACGTCACAGATGTCTAATACAAACAAACAGACAGTCAAGTAGATGTTGGGTCAGCAAATCTGACTAACCAGCCCTACCTACATCTTGCCCAAATATTGTTGCTGAGATGGGGAAACATTTGAAATGGAAACATTTGAGTGCGGGTAGATGTTGCAAGTAATGAATCCTGTGCATTAGTGTGTATGTACAAAGGCACTAGTGAGGTGTGGCTGGGTAATGCGGTTTATGGGAGGATGTCAAATGTGATGTGACACAGTCAGTGAATTAGTGTGAAGGTACATGTCAAAAAAAGAGAAATGGTTCAGTGAATTGTGAATATTTACATAGAACTCAATATGCATTTTAAAGACAATTTATAGTCCAAGTAACAAATACATATATACATAAGTGTGTACTTTAAAATCACAAATATATATTATAAATTGACTTTAAAATATATATTTACATTCCACGTAAATATTTGCATACATGCATACATGCATACATGCATACATACATACATACATACATACATACATACATACGTACATATGCACACATAAACATACAAACATCCGAGTGTCACTCAACAACAACAAAAAGGAACACAGCGCTGGGGGATTTTTGGAGGCTTAATCCTCATTTTTGACCTTTTCTCCCACTGCCAGTCTATTTTCTGTGCCCTGCAACAGCTTTTCTCTTCTCCTCCTCTCCTGGCAGTCAGCAAGCTCATTCTTGTACAGCAGCCTTTTATGGAGCGAAGAGTCATGGCTACCTTCCTCTACCAGTGGCCTGGACCGAAGGAAAGCGCTCAGGCCATAGTAACGTCACCTCGCTCAGATGTGGCTTCGTATCCTAACGCCAGTGTTGGCAACCGAAACGACCTCATCTGCTACATGCTAGGTACTCGCTGCCAACACCATACAACCACAGAACAGTTTCTCCTGTTAGCAGCACCTCTTACATTGGTGATCATAGTTACCACAGTGTCATCAAAGCCCATGTACACACTGATTGTTGTAATCTTAAGTCTGTTGTTGGCAGGTAGTAGTTATCCTCCACAAACAGGCTCGTATCATTATCACCAACCCAATGTCAGTGTTGGCAGCCATCGCAACCTTATCAGCTATATGCTGTGTACTCACCAACACAATTAGAGGCAATTATTTAGTTTGCTGAGGCCCTAGGTAAATTCAAGTATCTAAGGAGTTTTGTTACTGTGTTACAGTACCTACAAAGAATTACAGAGAGTAAGACATGTACTGAAATCAGAATTCTGTGAAGCATTGTAACCTGTGCATATGTTTATGTTACATTACTGCTTTTTGAAAACTGTATCGCCCCTGCTGTAGTTTAAATGTTCTTTAGCCTTCCAAGGCCCTTTGAAGGCCAAGGGGTGGCCCCAAGCAGTGGCCTATGCTGCCTGTTGCAAGCTACACCTCTAGACACAATAGAACAAGGTCCGTCAGCAGCAGTAGAAGCGGTGGTTACACAGTAGACCTTTTTTCTGT
The DNA here is from genome assembly GCA_030347295.1 of Setipinna tenuifilis. NCBI lineage: Eukaryota > Metazoa > Chordata > Actinopteri > Clupeiformes > Engraulidae > Setipinna > Setipinna tenuifilis. Next base: position 8,345,072 of record CM059270.1, on the reverse strand, counting down.
TGTGGTTTGACTTTTTTGTCTTTGTTTCTCTTAAATGTTTTTTTTTTTTTTTTTAGGGGTCATCGAGCGAATCAGGGACTACCCGCAGAGGGGGTTTCAGGTGCAGCAGGAGATTTCACCTGAGGCCATGCTGGCATACCAGTGGTTTCTGCAGGAGGGGTACCGCCCACGGTGATGAGGTTCTGTGGAAACGCTAAGCACATCTACAGCCTGTGGCACATTTCTCTGACACATGTATCTTACTTGAAATAAAAAAACAGCACTGGAATTGCATTTCGCAACCAACGCATGCTGTCACTTAACCAAATGATAATTTGGCAAATGGTGTTATCGGAAAGGGAAGGTTTCCTGGGAAGGGAAGGAAGGTCTGATGAACTTTATAAGTGTGTCAGCACACCAACCCTGGGAAAGTCTTGCCAATAGTGAAAGCCCATATTTAGACTGTGCAGTTAATGTGACTCAGCACAGTTTCTGATGTTGGCATCTGATAAAGCATACCAGTGTTAAAAGAGCACATTTGTTTGCAGAAATAAATATGTTATGGCTATATCCCACCATCATTCCTGTGTTACTCTCATAGATTAGTCATGTGTAGGAACAACAGTCTGAGATGCTTGTCTGCTGCTTGAAAGTTCGTGAACCCTTTTCAGTTACCTAGTTTTGAGCATTATTTGGTAAAATGTAATCTGATCTTCATGTAAGTCACCTAGACAAACACAATGTCTAATAGCACAACATAATTTGTTTCATTTTATGTCTTTCTTGAAAACATTCATGAGACATCTGAAATGTTGTGAGCAAAAGTAAGTGATCCTTTTGGATTTATCATTATTTGAACCCTGTGTCAGAGTAATTCATAGAACTAAATGCATGTGAAGGGTTCACGTACTTTCGAACAGCACTGTGGTTGATTTGGTGTGATCTGAGTGTGGATGGGTGTGTGAATCAGTAAAGACTAAACTTTACTTCATCTTTGTGCATGTCTAGAGAAAGAGCTTTACTCCATCACACACCATACAGTCTGATAAACTTCTCATGGCCCCCTAAAATATGTTTTGAACCTCGTTTTTGGGTCATGTTTATTTATTCTTACATTGGTGTCCATAGTTACCACCTTGCCATCAAAACCCATGGACACAATGGTTGTTGTACTGGTTAATCTCAAGCCACAAGTGTAAACCCACTTGTCAGATAGTCAGCTGTTAGTGGCTGGTGGTAGTCATGCACAAACAAGCAAGTACATGTGTTCACTGTGCTGCGAGATCTGCCAAGTAAATGTACACAAGACATTTTTAGACACAAAATGTGTACGCAGATATGCAATCCTTTCAAAATCCCCTCAGTTACACATTGTAAGATGAAAACCTGTATTGATTGACAATCCAAATACCCAATTCACATTACAGCACGTACTGTATTCCAGTTTACTTTTAAAAATGAACAGGTGAAGGATTTAATGTATTCTAAGCTATAGATTATTGTACAAATGAGGTCCACCTTGTTTTATTCTGTGCCAAGCATAGACATGTCATGACTTGTTCATATTGTGAAAACATGCAATAAAAATAAGTAATAAACTCTAAACTTTCCATTTCTATTATTGCAGTCTTTTCAATATTCTACATTCTTACTCATAATAGGTATAGGTATAACAGCCGCTGAGGTGACCGGTTCCATGGAAGTAATGGTGAGGACGAGGCGAAGAACCACAAAACCGCTTACCTCGCAGGCCGTTATCCCACTTATCTCTCATTTACATCTAGGTAACATTTTCACTTACAATTCCCTTTATATTTAGGGTGAAATATGCATAAACTACTGAAAAAACTACTGATTTGATCTATCACTACTGGTTACACTTTCATTTACTGTTCCTGTTACATCAATTAGGTACAGTGTAACAAAATGGGTAACAATATGTAACATTATGTACTACCATAAGGTTAGGTTTAGGGTTAGCGTCAGGTATCTACAGTGTAAGTACATAATATTACATGTTGTTACATGTAGATACACTAAAAAGGAACTGTAAAATACAATGTTACCCAGCTGTCTTTTCTTATTTCATAACTGGTGCATTTTAAAATACTGAGAATTCGGCATGTTCATGTACAATACATTTGGTGTAACAGCCCAGTACAAATAAGTGCAATTAATAATACCTACTTTTATATTGTCTTGTATGTCTGTGTGTACTCCATTGAGCTGCGTTTAAGTACTATGTTGATATATACTTTGACTCTGCACCAACTGGCTCTGGGTTTGGAAGAGATCTGGCCTGGAGATGATGGCCAGTTGTGTGAACTGAGGGTGCAGATCCCATTCTATGTTTAGGTTAAAGTCGTACTCCTCAGGAACAGGTATGGGATCCAGCTGGTATTTGTCATCGGTTCCTCCCTCGTCAGCATACACATGGGGCTCGTAGTCCCCTAGTTCCTCAGACGAGACCTTCTGAAGAAGCTTGTTCTGGTAATGGAGAACAGCACAATTACAGCTTCCACAGAAGAAACAGTAAGGTGACAGAAATCAAAGAGATGACTAATACATCAACACTCATACCAGTGTAATGCTGTTGGCAATATGCAAAGCCTGGTAGTATTCGTATTCATTCAGGATGCTTGTATGGTCGAATGGTGGGAGAGGCTAGAAGACAGATGTACAGTATTGTAAGCTTTTGTTGTTACGTTTTAAAATATTTAAAATATGTCTGTAGTTAGAACTTACCAGCTTGCAATCTTTGGGCTCTTCCAAGGGCCATATGCAAGGCTGTAGCAAAGTAGAGAACCATGAGTACCAATGAAACTAGTGAAACTAGTGTAATGAAAAAAGTACAATGTAAGAACACTGACCCATTTACATCTCCCTAAAATCTCTCTTCATACATATCGGATATATACAGGAGACATCAGGTATATATTCACACATTTTGTGTGAAAACAAAAGCTTAACTGATTTTCTTGTTCAGTTCTCATTTTACTTGTAAAAACTACTTTTTGGGGGTTTGCTTACCAAAAGTCCATCTCCTTCAAGGATACTCTCTGGTAAAGGGTCCTACAAAGGCAACACAGATATTAATTAAGTATGTTCCTATAATCTGTTCTCTATATTCATTTTTAAAAACACAATTCTGTGTGAGCATGATGTTTTGTGAGAACTGAATGGTTTATATCTAAAATCCACAACACAATTAAAACTAGATAGATCTGAAAACCTGTCTTCCAGTGATACCTGCCCTGCTTAGATAGTCCAGAGTCTAGTGACTTTAGATCTGAAACGTCCATGTTGCCATTATATTGCCGGTTCAGTGAAAAAGTAGTCCTGTTTTCACCAAAGTACAAGTAGATTACCCCATTTCTTCACCAAAAAAAAAGTTACTTGTGAAGCCCTTGAACAACATATGTACATATTTTTGTTGTTGTTGTATATACATATTATTGTTGTTGTTTTTTCTTATTACTATTATTATGGTAAAATTGTAAACAATCAAATATACTATGGCAAGAGACCCTTTATGGATTCTCTGTACACATTCTATGTACACATAGCGTAATTGCTCATTAGTCCGATTTGGAAAATTCTTTTAAAAAATTGTCCAAAATAAACAAAGATAAATTTGGTCAAGCAGGAATGCAGAAATGGGACAATCACAAATTAGTCATTCCACGCATTAAAATAATGAGCTATGGTGGTGAATGTTGTGCGACACACCTTCTCCCTATGTACTATTAGCATACCAAATATAAAAGAATTGTGTCCAATACTACGTAAGTAACAAGTTACAGAGTGGACACGATTGTGTGGAGGAGGGGTTGGGGAGGGGTTAGGGGTGTAAAACACGTGTTAAAAACATATAATATAACACATTACTGAGTTGTACTCCAGTAAGAATACTAAGGCAATCCTTGAGAATTTTTTATCATTCATTCATTGCACCTCATAGAATACTGCCAAAAACATATTCCTTTACCTTAGTGTCTTCCCCTTTTCCCTCAGTGTGATACTTCAGCAAGTGACCGCCAGATATGCCAGGCAGCTGTATGAAGTGTTTCGCGTCCTTACAGTTAGCAGTCAAAAGCAGGATACCTATAAGAGTCCCATACCCACATATGTATCAAAATGTGGGTCAGATACTCCACAACCACATGCCTATTATTATTATTATTTTTCTGTCACACGTGGGACAAAGTGGAAGGATGGTCTGACCACGCATCCACCGTCCACTATACCCCTAACTGGCACATTTTCTTAACAGAGATTTACAGTATCTATTTAAGATTCTGAGGAGGTGACCCTGGCAGTGCCTTACAGAGCAGCAGCAGCAGAGAGACGAGCATGATTGTGATGGCTCCTCCACTCAGTTGGTGTCTGGGGTCGCTGCGGGGTTGGGTGCAGTCTAACACGTCAACAGTTATGTTACTGACTGCATACAGGCCCTGGCTGTCCAAAACCTTTACCATCAGAGCATGGCGGCTGGAATAGATGGCACTCTCTTTGATCAGGTTAGATGTTTCCCCTGAAAAATAAGCAGAAAACAGCAAAACAAACAAGACTAATGTTTAATGAGTTAAGTAAACAATTTTAAGTACCTAGGGTTAGGGTTTTAATGGCGTTGTTTTCAATGACTAAAAAGGGCAAGGCGTGTTACCATAAGCAGGCTCAAGTCTCCAGAGCCCATGGGCGTTATTGAGGATTTCAAAGTGGTATGGTCCACTATGATGCTTGTCATCCTCGTCTGTGGCGGAGATCTTGGCCTTCACAGGTTTATCTGACATGCACATATCTATGTGGCTTTGTTCCAGAGTGGGTGCATTGTCATTTATGTCAATAAGATGGATAATCAATGTGCCTGTCCCAGTCAAGGATACTGCTTCTGAAAGTCAAATAAGACAGGAGTGCTTTATCTTCAAGTGTCATTAGATGTTAAGAGAGAGAATTTTATATTATGGTCAAACTGGGGTACGAGTACCCCTAGGGGTACCTGGATCAACTCTAGGGGGTAGGCCTACAGAAAATAAATCTGTGAAATTAGTCCTCAGCTTCTACTAGCATAAAGATTAAGTATACATACTATATGTGGGAAAAGATCTCACAGTCAAGCTATCCCCTATACAACCCAATTTGGACTACATTATTATGTACCATATAATATGCAGTCAAATTATTATGCAAAATTACTACTAGCAAGCTGGGATACTTGGCAGGACAGAGTGTCTCAGGGGCTACAAAGCAGTTAAACGTTTGAGAACCACTGTGCTGTGGGATCTTTTTGGAATGCTACTTAAAGGAGACATAGAATGGTTGAGGTGTTTATACCGTTTATACCTTATGCTCTTATGTTCAAATAGAATGCGTTCAACTTCAATTTATCAAGAATACGCTCAAACACAATTTTACAGGCCCAATTACAACTTTATATTCATATTGTGGTTTTTGAAATGGTCCAATATAGCTAAATGCGCTCCCTCTTTCAACAACCACAATTGAACTGTAGTTGATTACCTGAATATGACATAACAACCAGGCTTTGTTCTTAGTCTAATTTTACTTTAGTGGCTATTTCTGAGCTCAAGATTTACACACGGTATAAATGAGGGCACATGAGCCCTGTGGCCATGCAAAAGCTTTCCCATTTCAACAAAGCCAAGGTAAAAGTGTTTTTCCAGTCTATGACCTCTTTAAGCCTCGATATGCAAACCCCCTTGCTGATAAACAGTCATTACTGGTTTATTATATATCATGTAGATTGTCTCACCATCATCCATGGAGTAAATGGTCACATTGTAACGACTGTTCTTCACGTACAGAGATTCACGGTCCAGATTTTTTGCTGTTGTGATTTTACCTGTCTTGGAGTCGACAGACACCCACCCTGCTGGGTCTTTTCCTTTACGGTACCTAAACAGATAATTCTGTATCAGTAAGGGAGAGAATCACAGCCCGATACACAAACACCAGTGTATTGAAAAGTCTGGTCGCAATACATCTTTAATAGCCCATTTATGTTTTGATTTTGGTGATCCCTCATAGTCTTTGATCGCTTATAACCTGTTATCATATATCCTCAATGCCTTTTGAAAATGAACAGTTCACTGACTCAATAACACTTACTCCTGACAGCCTCACGCTTTAAACTCCCATTCCCCATGCAGGTGAAACACAACAGGACATTACAGCAAAGCAAATACTATCACAGGTGAGAAGCAATCAGGTCTTAAGGTTACATGACTCAAGTATCTACCGAGAAGATTAACCACCAAAACTAATTTATGTAAACATGACAGCTTAGTACGTCACTCTGCACCAATGTCCAAGCACAAACCCACCCTAATCCACTGCCATTAGAATATAATTTTTAAACTTAATTAGTTTAGGTTATGTAAAACTGAGCAAGCCAGAGAGGGAAGAGAAAAGAGATTGCTTTACCGAATGGCATGATTGTCAGGGTCTTTTGCAGTGAGCTGCTCCAGGTAGGAGCCCACAGCAATGTTCTCCTCTATGCTCACAACTTTGACTGGGGGGTCAAAAACAGGAGGCTCGTTTTCGTCCTCCACCTCGATAGGGAAGTGGAGTTTGGAGGCAACGGGTGAGCACTTTTCTTTGCCCCTCTCACAGCAAAATAGTGGTTCCTCATTTTCAACAGTGATGGACAGATTCCTCATAGACAGCTCTTCATAATCCAGCCCCTGGTAACAATTTGATCCAAAATAAAAACATCAGATAGCAAAAAGTCATTGTTATGTGGTTTTACAATTTCAGACATCCACTTTGCAAAAAAAGAAATGAGATACAGATAACCTTTTAATAGTGAGAATTCTGTCATTTCTGTGTGTGTGTGTGTGTGTGTGTGTGTGTGTGTGTGTGTGTGTGTGTGTGTGTGTGGATGTATGAATGTATGCACAGTATGTAAAGTCCACATGTAATATATACCTAAGACAAGCTTGCAAATGTATAACTGTCTGATATTGCTGATATTGTAAAATTTGCATTTACCTTTTCAACTGTTAGAATTCCTTCATTTGTCTTTGGGTCAGTGGTGATTTTGAAATGACCTTCTGGGTCTCCGTGAAGTGTGTATCTGGCCTTCCAGGCAGGTGTGCCTTGGAGGTCTTTATCTGTGACTTGTATTCTTCCAACTTCCATGCCATGTCTATTTTCTTTCACTTTTTTAAGCTGCATTTTTAGAAAAAAAAAATGGAGAAGCAAAGATTGTTGATAGGGATGACCATATAGACATTGTATGAAAGATCTTGATGAAGACTGTACGAAGTAGAATCTGAATGTTGGCAATAACTTACAAATGGAGTGGAGACCGTAGGTGGGTGATTGTTTTGGTCGCGTACATTGACTATCACTGTGCTTGTGCTTGAGAGTTGCACTGCGTTACCATGGTCCTTTGCCTCAACTATAATAGTATAGCTCTTTTCTACCTACATGGCAAAAACAATTGAGTCTTTATTTTCTGTTATTTCACCCCCATCCAAACAACTTGCAGAATGTGACATTATAATTCATTGAGTAGGAAGTTAGTAAAAAGTGTCACCTGCCTGGTAATTTAAACATCCTCTGAACGTTACTACCCCGAAAAGTCCTTTTGATTCGATGTCAAAAGTGACTTCTGTGGAGGCTGGTGAAACTGACATGATGCTGAATGTGAAAGTGGAATTTTCTGTTTCTGGTTTATCAGCATCTGCTGCATGAACTTTCACCACAGACCCTGTATGTCAAAGTAACAAAAAATCAGGCACACACAACTCATCACAAGGTGAAGACTACTCTCACACTAATTCTCCACAAGTGTCTTACCTTGTGTCTGTGACTCATCCAGTGTGGCTGTATATATCTCTTCTGTGAAAACTGGTGGATTATCATTAATGTCCAACACAATGATCTCAATGGCCAGTCTTGTGTCAGTTACTTGATTATTTTCTCGAGACTCATAGATAAGCTGAAACAATTAAGCACATTCTAAAAAAACATCTACATGTGATTTAAAAAAATTGTCTGTTTTCAATAATGCCACCAAAACAATTAAAAGTTAAGTAAAAAGCTAAAGAATGTACTCACTCTAAGGCTTTGGTGTTTTTCATAGTCCAGTGGTCCATTGATGGAAAGTGTCTTTTTATCATTGTCAATGCTGAAAAGGCCAACAGGGTCCATCGTGGCCCCTGGTCCCCTGATGGTCATTATCCTGCCTGTAGCATTGGTTGAGGGAATCTACATAAAAATAAGCCCAGTATATGGAAGTAAACATTATAAATCTTATCATATCGAATTGTAATGTGAAATAGTCATTGGTATGTTTTATTATGGTTTTATCCATATTTATACAATAGTTAGATCCGGTCGATTTTTTTTATCCATTGATCACAATGGACGAGATGCGTTCTATGCATCACTAGGAGTGAGGGTATTGACCCACATACAATAGATGACTCTTCACATCTAATAATCACTCCGCGGCCAGAGATACAATTTAACCGTTACACCAAGATTCCATTCCATTATTCCACCCAATGCGTAAAAACAGTAATCGAGGAACAGACTAGTTAAGCGAAAGGTACGGTGGCGGCAATATAGGCTACAATGGACGAATTTAACATCAATTTTAGCCTGCGGCTTGGTGCCTGCACGTGCCTACACACACACACACAGGAACACATGGAAAACAAACAAGCATAAGAAAATAGTGACACATGCAAAAAGGAGTGAATGAAAGGGTGTTACTCACTTTGCCTAAAACAATAGGGAAAGGTCCAGGGTTTTCTTCTACTATTGTATAAGATTCTATAATCCAGTCCCTTTTCTGACGAATGAGACCCCTGGACAAGCCAGTGTCTAGCAATCCCACAGCCTGTTGGAGACATGCTTATTTCACACCAGTTCCACATGACACAAATTCCAATCGCTCTCGGAAATATTACTTTGAGTGTAGACAATGAAAGTAATAATTATATCAATACAAACAGTCATAATGTAGATTTCTCTTTGGTATGCATAACATTGTGTAGCTGCTTACCAGAATGGCAATAAAGGTAAGGATGGCATTCTTCATTCTTCTTAGATTAACAAGGACAGAGCTGGTGTGCTGCAAAACTGTGGCAGTGTAAGCTTAGAAAATGTTTGCTGTGGTACTTTATAGACACGTCAAAGGTGTGACACGGTCACACAGACACATTTTTTCCTTGGAAATGTTCATCAAACATACAGTACCTGCCAGCTATAATACGGGCAGATGTCAGGAAATCAGCTAAGAAAAAGATGGGTGTGTCTCAAAGACCGCAATACCAGATCCATGGTTAAAGTAAGGCAAAGTCAGATAAGAAGTGGTTCTTTAGGATTATAATCCCCAAGAATCAGTAGAAAAAAAAATCTGTCTGTCTAATTGTCCACTGCACATAGCCGTGACCAAACTCCTAACCACAATACATACACTGTAATTAGCACAGTTAAACAGAGAATCAACAGTTTACTGAAATGTGTATAGTCTAAAAAGAACCATTCAAGTAAAGTGTGACTTTGAAAAGCATTAATGTGTGTGTCTGTGTGTATACTACTGTAGTATTATTTAGATTTCGGATACCTAGTGTTTTTGTTAAGAAATAAAAGCACTGTTTTTCTAAAGGCACAAGTTGAACAACAGTTTCTTAGAAATGGAAGCTCCCACATCCTCAGGCTGGGGTTGGGTTAGGGCAACTGTTGAGACAGGCAGTAGTGGGAGTGCCAGTATGGCAAACACATCTATGCAGAATTGTCAAACAAAATGACGTAATGCATATGTTTATAGGTCTTACGTTCCAATTTTCTATCAACACTTATTTACTCTCTTATTGTGTTCAAGACCAAACAGAGCCATTTTAAGGTAGAACATTTAAAGGTGCAGTATGTAGGATTGTGGTCAAAATTGGATCTGCAATCTGCAATTTGTGGACTGTAAATTGAGTTTTAAAATGCAAATAGTAAGACTGTACAAACAGTCAGTATTTCTAACATCTTTCCTTAAGATCTCGTGACAAATTTGGACCATTTTATCACCACTTGCCATAGATTTCTTACATGTTGAACTTTTAATATGAGATTTAATTAAACTATAAAATTCTATGAATTATTGATCGGAGGCTGTAAAACATTTTCCAAAGTTCCCAATCATAACGTAATTTACACAGTTCACTTAACTAGGAGATCTGCAGTGGTGTACCCAGGAGGTGGGAACGGAGTCACCACGTCACTTACCCCAGGTGCTACCTAAAACTTTTAGGTACATTCAAATGTCACCAGTTCCATAGGATGTTGATGGAAAAGGGGGTGAGGTAGAGGCAGGTGGTAGTGTGGCCTCTGGGCTGGGGGGCACAGACATGTGGGTGGTGTTAAGGCCACAGACATCTATGCCCCCTGCGACTCCCTCCAATGCCTCTATGCCAAGAACAGGTGGCGCCCCTTCCTGCTGTGGTGTGAGAAAGGATGCACTGGTGCTCCTACCACCAGTTCTCTGCTGTTCCCTCCTCAACGCAGCTGCCCTCCACTTTGGAGCCGCTCCCTTTATTTGGCCCCTTACTTCCTCTGTGGTTCTCCTAAACCCACTGCCCACAGAGTTCACTTTCCCAGTAATGACACTCCAGATCTCTTTTTTATTTGTGTTTGCCACGTGTCCTTGAAGTTTTGAAAATAATATGTTTTCATGTTGATTGTCTAGGTCGATCAACACAGTCAGTTCATTGGCACTGAACTGTGTCTTCTGGGCCATTTCACTGTCTTAAGGGAACCTGGGTTGTTGCTGTCCCAGGGTTTAAATCTACCAACTACCAAGCTGCCACTGGTAACTCATTTCCCACTGAATGAATAGTCCTAAAACGTAACCTACATAAAAACTCACGACATGTTAGTGTAGTGAAAATCTACCTACCTGTATTGCTTACCTAATGTAGAGTTAATTACCTCCGCCAAGGAGGTTATGTTTTCGACGGTGTTGGTTTGTTTGTCTGTTTGTCTGTTTGTTTGTGAACAACATAACTCGAAAAGTTATGGATGGATTTTGATGAAATTTTCAGGATAGGTCAAAAGTGGCCTAACTTAGAACTGATTTGTTTTTGGTGGTGATCCGGATAACCATCTGGATCCAGGAATTTTTTATTCAGTGAAGTTACCAGTGTAGCATGGAATCTACAGAGACTTTTATTTTGAAAGGAGGGAATATAGGTTGGTACGGAAATGAGGCTCCTGTTGCAGGTCAAGGAGTTGTTGAGTTTTTGGTTAGAGGGTTCAGTGAAAGACAGAAGAGAGTTAGAGTGGTAGTGGTGAGCAGCCCAGTAGTTTATGTTGGCAGTGGAAATTAGATAAAGTACTTTCCTGCACCGAAGAGCAAACCAAGTTCGTGTGAGCATGAGTGAACGAACCCACTAGTTAACTATTACACCAGTAATAAAATGTTTTAACATGATTAATGTCTTTTAATGTCTTAAGGTGAGAATGACAATAAGGTGGAGACTTAAGCTGCCTTGGCGGAGGTCTGCGTCCTCTGAGTGCTTTTCTAGTTTGTATATAGTATTACTATGCGGGTGTTAAGTCTGATGAGATAGTATGCGGATATGTATTGCTTTGACAATAATGGTACACAGTTAAGGTATACGCTATAGCGTGTAGTGGGCTAGACTTCGACTTCTTTAATGTCCATTAAACTTTCCATAAAATGGAAATTTGTTTTTGACAGTGGTAAAAAAACAACACACAACATGGACAACACTGTGCACAATAAATACAAAAAAATAAGAGGAGTTGTGGAATTGAAATGAAATCGAAATGCAAAAAGTGTCTTGATACTAGCTGCATAATAAAATGATCTGGTAGTTCTTTGATAAGGATGGTCACAGCCGATAGATTGAATGACTGCTTGTAACCATTCTTCCTTGGTAATGGGACTGAAAGTCTCTGACCTGATGGCAACAACTGGAAAGCACAGTGGAGGGGATGAGTGGGGTCTTGATAAACCTGTAATGCCCTTTTTTATTAAGAACTGTGAGTACAAGTGGAGGAGTTGATGTTTATGTCCAATGATCTTTTCAGTCTTGTTGATGATTTGTGCCAGTATGTTTTTCTTTCTGACTGAGAGTCACCCATATCATGACACAATGTTGAAGGTCAGCACACTCTTCAACAGTGATTCCAAAATGGACCAATATGGATCCATATGGACCTTACATCAATCTGTAAGCAATGACAAGATTGCTGAGCTCAGAGCTAAAAGTAAAACATCCACAACATGATTGAGTTAAACTGTTAAGTATTTTCTGAATTCCATGCATCACAGAGACATTAGATGTAAAAAAATTGTACCTTTGGAGCATATTTAATTCATGTTGGTGGCATGTTATTGAGATTGTTTTATATTTGTTTATTGTAATCTGAAGGAATGCAGCCAGTTTGTATAGCTTGTTGTGTTAATTAATACAAAGTTGGCATTTGTGTTAACATTTGTGGAACTTCACCATATACCACTACATGGCAGGAATGAATAATTCCATGTAAACCATGTCTGCCTTAGCAATTTAAAGGTGATTCAAGTTCAGACAGTGTCTGTAGGCCAACAGTTGCACATATCCTGTACAAGGTAAGTGCCTTTATTATCCAGATTATATGTGTTCTTTTCAATAAACCTCAAGAAGTCATACAAAAAAAATGTTTTTGTTTTTTTTACATTGACAGTGATTGTTTGACATATAAAAACATAGAAAGACATCATACATTACCTTTACAGTAAATCCACACTTCAAACAAAAAAACATGTATATTTGTGTAGACTTACATATAAAAAGCAAATACATTTTAAACAACAAACATTACATGGAGCATACACATTACCTGTAAATGAAATGCACAATGTTCACTTTATGTATGGCCCTACTAGTTTTTCATAATATAGTTGTATGAGAAAAATGCAAAAGGGGCCACTTTCATCTGTAAACCACACACTTTACATATTATGCTTATTTACAGATTTACTACTAAGACAGTAGTAAATTCTTACATTTTTTCCAGTTTTTTTCCCATTTCGGTTATCAACTTACAGTAGCCCATTCAGTAAAACCCAACATAGCACTAATTTCCCAGGTGTTTAGACTAGGCTAAACAATTATTTTATTTAAAGACATCACTGTACAGCAAAGAATGCTAAATGTATATTTCAAGTATTTCGTCTTCGTAGTTTTCTACACAGGTTTACTGCATTTGTCATGCTGTCATTTGAGTTGAGGGGAATCAAGAGGCCTGAGACCAGCCTCCTTTGTTACAGGAAGACGTTGCATTCTTCTCTTTCTGTATACTCCTTAGTGTTCCTGAATGGTAGATGGTCAGACAGAGCCCCCTGTTGTTTCGAGAAGATATGGAATCTCATTTTACACTGTAACCTAGCGATTAGCTTAGCTCCATGAGGTCCGGTCTGCACACGTTAGCCAAAGTTTTGAACTTTGGGTCCAGATGCTGGAGCAGGTCTGTGTCTAAGTCCTGGTCAGGCATGGAGATGGCGTCCAGCTGAGGGTCTGATGCTGGCTCCCCTTCGTCGGCGTACTCGTGAGGATCATAGTGCCCCAGCTCTTCCTGAAAGTTCTCTAACGTGGCAAGCCTCTGCAGATGCAAAATGAAGCATGGTTGAGTTACATTTTAATTTTGTTCTCTTGACAGTGGACCAGATTAATATCATAAATCTTACACTTTCAATTCAAGGAAGAAATATCGATTATAGTGTAGTAGAACGAGTGGGTACTTTGATCTCATTTGATCTAGAGTTATCCCTTCAGTTACAGGAAGGAGGTTTTCGATAACAAATGTGAATAAGCCAATGTCAATAACTAATCATTCCGTTTTAAAATATCCACAACATAGCTATAGTTTTCAAATCAATGTCCCTAAATAATAATAATAAGAAACAATAAGCCTACTCATGTTTATACCAGTAGTATGAGTCAGTCATGATAGAAATGATCTCTGCAACTGAGTTGTTTTAAAATTTATTTTAAAAAATGATGGTCTATTCATGTCAGTTACCTTGATGAGTTGATTGCTTAAATCCTCTCGTCTCATAAAGACACCATTTCTGTTCATCATAGATCCCTTGTGAATAACAGTAGTAATTTAGTATCACAGTTTACAATTTAGTAATACTGTCAAATACATTTTCTGTACCAACCCAAACTACAGCAAACATACATTCAAGCACATGTAAAACAGGCACATTGTACAATAAATAATTGTTTTTAGACATACCTCTGCATATCTCAACTTCCAAGTTGAATTCCCAGCTTGGCTTTTTGAACTCTAAAAAGGTATGAATCAAAACCATAACTTCATAAGTATTACACATATTTGTATTGAGATATATTTACCCCGTTTCAAAGTAGTTTCTGTCTGTACAATCCTCAGAATTAGAATTGGTTAACTGCTGCATAGATACGTTGAACTGAGGCTATTGCAGCGAGATTAGATAGCAAGAAGTAGTATTAGTATTAGCTTTATTCTACAGATTATTACCCACATTTATATTCACTAAATAAGGACTTCTTAGAGGATAAAATTGACTAATTGGATACTGGACACATTGATTGATCACCTTAAGCGGGGCTGCCTCAGAGGAGAGAGGTTTGTAGTCAGGAAGGCTTAAATCTCTTCTCCCAAAGGCACTTTATGTTTTGTGTTTTCTATAAACTATGTGTGTATGCTATGCTCTCTCTCTTGTCAGACGTTTTATGATCTGTTGGATATGCTGTATCTTGGATACATGACAAAATTGTGAATACTTTAACATGCCAGCGTAAACTTACCATCCATCTACGACTCCCAAAGAATGATTCTTTCTGAAGCTGAGAATACTCTGCATTTTGGGTAGCCTATAAGTCAAAATTACATACAATTTATATGTGAGTTAAGTCGATACATTTTATTTACTCTACAAAATGTACCCAAATAATATATTTATATTTGCAAGGCTATCAACAAAAATGAATGACTAGTATATTGTATAGAACAGTCTACTGTAATCCTAAAGTAAATAAAACAAATCAATAACCTAGTGAAATGTATACTGTTTGACCACAATGTCTGGTCACAATGCACATTTGTTTTAAAGAAAAAACACATCATATGAATGAAAATTCTATTAAATAAGCATCTTAGACTTACTGTCAATTGACCACTGCCAAAGAATGCTCCATTCCCAGCCTGAGAGAAATCTGTAACATCCTAGATTTTGTCAAAGATATAAACAAATCAACAAATGAATGTAGCATATTGTACCACAATGCCTGCAGCAAATGTTGTAAAAAAAAAAAAAAAAGAAGTAAAAACTAAAAATAGGTAAAGATTTAAAATAATGGAATGGGTATCAGTGATAGAGTCTGGACTACCCAGTCTTAATATGAAATTATGGATCTAATAGAGGAGATTATTGTGCCTCATTGAAATTAGTAGTCTATTTTTTGCAGGTATGATACATTGTGTGTCTGGTTGCAGAAGTTGTTGTTGTTGGTCAAATGTTTTTTCAGGATCTTATATGGTTTCATCTACCTTCGGTTTACTCTGTAATTGGCAAAACTCTAAACTGCATATCTTTGTGTCATTTTTAAGTAGTAATAAACATTATTTTTGATCAAGATTTGTTAAATTGTGTCCTTTTACCGTTGCCTTCACTGGCACAGTATTCACCGCACTTTTCTGATTGACATTCTCAACTTTGGTGATCATTTCCACTCCCCCAGTTAAAGGAATCTAAAAAAGAAAACAACATTTACTTTGTTTCTGCAAAGGGCTTACTGGTGCTGAAAATGCAATGCTTGGTCCTTTTCTGTTGTACCTTACAATCAGTTCCAGGGTTTTCAATATTTGAATGTAATAGATGCCATTGGGGACCATCATCTGCTGCGATGAAGATTTTTTCTCTCTTACAAGAGAGTAAACATGCCAGCAACAACAATGCTGTAAACACACACACACACACACACACACACACGCACACACACACACACACACACAAAGTAAGAGCCATGCATTTCTTCTATTGATAATTCAAGTCAAATACATAGCCTACTGCTTTAGACAATCAAACAATCAAAGTAAAACTGAGAACATTTTATTGCTCCTGTTGCCTTAGTTCTGTCACCAGAACCTCAGTCTCATTATTCTGTTGATCTTCACTGTCATCCAGGGTCATGTAAGGTCACATAATATTGTATGTGTTTATGTTTATGATACTTGACAATCACTCCAAAATGATGTTACTGTACCTAGCAAGAGCAGGAGAGCGAGGAAAACCATCCCAATGCCACTCGCACCCAGACTCGATGACACCTTCTGCTTTAGGCAGCCCGCTGACTCTGTGCAGTCGCATACAGTGATGGTGAGATTTTGTAGGGAGTACTGGCCTTGGGCGTCAGAGATCTTTAAGGTCAACTGGTGGTGGCCCGCATAAACAGCCTTTTCCTTTACCAGGTTTACTGTTGTTCCTGTTGAGAATCATTGAGAGAGCAGGATACAGTTTTATTCAACACAAAAAGAACTGCACATTTGTATTAGCTCATTTACTCTTTTAATGTGTTATAGGATTTTGTAAAATGCCAATACATTGTCTTAACGTTTCAAAATATGAATGATGCACATAGATTGGGTGGGTGGGGGGATTTGACCTAAAATACTGTTTTCAGTGGATCCAAGGGAACAGAAACTTAGTTAGCGCTACAGTCTATTTGGTCTCATAATAGTAACATAAGGTGTGGTAAGGTGTGGTCAGTTACATAAACAAATGAATAGGTATGTCTTTGCCAGAAATGTCAAACTACGTCTATGCTATTAATAAACAGGTATTTTCTTCTCTACAATGTAGACTAAGGATTAGGGTAATGTGAATTTGTACCAAAGGTAGGGTCAACCTTCCATTTCCCTTTCACATCTCCAAGCAGTTCAAAATGAAAGGGTGCACTGTAGGGAGGGAGGTCCAGATCGTGAGCAGTGATGTTGGTTGAGGTCGGCTTGTCCGACAGACACATGGCCAGGTCACTCACATCCAAAACAGGAACATTGTCATTTTGGTCCATCAGGAAAATGTTAAGTGTTCCAGTACCAGTCATAGGGGGCTTCCCTGTCAAGCACAGAGACATTGAGAAATGCATAGTATTTTAATTGGTAATGGGTAAATGAGTACTAATAAAATGACATGCTGACAAATGAAAGCTGGGCAGAGAAGCAGGAGAGTGCATGCATGAATGCACATGTGGTTAGGGCACTGCTAATCTGTGTTGTTATAGATGTGCATACTATTATGCGCTGCTGTGCAAACAAAACGCACCCAACCCACCACCTGAAAAAAAAAAGCCATGCCCTCCATAACGACGCACACATGCATGCACACACACACGGACAGGCAGGCATGGACACACTTATGCGCGCACGCACACACACACACACAAAGATACATACACAGATAAGAATGCATCATCCCAATGTAAGCCTTCAATTTGCCGTAAAGACATAGAAAAATTAGTCTGCAAATGATATGAAATGACACATGTAATTACTAACCATGGTCTACTGCCCATATCAGCACTGTGTAAAGACTGTTGTTGACATGGTTTGACTCTCTATCCAAGATGTCTTTTGTGCTGACTTTGCCTGTCTTTGAATCCACAGTCACCCAACCAGCTGGATCATTCCCAACCTGAAAGCTGACGAAGAAAGAAAGAGAGACATTGATAAATGCACAGAGACTAAGAGCTGCAATGGAGGGAACATTGTGATTTTAAGGTGACCTTTTATTACTTGTCAGATTATCCCCATTTCTTTAGTCTGTTATGTAATATACAGATATTGGGTTAAAGATATGCAAAGTTATCAAAAAGTTCATCCTAAAAATAGTAACCCTATTTTTTTATCCCCATTTCTTTATGTCAGTCTGTTATGTAATATACAGATATTGGGCTAAAGGTATGCAAAGTTATCAGAAAGTTCATCCTAAAAATAGTAACCCTATTTTTTTAATGGAAATAAACAGCTTTGTTAAAGCGTTGGAGGAGCCATTAATGATTCATTAATCCATTAAGGAGTATGTATCAGTTGTGCCAGGTATAGAGAGGGAGTTTGGAGCAAATGCAAGACCGTAACGAGAAACTTACAATTTATAGGCAAGTGAGTGAACAAAATAACCAGCAGAAACAACCTTTTGGCTGGGAGCTGAGAACTAACAATGGCACTTGTGTTTGTGCGATTGACAAAGCCGAGGCATGAGGCTAAAGGCTAAGTGCTGCAGACATTAACACTCTCACCTGAGACCATATACCTAAAGTGTCAGGTGTTTGTTAATAATAGAATCTACAGAAATTTAAAGGACATTTTACATTTCAGAGACATTTAGCCACTCTTTGGTTTTCTCATGCTCTTACTCAAAAGCACTGGCATGGATTTTGTCACGGTCGACGGCAGTGAAAGTTTCCAGGAGTGTTCCAACAGGAGAGTTCTCCATTATTCTTATGTGTTTGATCATGGGGATGAAGACGGGGGGGTCGTTCACGTCCTCAATGGTAATGGTTATTGGCCGAGAAATAAGGGGGGCCGGGCCAGTCGCACCTCCAACCCATTCCACATCCCACAGACCAGTTGAAGTGCGATCTTTGACCTTACAGGTGAAGTAAGGCTCCTCATTTTCCACAGCAACACTCAGGTTTCTGTACAATTCAGAATCCTCATAATCTAGAGGCTATAAGAACAAACCAAACCTTTATGTCAAATTCAATAGATAAAAGTTTGTATATCTTTTTCTAGACATAATACTATGTACATACTATCTGCTGTTGTGAAATAAACACGTACCTTTACAACTGTCAAAACTCCTTCGTTTGTGTTTGGGTCAGTGGTGATCTTGAAATGTTCACCTGGGTCTCCATAAAGTGTGTATCTGGCCTTCCAGGCAGGCGTGCCCTTAGAGTCGTTATCAGAGACCTGCAGTCTTAGAATAGTCATGCCACTCTCTCCTTCCTTCACTATGCCAGAGCCCTGAGAAAAGGACAGCAGAACATTTCAATTTATCTCCCTTAACAATGGAATTCTCTTTTCTGATTAGCTGATCTGGTTAAAATTAACTTTGTATAACTGGCTGTCTTTGAAGTACAGTAGATCTCAAAAATTGAATCACCTTTCCATATCAATGCACTTATGAATGGTTTTCGTAGCAAAATCATCAGTTAAATGTCTACTTTTTCTTAACGAATGCTATAAAGTAGCATATCAACCATTTATTTTGGTAGTTTAGGCATAATAAATTAGATCATAAATACATAAATAATAATGTTCAAAGAAAAGTGAACCGTTTAGCACACATAGACTATCCAGGCGTATAGTCAGAGAAGCCTTAAGTAATGGTAATGGAACTAGTCAAAAAAAGTAAATACTGTATTTGGCCAAAAGGCCTTTCCACAAAAGCCCACTGGATGAAAACATCTACTTTGGGCTCTTCTGGACAAAACACCAAAGGGTATCATGTAAGGGCCACATCAAAGTCTTTACAAACAACTCTGAAAACCACTTCAACCCTGATGATGATCATGATCAAGATGACATGGGGCAGCCGTGGCCTGCAGGTTAGGAGAGTCACAGAAGTGATTACATGTGCCAGGCAGAAAGAACATGTTGGTGGGGGGAGGGAATATACAGCCTTCACTTCCACCCACATCACAGCTGAGGTGGTCTGGAGGAAGGCATCTAACTGCTGCTCAGGCACCGAAGCTAAGTGGCTGCCCACTGCTCAGAGTAATCTGTGCCCCATTTTGCAGTGTGTGTGTGTGTGTGTTCACTAACTATGGAGGGGTCAAATGCAGAGGCAAAATGTACCTTTAGTTAGTTAGTGTAAATTACATTTTTTTTTGTTATTGAAGCACTTTGGGTCAACTCTGCTGCACTAAATGTGCTACATCAAAAGGCTGATTTGACCTAAAGCCGTTGCGACTTGAATAGACTAAATGAGTCAACTCATGATTAGACTTAACATCAGTGTCAAATTTTAGAGGTGTCAATTCCAGGTTCAGAAAGTAAAAACCCTGCCACATTTTCCTTCTAACACAGGTGACTTCACTAAATAGCTGATCTACCTGTCTTGAGTGCTTGTTATGATCAGCTGATTTAGAGCTGGTTGGATCAAATTTGTGGCAGGGTTTTTACTTTCTGAACCTGGGATTGACACCTCTGAGTTTAGGCAATGGTTCATACAGTCATTGGTCCAAACTTATAGTTTGAGCAGTGAAGCAAGTGTAGGCCACAGTACAAACTTACAGTCTGACCGGTGAACACAGGAGGATGGTTGTTTTTGTCCTTGACATTGACTATCACTGTGCCAGTGCTGGAAAGCTGAACTTTTTCACCCCTGTCCTTTGCCTCAACCAAGACAGTGTATTTCTGAAATTTCTGAAAGAAGACTTTAAGCTGATTATTCCATGCACACAACTACCCAAGTGCATTTAACATACAAGGACCTCCAACACAGTCCATGGAAAGAGTAATAAACATAAAACTTTTGTATCATGTTTGTTTTAAAATGGCGTTCCAAAGTCATAGCTTCGTCCTAATAACAAGAACTTACAATAGAAAGAGTGCTAATAGGACATTAGAGGAAGAGGCACAGGTCAATATTTTGGTTCACTTACCTCATAATTTAGGCATCCCTTGAATGTGATTATTCCTGCTTGGTCTTGTTGCTCAAGGACAAACTCAATATCATCATCTTTTGGGGTAACTGATACAATTCTCAAGTCAAAGGTTCCATTTCCTGTTTTCGCATCATCAAGGTCATCTCCCTTTACTGTGACAACATTCTCACCTGTTTACGTGTCAGTCTGGTTAATGTCATGGTGTGTTTGGAATAACAACATATTATATTACTGACTATAAGTAATTAAAAGTAAAACTACAGTCATGACGAACCTTGCCTTACGGACTCGTCTGCGCTGACATCATGGTTCTGGTCTAATTTTGGGGCGTTGTCGTTGATATCTTTTATTCTTATTTCAATTCCAAGTCGTGTGTCCACTTCACCTGTGACATTTCTGGCTTCAAAGTGGAGCTTCAGTCGAAATAGAAGGTGACACAAAAAGTAAAATGTATTAGGAGAAAGAGGAAAAGCTGTGTTGGCATGTCCGCACAAATCAGTGACAGCTGCCTTTATGTGCTTCAGAGTGGTATTTATAAAGAAGCTTCAATAGGGCATATTATCTGAGCTTTTAGGACATTTTGCTTGCTTTTATATTTTGGACATAATGAATTCATCTGATACCTGTAATGGCCTGTCTTTCTCTGCTGACTAGTGTTTGAGTTTACATATACAGTGTGGGTTAAAAATACTGACACATAAAAGACTATTTTTAAATTCATGACCAGAGTCATGTCCCGATAACTTAGCTTACATTTTATAAACTTCTAAATGCCAGTTATGCAACAGCTATACTTTATAGCATTTTTATAATCCAACATATCAGCATTTTAAAATGTGTCCCATATTTTTGACCCACCCTGTATATTCCATACACTTTCCTTTTGCTGCATGAATGATATTGTAAGATTGACTTTGATGACAGCGAATAAGACTATAGTTATACAGTGCACACTACTACATAGACATGCTATTACATTTCGCACACCTATGGGCTTATTTGCATTAGGGGTACATATTCTGTAGAAAACCGTTCAAAGTTTAAAGCTATAATCAAAGTATTTTAAGAGGAGGATATTTATATAAGAGGATATTCACTTAAAGGTGTCATTGTATGGTTTTTTTTTTTTCATTCATTTTGTGGTGGTCTCTAGTAGTAAAATGTTTCTAATTCACAAACTTGCATCACTTTAGGTGCCTTTTTTGTAATCTGTTTGTTATTCTGTCTTTTTTCTTTCATTCACTGACGGAGGCAATGGGGGTAAAGAAACATTTTCACATGCAGCATGCATATGCAACTTCGAGTAAACTATCGTACTTCAAAAAAGGGAACGAGGGCATAAGTATGCCTAGGTAGGGACAAAAAAAAAAACATATACACATTTAGCGTTTACCTTGAGAAGTTTGTGAAGCTCATAGTCCAATTTTTTATTTGCCAGTAACATGCCAGTCCTTTTGTCTATTCTGAGCACATTTAGTGGTTCTTCATTATAGCCCTGTCCAGAGATGTGAAACTCAACAAGGTATTTCCGCGGCAAGTGTATCTGAAAAAAATATAGCACAAGAAAGATGGCATTTACACACAGTATAGACAAACACACAGTAAACATTTACATACAGTACAAAGACATTTACACACAGTGGACATTTCACGCAGTGAATGTCTTCAAAAAATAGCAGATCAGCACACCCATAGCATTATTTATAAATGTATACCAATACAAAGCAGAAAGAGAGAGCAAGGGCATGTGTGTGTGTGTGTGTGTGTGTGTGTGTGTGTGTGTGTGTGTGTGTGTGTGTGTGTGTTTGAGTATAATGGTGTGATCCATGGGACAATGATAGTGTTTTCCCGCTTACCTCCCCCACAGCGTAGGGATAAGGGCCTGGGTTCTCCTCCTCTATCTCAAAAGAGTCTATGATCCAGTCTCGCTTCTGACGGATCTTGCCGCTCGATAAGGTACAATCCACAAGAAGTACTCCCTGTGGTCAGTCAGAGAAAACATAGATGAAACTCATTCTTGCTAAGCCAAAATTGTTGTCTGCAGAGACTTCTGAGAATTCTCCATTACGGGATCATCTATCTATATAATCATCTTTCTTTTTTCTTTCTTTCCTGTTTTTTAAAATGGTTTCATAAGTCACCATTGTAAGTTTGACAAAGAGTACATTTAAAATCTTACAACTTGTATGTCTCTAATGTCTCTCATTCTTGTCTTTTTTTTTTTTTTTGCTGTAACATGCGCCTTGTTTCTTACCCCAGTTTATCTTTCCTTCATGTACTATAAAAAATAGCAGTTGCCTTTAAACAGGGTGAAAGGAAACAGACTCTGACAGAGATAATACTTAATATTACTTAATTTATTTATGTCCCATGTGGAATGCTGTGAAATAATGTTGCTTTTGATTGAATACAGTACTTAACTTGAAAGCAAGCTTAATTTCAAGGTTGATTTGATTTTAGCAAGTGGTTTCTCCTGACTTGTCTCTCCACTTGTGAATTCTTGTCTTTGCCACACCCACGGCAACAACAGAAACGGCTTGACAGGTTGTGGAAATTGACAGATAACCAAACCAAATGAACAACCTAGCTCCAACAAAAACTTTGAAACAGTTGCATAATATTCTGTTGAGATAATGATAGTGTAAACAATGGCCTGTTCTGAGCAACAAATATTCTTCCATCATTTTAAGAGATGGGAAGGTGATTTATGAGTAGTAAATCTGGGAGTGTAAGGCTCACCCTTTATACTGGTGGTACCCTACCACCCTATATGGCTTTCCCATTTGCACTGCCAACACAAGGGGCCATGTCATGACATATTATATTTACAGTAGCACTTATACAGCCCAATGGAGACTGCCACTAGCTGTCTCTTTCAGACAGTATTGGTCAGGGTTTACAATCAATTCCTCTGTCAGATTTTGAATACAGCATTTAAAAAAAAACACTTTCTGTAAACACAGTATCTATAAAGCCTTTCATAATAAGAAAACCATTACATATTTTTAGATACTCTTATCTTAATATTATCTTTAATACATTATTAGTATCAGTTATCAGTCTACTGTACTGTCTGCTGTTATCAGTGCGCTGTAAGTCTATCAATCATCTCTCTGTGCTTTCAGGGTCACGGTCAGTGTATCTTTATTTTCCCAAAGGACAAAAAAGACTGACAGAATAAACTGAATTTTACCATGACTGGGCATACAGCATTAGCACATTCAGAAAGCATAAACGCCATAAGAACACATCATGAGAACATAAATACATCAAACGCATGACAGCCCTAAAGGCATAAGTTACAAGTTGTATAAAACATTCATCAGAGGAAGTTCAACACGACGGTTACAGCTTAAAATGATTTAGCATTATGATGAAAGGGTAGAGTCTGAGAACAGAGTGGTTGTGGTCAGCTAAAGTTGCATGGGCTTTGCTGAAAGACCTGGTTTTGTGCAGAGTAGAAAGGTTACTAAGAAGAGCAGAGGAAGAGCTGTGGCCAAGATTGGCAATGTCATGAGTTTAATACTTATTTTTCTGTGACCATACCAGCTGATAATAGAAAAAGTAGAAAAAGATATAATGAAACGACGATAAAACATTTTTGATATTGTTGAGTTTTGCCACGATAGAGAGGGAGTTGTCCGTTGCTCTCTGTCAAACTGTAAAATTGTTTATGCCATGTGCTATGTTGCCATGTGATGTAAGACTTTATTAAACAATCTTTGATGTCTTCCAGTTTCAACATGCCACAGAGAGAGCCGTCAATGTGCTCTCTTTGAAACTTGAACTTTTTTCACCATGCACTATGTTGTAAGACTTTGAATCACTGAATTACTGTTTGAATCACTTTAAAACCCATTTCGTCAATCACGAAATGCATTTTATGGACGAAAGGCGTCTGCAGGTTCACGAAATCCATTTCGTCAATCACGAAATGCATTTCGTGGATGAAAGGCATCTGCAGACTCATGAGATGCATTTTGTAGTACTTTTTAAAATGACGAAGTCCATTCGGTGCTCATCAGGCCTTTGTCTGTGCCATTTGTCCAAGAAATCTGTTTCTCCACCTGTCTACAATTTGCTTGACCGTGGCTGACCTGAGTCTGCAACCCCCTTTCATCCACAAAATGGATTTTGTGAGTTTGCAGATATACTTTCGTCCATAACATGGATTTTGTGAGTCTGCAGATTGTGAGTCTGTAGATCGTGATTTACGAAATGCGTTTTGTGGGCAAAATGTATTTGTATCACAAAATGTATTTTGTGGACAAAAACCGTCTGCAGACTCATGAAATGAAAACACTCTGCGTGTTGTGGCGCATAAGCATACATGTGATTTACTTTGTAGACAAAATTACATTTGTCAAAAATAAATGTATTTCATCCATGAAAGTAAGAAGTGAATCCAGTCTTATGTCCACGAGAGAAAAAGTCAGCAGTAAATGTTGTGCACTTCATGACTTAATGAATAAAATGCACTATAAAACCTATTGCACTGTGTGTAAACTGTAGTAGAAGTCTAAACTGAGTGAGAATGCAGCACGGAGTGATCTTATTCATTCTCACTTTACCCCCCTCTTCTCGCATCACAGATTATGTATAAGGCGGCAAGAGTAACACACCTTATTTCGTGGATGAAATGCCTTTTTTGCCAGAAAATGGATAAAATGGTCACGGAATCGTTAAAAACCACTATGTCTTTTGTCCATGAAATGTGCAAATCAATTGGCATTGTGTCCACAAAATGATGATGAGAGAATGTTATTTTGTGCACAAAATACAAAATAGCTAAGTCATTACATGCACGAAATTTACTGCTTCTTCTTACTTTAGTGGACGAAATACATTTTTGACACAAGTAATTTGGCACCCTATAAAATGCACTGTGTGTAAACTGTAGTAGGGCTAAACTGAGGGAGAATGCAGCACGGAGTCATCTCATTCATTCTCACTTTACCCCCCTCTTCTCGCATCACAGATTACATAGCCCACCTACAATAAATGTATTCTCAACCCCTTCGGCTGAATGGATATCATACAAGTTTCCAGAAAGGGTTTCAGATAAGTTTCAGAAAAAGGAAACTGTCAGAGTAACCTTACAAGCAACAGCCAAGGACATTCAAAAGAAACCCTATCCCCTTTCAATTTGAACCATGCATCCCTTTAGACCAAAAGAGAATACAAGGAATAAAGATTTGTGTGCCAGTTGCTCAACATATAATACCCTATAGCCCAAAGGCAGAGTTAATAGCTTGTGAAATATGAATTGTGAAAGAATCCTTCTTACCCTTTCCTAATCAACTATCAATCCAGCATAACCAAAGTGTCCTCACAAGTAACTATTTATTATTTTGCCCTCAACCATAGAACGTTCACAGGCAAGCAAAGAGTATTCAGTCTTGTAAATCAACTTACAAGAATCAGTAGTGTGGAAATAGTCCAGGTTGTCATTGTAACCACTGATACTACAGTACAGTCCCCCTGGGGCAACGAGACGTTTTCTCAGCTTTCTTCCTTACTTCCTAGTGGACAGCACTCCACTGGTGTGTCCTATTTAAACAGAGGGCTGGTTTAGCAATGACATGCACTGGAGCCAGTCCAAACACTACACCTTCAGCATGTGGGTGTGCACATTGCTCTGTGTTGTATTGGGCAACATGCCATAAAACCCACTGAGGATGGCACTGTAAATGCAAATCACAACGTTCCCATGTATACATATGCACCAGTGAACAGTTTGCATTTTGATTTTTCCAGTAAGGGAAGAGATTTGAAGTGTGCTCACACACACACAAATGTAACAAGAATTTAAAAAGGAAAAAAAAACCTTGCTTGGCAAACAGTTGTATAACAAGTTACGCCTGGAAAGGCCAGGAAGAAATAACCATATATGTGCAAAATGTCCAGTTGAACAGTTGAGTTTTGCACTTTACTGAACAGCAAAATAATCCCAAAATCCCCTAATCTTAAAAAACACATCGCTGAGTCTAAGTTTGCTGCCATTAGTGGCTACAAATGTAGCTGTCACTATCTGAAAAAACAAACAAAGAGAGCCGCGTATCTATCAGTTTATCACTCTGTTATCTATGTACTTTGATATTATGACTTCTCAGGAAGTAGTTACTGTGACTGCATCTAGCATGCTACTACTTGTAATTGTTGCAAAACTACGCAATTTTATCATAAATGTAATCAAAAATCTTCCACTCAAACAGATATGCACTGGCACTCCTTTACCTGTTAATTCTTGCTGCATGGGATGAGGACGTCCTGCCCTTGTTTATGTCCATGCCCCATGCTAAAGTACCCTTAGATGGTTCTGCTGAAATTTAAAGATGATAATAATAATAAAATGACGTTTCACAGAGCTCATTTCCATTACCTTTATACTGAGGCAACTACGCTCCACCGAATTACTGGTGGCATGTAATTACTGTGGGCGTCTTCCATAGGAGTCTCATGCACACTTGAGGAAGTTTACTCCCAACACTAAACCTGGCCTAACTAAAAAAGGAGCACCTACCAATCAGCATGGGGGAAAAGATGCTGTAAACGGTGCCATTGGTATATTGGCAAATTGCCTTGACAATTTGATAAAACTAGTCATCCAAATTCTGAACCCCCAGGTTGAGCCACAGACGTGTCTCAGGTTATCTGTGTACTTTGATATTATGACTTCTCTGGAAGTAGTTACTATGACTGCATGTAGCATGTTACTACTTCTAGTCGTTGCAAAACTAAGCAATTTTATCATAGATAGACAATTTGCTAAAGATAGTTATTCAAATTCTGAACCCCCAGGTTGAGTGACAGACGTCTCCCAGGTTGTTCATGGATATGAAAATCTAGAAAGTCTGCAGTATTCATGTACACATGATTCAAGTCTTACCTGTTTAAACCATACCTGGTATGTGTTTGCTTCATTTTTGGCACCGATATTTACAGGGTACATTGGTTTGGAGCTTATTTGTCATGTGTAAAGTAAACAGTAGGCTGCAACTCAATGCTAAAATGTGTAGTGCGCTAGTAAAGTCAGGTCAAGTTTATTTGTATAGTGCATTTCATACACAAAGGCAGTTCAATGTGCTTGACAAAAAGAGAAGCAAAGAACAATACAAAAGCATAAAAGAAAAAGAAAAATAAGTGTAAGATAAGAATAAGGTAAATAAAATACATATTAAATAAAAGCAAAGCATAATATGTAAAATAGGTAAAATAGGTACCTTTAATTTAAATGAATTAAAGGTAAATCACTAGCAGAAAGCATCTGAGAACAGTTCGGTCTTAAGTTTAGATTTGAAACTTCCAACAGTGGGAGCATTTTTGATCCCTTCTGGAAGTTGGTTCCAAAGCTGAATTGCATAGCAGCTGAAAGCTGCTTCACCACATTTTGTTGTGACAGCAGGTTTTACCAACAAATGTTTCTGCAGTGATCTTAAAGACCTAGTTAGTGCATATAGCAGAAACATCCAATAAGTAGTTGGGTTCCACCAATTTAATGTTTTAAACACAAGAAGCAATGCCTTAAAGTCAATTCTGTCTTTGGAGCCAGTGCAGGGACCTTAACATTGGAGTGTGGTCAGTTCTTTTTGTTCTTGTAACTGATTTTGGATCAGTTGAAGCTGTTTGTTGGTGTCTTTAGGAAGGCCTGTCAAGTTTCTCTGCCCAGGATTCAACTGATCTTGGTTCTGGAATTGACCACTAATATATTTGTGAGGATTTGGTCTTTTGATTGAGAACTTTTTATTATTTAATTTTATTATCTTTATAATTATAAAGTTCCATGCTATGCTCCCATTCTTGAGAATACTGAATTGTTTTGCTGGTTGTCACACTGCAGTGGTCACAGGTAAAATCCTGGACAGTTTTAGTCTATTCGAGTAACTGAATTTAAAAACATGATTCAGCTCTATACAGACCACGCCATGCAGAAGTCAGGATTAACACAATAAAGCCTGTAGGCTTATTTCCATTGCGGTCCTTAGACCAGTCAAGGCTGTTGTCATGCATAGGCATGCATGTAGTGCAGCTGAATATTAGTTTTTGCATCACTGCACTCTGACATATATGCAAATCTAACTATAACTCTCTGTTGTGGATATAATAGCACCTTCCTGGTGGCAAATTCTTTTTTACGTAATTATCTTCAACAAAAGATACAATATGACATTTTCTCAGTCTGGATTAACTTGTTTAGGATTAAGTGTAGGTGTCACAGTAGCCGATGGCTCAGTTCGGTTCAGCACAAGCAAAAACTTTTAGACTGGGGAGACGTTTTCTTCTGTTGCTTGGCACTGTGCTTACTTTCCTAAAATGGCAAGTTATGCTAAATAATGGATCACAAACACACATGCTTGCACATGCTATCGGAGTTCTGGTAAGTATAAGATCCTAATGTGCATGAATTAAAGGGCATAAATTCCCACCCAAGTTGTGTTTTTCAGTGGAACATTGAGGACAACAAGTTCTCTAGTTGAGAATAACCTGTGATGTTTTAAGATGGCAGAGTAATGCAGGGTTTTTTCACAACCGATACATGCCCAATAATGGTTCACAAACGTACACCTCAGGTTCTGGTTCTTCTGAGGTCAAACATGTGTATGCTTAATCACTTCCATCAGTTTGTGACATTGTCCTTTTACCATTTCAAGGCAAGAAAAACAAGCTTTGTTCGTTGTTTTTAACTTCGAGGACACACCTAACAAGAGCAGCAGAGCAAAGGCATAATACCCTCCTGCTCACACTTGACGATACCTGCTACTTTAGGCAGTACACTGACGTTGTGCTGTCAGAGATTTTGTAGGGAGTGGTGGCTTTATATTTTACCAGGCTTACTGTTGTTTCTGTTGAGAATCATTGCGAGGTGAGGACACAGTACTAATAAACAGAATTACAATTCTGTTTGCACTCCAATTTATTTTTGCACCTCGTATTCCAATTTTTTTTGTTTTCTACAAAGTACACCAAGGACTAGGATAATGTGAACTCATACTATCAGTAAGGCCAAGCTTCTGTTTTCCAAACATTTCCTGATACCTCAGAGTAGTTCAAAATAGCAGGGTTCACTGTACGGAGGGAGATCCAGATCGTGAGCAGAGATGTTGGTTGGGGTCGGCTTGTCTGACACACGGCCAGATCACTCACATCCAAAACAGGAACATGGTAAAACTTTCTATAAAGCTTGTATTCATAACTACTTATACATACTCATCACTTCACCTGTAAGACAGGTAAAGCTTTATAAGCAAGAATGCACTGTGTCACTTGAAGTTGGAATAGGGATTATGACATAATATTATAATGTCTAAGGAGTACAACCATGAGTACAAATAAATAGTCATGAATACTTTATGAATTCATTATAAGCCTTTATGAATGTGGTTATAGAGTTTTGTGAATGCAAGCTTTACAGAATGTGTTACCAGGAACATTGTCATTTTGGTAAATCAGCAAAATGTTAAGTGTTTTAGTAACAGTCATAGGGGGCTGTCAAGTACAAGTACAGAGACTTGTAATTGGTGATGGTTAAATGTGCATATCTTCATAAAAACAAATGACACAATAATGTTTAACATTTGTACTGCTTTCCAGAAAGGACAGCCTGAGTACTATTTACATATTACGTGGCATTTACTGCTGAGCAGGTGTGTACACGCACGAATGCCCATGTGGGTAAGGCACTGCTAATCTGTGTAGGTGTAAATGCATCTGCTTTTATGTGTTACTGTACAAACAAAGAATACCATCCCACATGGAACTCTCTAACCTTCACTGAAACACACACACACACACACACACACACACACACAGTTGGCACACCACACACATTTTTTAGCATTACTTGTTTGTCCAGCCAGTAACCCCTCCAACACCAAACACACACACACACACCTACAAAACTACATACTCTGTTTAGACATAAGGCTCAGGGAAAGAAAAACGCGGCATCCAATAGGTAGGCATTTTGTATGCCATAAAGACATCAAGAAAACTAGGCTGCCTGGAGACATACAGTATACTGTACACTGCTCATAAAAAGGCTGTGGATATTTGGCTTGCGGGTAAAATTTATGTAATACATCAAAAGTTTACACCACAGTGTTATTATATCATAAAGTAGGGCGTTTAAGTAGAAGCATGCAATGGTAATTAGCTCATCTCAAACAATTTAATGAATCCAAAGCCAACAACAGTTGTAGGGTTGGTGGGTGGGTTGACAAAACATAACAATTTCTCAATAACTTGTCATGTTTTAGGTGTCCCCTTGGTCTCTTAATGTCATGATGTCATGAAATGAAAACAAAATGAGAAGAACTGTTTTAATATTAATTGTAATTGAACAAGGACGTTTATTGGTCAATTCATGGGTCAAACACCTGTTGTGTATTTTGACGTTAAAATCCTTGTTACAGAACAGCAGGATCTGCAAAAAGTCCTAATAGACTGTAGTTTCTGAATCCAGGTTGCCTATCACTGCAATATGATGAGAGTGATTATGGTCAGTGACTATCATTCATGTGGCATGACTGTCTGTCCAGGATGCGTGTTGTGCTGACTTGGCCTGTCTTAGAATCTCCAGTTCAGCCAGAAAGACTCGGAGAATGGAGTACGATTTAAGCGATTTAATAAACAGAGTTTAACAATATATTAATGATAGTAGATGATCTTTGGCGTAGGTCCTGTCATCAGCCCGGGTCTTGGGGACGAAGGATCCGTCAGATCCTGCTGCAGCCATGTAGTATAGATCAGAGATACCCCCCGGCGGATGGGAAGACAGGACCAAACTGGTGGTGGTGGGGATGGAGGAGGGGACTTTGCTTACGTCGATACCTGAAAGCAGCGAAAAAGGTGAGTTAGACAGATCATTATAAGGCAGGTGGCGGCCGCTGATTGGCCGAAGGGTATAGCGCTACGTGGCATGGGAGTGAAGGGTATAGCGCTACGTGGCGTGAGAGTCTTCCTGGCAGAACTTGCGCAGGCTTACATTTATGCAACCACAGTGGGACCCTTCCCCACCAGATAACTTAGAAGGAGGTAAAGAGAATGACTCAACAGACTGAAGGTTACAGCTGCAACCAAGGGCCCCATTTAATGAGTACAGAGGCTTAGGGAGATTACAAAGGACTGCCATACTGTAGAGTAGGTGCAGAGTCTGACCAGAGTGTGAAATTGAGAAAAACTTACTTTAAAAAATCTTCTGCTTACATGTGTTTTCAGTGTTAGACAACATCTTATTTTTCCCAAAAAATTGACTCAAGATATGTGGCCACATGATGAAACTGATGTTTATTGCTCCAAATATGACAATAAAATAACTAATTTACACCCAGAATTTAAGTTATGGTCTTTTTCCTTTGCATGTCAGTGCAGCCATTTATCCAAAAGATATAGTATCTAAAAACACATTATAAACAATACCTGGCGGAATTTTGAAAATATGACAAAACATTTTAAGAAAAATATTAACACAGCTGGCATAAATTAGTAATAGTCTGAAACAATAGTGTACTGCAAACATTAGGTAATTAAACAACTAAGTGCCAACTAAAAAGGTGTAAAAAGATGTGTCTTTAAATGTATTTTGGCTGTAAAAATGCATTACTGTATCCAGTGTGTTCTACGATTGAGGTACTACAAAAGAAAAGACTCTTAACTGAGACAGTTCTGTAATGGTTTTAAGAGTGATCAAAGTTCATCATTCTGGACGTTCTGATGCAAATATATTTTGTATGCAGTTATTTGTACTGAGCTTTACAACATTTGCTCACTGGCCATTTATTTTACATTATTCTTTGGGCAATGTTTTCTTCTGATTTTATTTAAAAGTACTAGGGTTGTTCCAACAGTATAGTTCTTCCTAACAACCCTGAAGAGAGTCTATGTCCTAAATGGTTATGTTATAGTTGTGGTTGTAGTATCTAGCACTTTTTTAGGCAACATACAAGATTTAGAACATCACATTATAAATGTTCAGGGTTTTTTGATACATAGGTTTATTCCTGTGGACACCACTTTAGATGTAAATTAGAGACATCTTTTGCTAGTTTTGGAAGTTTTGGGTTTTTACAGAAACCCAGCCAAGAACCTTTCAGACTATAGGCTTTAGTCTAATTAAAAACTAATGAAGAGGTCATTAAACATTGTCAACAGAGACATTTTAAAGTTAAAATTTGTGAAATATAGAAAAACTGTGTATGATTACAATTTGTGAGGTATGTTAAGTTCAGCCAGAAAGACTCAGAGAAAGGAGTACGATTTAAGCGATTTAATATAAATAGAATTTAACAGTAGTTCAGCAGGAAAGATATTCTTTGGCGATTAACTTTGGCGATTAACTTTCCCCTAATCACTTTATTAGTTTCGCTGGTTCACTCTGCATCCCATGCTCCTTGCACTGCCACGTTAACCCCCCTCACCTGCCCATCTCGTTTCCCTGTTTCTCTGATTATTCCCAGCACCTGCACTTCCTCGTTTACGCTCGTTTAGGTCCTTAGGTTCACAACTATTTAAACCCCTTACTTTTCACTCCCTCCTTGTCGGTTCGTCTGCTAACCACTGTGTGTTTCTCCACGGCAAGCATTAAGACTCCTGACTCCTGTTTTGCCCTCGTCCGTCTTGTTTTCTGTTTTCCTGTCCGTTATAGTTTGTTTCTGTGCTCCGCCTCTGTTTCCCCAAGTCCAGTTCTTGTTACTCGTAGTCCGTGCCTGTGCCTTGTCTCCAGTCTTGTGTGTCAGTCCTACCTCCCAGTGTCTCTCTCAGTGTCTCCTCGGACCGATCTCTGGCTTGTGACCCGGACCGTCCCTGACCACGCACGATTCTCCAGTCCCTGTCTCCTGACCCCGGCTCGTTCCTGACCACGCACGATTCTCCAGCCCTCGGCTCCTGACCCGGCTCGTTCCTGACCATGCACGATTCTCCAGTCCCTGGCTCCTGATCCGGCTCATTCCTGACCACACACAATTCTCCAGTCCCTGGCTCCTGACCCGGTTCGTTCCTGACCACGCACGATTCTCCAGCCCTCGGCTCCAGACCCGGACCGACTCTCGACCACGTCCGTGCCCACGTGCTCAAGCGAGCACACCCTTGCACACCTGTCTGTCAACCCGGAGCCATTCCAGGGCTCGTGCCCGCATGCTCTGACGAGCACCATCCCTGCATTCCTGTCCGTCAGCCCAGAGCCCCTTCAGGCTCTGTGCCCACGCGCTCAGCCGAGCACTTGCCTGTGTTTGTCTGCCCAGTTCTGGGCCCTTGACTCTGTCCCTGTTCCCCTGTATCCCTTAATAAAAGTCCTTTGGGTTACATTACGCTATTGGGTCCACTTTCCTGTTTCTGTCTGTCTCCCAGTTCCTGTGTCATTATTTACAGTTATTATTTACATTTTATATCATTTGTTACAAATAAAATTTGTTGTTACTGTTAAACATTTGTTGTTTTGTTACTTTTTTAACTTATCTATTTATTGATATTTCTATCCTAACGTCTTTAATTTTGTTTTAGCCCATGTTTTACCCTATTTCTAAACGTTATTCCTTTTGGTTTGCAAAGCACTTTGGGTCAACTTCTGTTGTTTTTAAATGTGCTATATAAATAAACTGGCTTGGCTTCACTTGCCTATATGAGCTCACCTCCTGTTTGGTGGCTTTAGCTGCTGATTATGATTGGCGATCATGGAAAAATGATTATAAAAAAAATCAAAATGCCATTAAGTAGCTTGTCAGGCATGGTCTGAAGATCATGTGTACTGTTATGCAGTTCACTGAACTTGGCTTGACTCAGCGTGATTCTAGTAGTAAAACATTTTTGAGAATTGGATGTACAGTTCAAAGGTTACATGCATAAACATACCTCTGACCAGTAACTTTGACCAGTTGATTGCACTAGAGAGGTTAAAGTGCCGACATGAAACTTGGTGAAAAGAATCATAATCAGTGTGCCAAATTTGGAAACTTATTACCAGTTAGTTCTATGGGCTGCAATAAACTCCCACAGCAGAAAATTATACAAGCCCATAGATATAGCAATGTCATACAATAGTTAGGTCCAGTCAAACTATTTACCAATTTCTGATTGGACGAGATGCATTCCAGGCGTCACTAGGAGTGAGGATTTCCCACAGTATACCATGGGTGACTCTTCCCAGTTGGTAATCACGCTGCCGAAGATACAACGTAACTGTTAAATTGAGTGCATCTATAAACTTAAGACCTTTGAACTGTCAGTTGAAGCAAGGTTTCTGATTTTCCACTGTGGTCTTAGGTTTTCTCAGGTGGACATCCTCAAAATATAACGGCTAGAGAATAACTCTTGAGTTTTATGTCACATTCCATAGATCAAGGTTGGTTTCATCTATTCATATATTTGCGAAGTGTCTAGACCCCAGTATTTTATTAGGCTATATTTCATATTATCTGGTTCACAAACCCAGTTTTAGTGTCAATAGCCTGTTTTCCCACTCTGACAATTATTCAAAGCCTGATTTTTGTAATATCTTTAAGGGCACTATAAACAATTTTAAGTGTTTCATCTGTTAGTTAATATCTCCTCACACTGTAAACCCGGGTTGTCAATACAACTCAAAACTTTTGATGTAACTGATTACGTCAATAGTTTTGAGTACATTAACTATATATTTTAATTAAAGTTAATTTAAAAGTTTAAGTACAAAATTCATGTACTTAAACTTTTCAAATGAATTTAATTAAAATATTTAGTTAATGTACTCAAAACTATTGACGTAATCAGTTACATCAAAAGTTTTGAGTTGTATTAACTTATGCGGGTTTACAGTGCATGATCCACTGTCTCTCTATTCCCTTGGTGTGCTGCAACTATCTGTGAGAACTTATCTTCGTATGCAGACAGCACCAAAGGCAGGACTGACTGACCTCCTTTCCATCCTTTGCTGAGTGCTTGGTTCAGCCATAAAAATTACTTGTGTTTGACAAAATTATCTGCTAGGAAATTAAAACACAAAAAATTGCAATATCTAAGAATTGCAGCACTGATAGCAGTATTAAGTTCATCAGTTTCACTTGTCAATAAACAGCCAAAATGGCAGAGCCAACACTGCCCAGATTTGAGCTGAGCCTACACATGTGACTTTGATGGGTGACTGTTACAGATGACACAAGTGATGATTAGATAATTACATTTACTAATGGTTAGTAATGGTTTTACGTATAACGTATTGTCAAAAAATGTGTTATACTTAATCATGTAATCATTTACTGTAAAATAAAATCACTTAGTTACACATTTATTTAATAATAAATGACATATTATATGTAATTAATTAATATTGTCACAAACATTCTCAATATGACACAAATTCATGAAGCTAATATAAGCATATATTTTTAAACAAATATGTCCTCTTACAGCTGGCAAATTTCCTTTGTCTCTGGAGCACTCATGGTATGGGAAAACCTGGTACTCAAAGAAGAGTGTACCTGGCATTTCATGCATCTGTGCTCTTTCGTGTGTTCATCCATCACTAAGGTATAGCAAAAGCATGAGGGACTTATATGCATTATTTTGCCCTTAACCAGGGAACATTTAAGGTCAGGGAGAGGCATGAAGTGTTTGGCCTACTAATCCCTTGTCACTATTTGAATGTACATAGTGTTTTGATCTGAGGTGTGTAAACATACCAGAACCAGCAGTGTAAAAAAAGTCCAAGCTGTTATTGACGCCACAGATACCAGATGAGTCAGTCTGGGGAAAGCCAGAATTTTGTCCTTCTCCCTCTCCTCTCCTTTCATCCGTCACTAGTGCCCAGTAGACTATTTTGGCCTATTTATATGTACAGTAGAGCAAGCTCAAAAGTAACATCGTCTGTCTGTACTTGCATAAACAGCGTTCCCTGCCTCTTCTCTTGTGATAAGACGGTCAATAATTCTCCCATTGGTTCCTGCACACCCTCCTCTCCATGTGCTTATTTGTGCATGCCTTTATACATCCTACAAATCATATTTCTATTTACTTACAAATTCTAATAAAAAGTACATCCATTATATTTTATCAATTTTCATGGTCAAAGTACACAAAAAGTATTCATAAAGTTTGGACTGTCAACATTTTTTTGTAAATTAACTATGGAATCAATGAACGATTTCTGTTCCTGTTAGTATGATCTATATCTTTTTCTTTAAGTCATGGCCTGGTGAGTTTCTCATTGACTGTGTGCTCAGTAACAGCCACTCCCTGGGTTTCCATAGAACCAGTTCTTTCACAACGCCCCTATTGTTTTTCAATGCAGAGTGCCGCTGAATTACTGCAATTCACTTGGGCTTCAGGTGAAATGGGAGTAACAAGTGTGGCCACTGAGGTGGAGGCTGCCTACCAACTCTCCTGTAGTAGAGTGAGGAATGCTAGTGGGCTGTCTCGACATGTCATGAAATGACAACCCATGAACTGTGCAGCATGGCAGGTGTAGTCTACACTGTACTTACTGTAGCAACTCTGCACTGACATTTCCAGGCAATTAAAATGGCTCCTCACAAACACCAATTCTCTCTTCTAAGTGTACCTTATTGATGTACATTGTCAAAAAAGTATTAGTTAATATGAAGCCAGGACTACGCAGCATTGGGTGCATATGTGTAGTGAATATAGAAATTCCTTATTGCTTAAAAATAATTATGTAACAAGTTTACATAAAACCTTTATTGTTATATATAAGAAAGTAAAGATTTTGCTGTGACAAAATTAGCAAAAGTTAACCACTTTAGGACAAAAACTGAGAATCTGTGTGTCATGTATCATAATGGCCTATCTATTTCATCATGTTTACAGTTAAGCAGTTAAATGAGTAGTTCAGCAGTCATATCTGACCTTTTAAGTAAGACCTTATCAATGCAAGCAATGCTGTCAAACATTCACCGTCACACGTATACCATAGAGCAAACACCATACACTGTATTTTGGATTTTGAATGAGATGTAAAGTGAACCCCCACCACATATGAATAAAGCAGGGCCAGCCTGGGCCTCAGTAAACGTTAAACTACATTACATTCAGTAGGACCATCTGGTGCTACAGTTCCTGGTGCTACAGTTGCATTTGTGATGAAATGTACAATCTTGTAATCTTTACACCACATGACAGTTTCAAACACTCACTTTTTCAGTAAATCATGCACCCATACAATCTGGCCCAGAAAAGGGAGCCAAGCTTTATGAGTTTTTTTAGCTTATGTAGAAAATCAACAGCGCGTGCTTCTAAAACTACAATGCAGCCATATAGCCAGTTTTGTGGCATGATTGTTTAACATACACAGAAGGGATGGGCTTTTATACAACATAGTTGTACAGGTCGACAGCAGGGATGTAGTGGAAGATAAATGCATGTGAATGCTGTTTCCACACCTCTAAGTTACAAAACAAGGTGTTTACTTGCCTATTTAACGAGTGCTAATGTTAAACATGTGCATAGTTTACAGACTATTTTCAGAGTTGCACTTATCATTTACCCGCCTTTCTTTTGTACCACTACACCGTTGGTCGAGAGGATTATTCATTTTCTTGTAGCACTTTTTCTCTCTTTGCTTGTCAACATAATCTTATAAACCTCCTCTTAATCTTAAAATGAGCAAGAAAACACCAAGCAGTCACAGAGTAGAAAACTATTAGCCGTGCTTTTGATGTATGAAGCACCTTTTAGATGGATGAGGAAACATTTAGAGAAAAGAGACACACTTACTCAGGCTTACTCAGACTTTCATGTCCGTACATGGGAAGGTGTGTCTGGCAAAACAGCTTGGGTGTAGCACACTAAGCTTTCGTAAAATACTCAGCACTGTGACGATAAACATCCTCTCATTTGGTAAGGTCCCCCGTGAATGTAAGACGAAGAACAAGTTGGGTGGTTACAGTCCTGTTGGCTTGTAAGAATAATACAGCTTCTGTAGGGTGTTTCTGTAGGGGTCTTCTCTTCAAACTGCAGTTCTTTTTACATGTACCGACGCACAAAATCAACTCAAAAACATGTTGCCATTAGTAATTCCTTGTCAGCAGTCAAGAAGTTGAAAATGCCACTGACATTATACTCCAAGTCTTCCTTTCTTCGTTGTTCGAATCAGACATTAAAATGTTAGTGCAAGAAAAACTGAAACAATGGTGAGGCAAAATTTACATTTACAAAATTCATGGCCTGTAATTTCTGTCCTGTGCTTCCAGAACTTCCCCTGCTCACACCAAACTCAGTAAAATGGAGAAGCCACATTCTGTGTTCTGTTTTCTCAGAGGGCTATGTTTTTCTCCTGCATGTGCCTTTGGCATATCCCACCCAGGGCTTTGAAGCTCGGCCCCAGGTCTCGCAGATCCAGATCCACATCCAGGCCTTCCTCATAGTTGTCAAAGGAGAGTTGATCCAGGGACTGGCACCTACTGCCATTTCCTTCATACTCGTACACATGCAGAGAGTATCCTGGGTAATCCAACACCTCCTCACCAATCTGGTAGACTCTCTAAAATTACAGATTCAAGAGTATGCAAAGTAAGTGTAGGCAAAGTTAAGTATGTCTTAACATTAACATTTGCTCCTTTTTTTCTCCTCAATGTTGGGAAAGAATAGTTAGGTTGATAGGGCAAAAAAAAGGGTGAATTTTTTTTTTGAACAGACTCATGATCCAATTATAAAAGATATGCACAAACAGGGCATACACATACAACATAAACACACAAGACACACATACACTAAAAGAATAAAACATATTCAGTGTGTTCCAGTATGTCCAGAACACAGAGGAGTACTGTGTGTCACTCTGTATGTGGTCAGACATAAACATTATAATTCAATTTCTGGACTTACTTAACCTACACATTAATGTATTATTATTATCATTAGTAGTACTATTATTGTTATCATCACACTGTAAATACACTGTTTGTTATGTTTTAGAACAGACAGTAATATATATAAATGTGGTATTCACAACCAAGGCACTGGTATGGGCATCTTATACTGTACCAATGTTTTACTGGTGTTAAGTACTGTCAGGGCAGCCACAGATCTTGTTGGAGTAGTAAGGCCAAAATATGTTATCTATCTGCTCATCCTAGCTTTTAGCACCATCTAGTGTCATGAGGATTCACAGTCCGTAAACAGGTAATGTGCCAACATTTTGCACAATTACATTAAGGGTATTCACTTCTGGGTTGTTGTTATATTTTTAACTTACTTCATTATTTAACGCCACCTGTCCTCTATTACCTTAGCAAAACAATGAAACTAAAACATCATCCTAGCACATCTATTTTTATGTTAGCCAGTAAATGACTGCTGATGTGTGACTGTTTTAATTTGTAGTGTAAAGTCAATAAAGAGATTACTAAATATAGGCAGAAAAATGACAATTTTTCTCCTGTTTGTTGGTCAACCTGTCTGACAGGACCTGTCATGTATTTGTTTTCCCCACTAGTGCTGCTGGCTCCACACTTTGAGAACCAAGAGCCCGATTTCAACAGCAGATGGCGTTAGAGGGCCACTGTTGTATCTGAGGCAGTTTTTTCCCTCCACAGATGTTATGACATTCTCCCTCCTGAAGGTGTCATGACATTCTAGGACTGTAGGGTGGGGGTGGTGTGTTGTGTCGCAGATGGTAATTCGTTTATAAAGCTCCTGTTTCATTCCTGGGAAAAAGAAAATTGGGTAGCGTGCTTCAGGCGATACTTGCCCGAACTTGAACCCATTTTTACAGGCCCTAAATTTGACGACTGCTATGTCAGCAGAAGACCCTAACATGAAGCGACTGGTTGTCTCTCACGCCCTGAGGTGAGGGTGCAGCCTTAAACCCTGTCAGCCAGCTACAGCTAACTGGATAACCTCCAAGAACATGCGACAAACACCATACTTCCTGAAAGGTCATTGATAAAGACTGAATATATTTTGAAATTAAAAATGTTTCATTTTTTTCCCATTGCAGCATTTACACATTTAGAGTAGTAATAATATCGCTTACCCTGTCAAGGTGATCTGAAATGTACCGCTCAGATACCAAACTATTAGATCTGGTATATCCATTCTGTAAATAAAACAGATAATTGTTGAGTTTTATTACATTGTATGCAGATTAATCAAATGTATCTATCATATTATATTTCGATACTATTCATTGGGTACATATTTAAAACATTGGTTTAAGTGTATGTCTGTGTGTTTTAAAGGCCACTGATTATAATTTCGTTATTATCAAGAAACACAGTTGTTGATCAGATGTTGTGCAATATTGACACTTACTCTCATGCTGCTGTGCATGTTTGAGTTCCATGTTTGTTGCTGGGGATAAAAAAACACAACACTAGTTATTCAAAAGAAAACAATCTGACCGCCCAATCAAAGTGTGTGCATGACGCATCACACAAAGTTTTTTTTTTTTTGCCTCGAGCATAATCTAAATTCAGATGAAACCAGTTTCCCCGCCAGAACTCCTGTGAAGGCAAGCTTGCTTTACAGCAGCCTAGTTATCTTTCAGATTCCCACACCTCCACACCCTCCCCACCCTCCCTCAACCTCTCTGATTGCTCTCACAGCTCTGTGCCCTCCCGCAGAGATGCCTACACTTGCTCTCTCCATACCTGAGACAACTGCTTCTATTCGCCTGCACAGTTTTACGAGATGAGGTTTAGCTTCAAGCCATAATCTGTGTTTCCATGCAAGGACACGCTCATAAGTGAGGAGTGAGAGACATGTTTTGATTAATCACAGTCGAAAATACAAGAGGTCATGATCAAACGCAAGAGCTGATGGTTTCGAGTCACGGAGGGCTTACTCCGTGCCTTATGGCACGATTCGAAAGGCATATGCATCTTGTGGTCACCTTAAAACACATTTTCAGACATAGATGCCTTGCTGTCATTTCTATCATTCTGATCATTCCTCAGTCTTAACCCACCCCCAAACACCACAAACAACAACAACACGGCCAACCTAATTACCTTACAAACATAACT
Organism: Setipinna tenuifilis; assembly: GCA_030347295.1. Taxonomy (NCBI): domain Eukaryota; kingdom Metazoa; phylum Chordata; class Actinopteri; order Clupeiformes; family Engraulidae; genus Setipinna; species Setipinna tenuifilis. The sequence continues at coordinate 8,303,452 of CM059270.1, read as the reverse complement.
ACAATGATCCGTTTTTACCAGTTTACTCCACCATAAGATCACCATGACACAGGGTTTTAGGAGCATATGATGGGGTAAAGGAGAAGTGTGTGTGTGTGTGTGTGTGTGTGTGTGTGTGTGTGTGTGTGTGTGTGTGTGTGTGTGTGTGTGTATGTGTGTGTGTGTGTCTGTTTAGTAGTGTAGGGGTTACTGGCTGGACAAACCAGTAATGCTGAAACTACACAAGCCATAGCTGAACTTATTTAGGAGTTTGGCTTTGGTCTGTGAGTGTGACTGAAGCAGTTGGTCAAGCAGTTCTTTAAGGCTGAGCTTAATAATATTAGAGGGATTCACATATTGTACCCAGCAGAGGCATGCAATGTATATCTGTCTAGTTTTTTTTAAACAGAAAACTATATTTTTGTTGCCCTTCACAGCAATTCAGTACCAAAAGTTGTAGTTCTGTCAGTTGTGCATAAATGTTAACCTGTATTTTGTGTCAAGATGAGTAATTGCATGGCATCTGCTGAAGGCTGTTGTGACGTGGACACAGGTCTGTTGCTACCTGGGCAATGGTATGTGTACAATTTGTGGCATCACACAGACTTGACAAGACACTGTTCGGCCTCATTCTTGAGGAGACAGACAGAAAGAGGAGTTTGAGGATTGAGGCCACCAAAGCAACCTGGAAACAACAAAAGATGGCTGGAGTCTAAGTCCCTCAGGCTACAAAACCCCTGACACCTGTTGCTCTTTTGTTACATCACTATCATGGACCCTGATATGAAGAGCAAATGAATTGCCAGTGGAGCTGCAATGGGGTTAATTCACACTTAATGAGCAAAAGAGAGGAGGATGTCGTTTTACAAGAAGTATGATTGCGGGTGAATCCCTCACTTTCTTTTGATGGGCAGTAACATCCATCTAGGTATTTGTGTGTGTGTGTGTGTGTGTGTGTGTGTGTGTGTGTGTGTGTGTGTGTGTGTGTGTGTGTTTGTTTCATCTGCAACACCCCTCTGCTATTAAATCTAATTTCACCTGAAAAAGGGAGGTCACTCACCATACTTCGCCCACTGCTCTTCAGGGTGTTGTTGGCCATGGAGGCCTGCTGGAGCCCATTGGTGGCGTACTGAGTGGAGTACTGATTGGAGTACTGTCATGTGCACAAGAAAGGGTGGTGGGAGAGGTGGGGAGGAGGCAAAGGGAGCAAGGAAACAAATCATTGAACTTGAGTGACCTGAGTGAAATTATGCTTAAAAAAAAACAAACAAACACGATTTGTGAAGCCGTTTTCAACAAAACCAAGACCACAACCACAAACCTCACCAAACTAACAGCAACACAATGTGTATTTTTTGTGGTTATGGGCAAATGATTTGACGTACATGTAAGGGCACAATAGCACGCTCAAATTGGGTTATCGCTAAAAGAAGGTGTTTATGAGTCAGAAATGGAAGAAAAAAAGGGTCAGAGATTGTGTACCTTCTGCATTTGAACTTTTAATAAATTCAATTTTTTCAGGTTTGTGCACTGGCCAGATTCGGACTCACCATGCCCTTTGTCTGACTCCTCATGGTTTTAGTGGTCTCTTGGCTCTCCACCTGAAAGCTGCTTGAGGAGGCCTGTGGAAGCTGAGCAAAAGCAATACAGGATGTTAAAGAATAGAGATGTAGGGTACCCACTTCATGTGAGGTGTTGGTAAGTACAACAAACAGGAGCTGTCTACTGAAGCAGTCAATGTTTCTGTGAAATTTAACCTTGAGGTGCTACCATGCAAAAACAGGCAAGCTTCGAGGACAGGTAGAATTAGGGGAATTTTAGGTTAGTTATAAAAAGATTGCTTGTTCTAGCCAGGGAAAACTTCAGCATGGACTGCCATGGTTTTGTACACTTTAAAAAATGATCTTGTCACTGTCTTGAATAAAGATATATGACTATGGTCTTCATTGGAAGTTATTGTGCCACTGCACAAGCATGTTATGAAGTTCGGCAACCTCTGCTGCTTACCGGGACAGAAGCTTGCTTCAGCCCATCAGTGACTGTGGTGGTGGTCACGTAAGAGGTGGGGCTGCGGACCAAAGCTGGCTCAGCCTAAGGGCAGAAAAAAGGAGGGAGTCAGTATGGTGGTGTGACCCTCTGGTGAAGTTCTTTACAAGCCTACTGTGAGGCAAGCACATACGTGTAAACAGACAGGATCTCAAAAACCTGCAAAGACGCAGCCACTGATTTATTACCCTGTTTGATGGGGACACAGGTCTGACGGCTTCTTCTGAAGCCATTTACTGAACCGAAAACATTTTCTATGACTGTCTGTACATGTCATACGTTGTACCAACCACCAGACTTCAGCACACACGCAAACACACATGTGTCATGGTGGTCTTAAGGTAGCTTACACCGGTAAAACAGGACCAGTGCCCAGTTATATAAGGCAGTTATGTACATACACATGCACACACACACACACACACACACACACACACACACACACACACATACCTTGCAAGCGGTGCCACCTCCTTCCTCATTGTACTTGATGAGAGTTTGGTGTCCCTCGTCCACCATGTTAAGAGGCATGCGCTTGAAGTCCCTTGCCCCACACTGGCACAGAAAACACAGTAACAGCAGCACTGCCAAAACACACAAACAAACTCATGTAAAAAAAGTAATAGAAATCTGTTTACTGTCTTATACATGACTTACTCATGACTATAGCCACTTTCTCTTATTTCTCATACAACAAAATAGTATAAGGCTTAAATGTTTTACATAAGTAAAACAAATGACATAAGTTTCTTTTTCTAGAAATGTACTAAATATGTTGTATATGGCTTGCAGTCTTATATTTTACTTGCAAGTTTCAGATAAAATGTATGCAAATCTTGTACAACTTATCTATGTCCTTTCTATATGTCACTAAGTCACTAAGTCACTTTGAGCAAATTACCAATGTTTCCAGTAGTATGTTCATGCATCCTAAAGGAGACACTCACAGATTAACAGCAGGAGTCCCGCTAAGAGAGCCCCGAGGCCAGGTCCCCCCAGCTGGGTGGAGATGGGCAGAAGGCCTCGGCACTCATCCCCACCCCCACAGTCACACACGAACACGTTGAGCTCGTCCGTCCCCAGTTTGCCTTGTTGGTCCTGCAGCAGCAGGGGAATGGTGTGGTTGCCTATATCCAGCATGGTCAGGCTAATCAGGGTGGTGTTATAACCTGCTCAGAAAACCAAACCAGGTGGACAGATGGTAATGATTCTGATTGATTATTGTTAATGTTTTTTTTTAGTTTCTGAATGAGGCATACAGTTGTATTACATTGAAATATTATCATGATGTTGAGGTAACAGTTAAGCTTTTTTCTGAGGCCTTCTTGAGGCAAAAGATGTAGTGGTCTTGAGGTTTAAGAAATTTTAAGAATCTAGTGGTTTGTGTGTGTGTGTGTGTGTGTGTGTGCGCGTGCGTGTGTGCGCGTGCGTGTGTGCGTGTAGGGAAGGGAAGGACAAGTCAGCCCACACAGTTTTGAACCCAAACTCCCATTTGCTACAGTGTGTGTGTGTGTGTGTGCGTGTGTGTGTGTGTGTGTGTGTGTGTGTGTGTGTGTGTGTGTGTGTGTGTGTGTGTGTGTGTGTGTGTGCGTGGGCCTCAAGGTAAGATATAAAGGAAAATGATTGTCATTAACAGTCAGGACTGTGCAAAATCCCAAAGCCTTCCTAGAATCCTACATCACAGATCCATTTCACTTGCCTGTGCTAGGGTGCAGTTTCCATTTTTCCTTTAGTTCGTCCACATTATCACCGATGAAAGAAAAAGAGAAGGGTCCCCCATATGGAGGTTCGTCAAAGTCTAAAGCACTAATATGGACGTCTTTCTTTTCACTGCACAGTATTTTGTTCTTGGTGACCAAGTGTGGTAGATTGTCATTGATATCTCCCAACACAATGTGTAGAGTGCTTGTGCCCGTAGCAGGAGGCTTGCCTGAAAGACACAAACAAACAAGTCAAGAAAATTATAACATCACAACCATGTTTCTGATGCTCTTACTACCACTAATAATAGAAGCTATATATTTTTAATTCACAATATTATGCAAGGGGAACTTGATGATGAACTCACACACTGAATTATAACATAAAATGAAAAAAAGTGTTCAGGTGTGGGCAACCAAAAGTGATAGGACTGAGCACTACCCACAGCCTTTGCCCCACCAACACATAGAAGTGCTTGTCAGGTCTAGATGTGGAGGTTCCTAGCAGATTTCAGACAGTTTTGCATTGATATGTTTTTATTTTGTCAAACACGGTAGATGAGCTGAGTAACTTTGTTAGCACACACACCATCATCTATGGCCAGGACATGAACTGTGTAGACATTTTTGTCGACATTTGGTGACTCCCGATCCATTTCCTTCACTGTAGTGACAACGCCCGTCTTCTCATCAATAGACAACCATTCTTCAGGATCACCTATCAGTTCATACCTGTAAACAATAAGGTAACAAGCAAGTTTAGGTAACATTTTATTTTATGCTTCCTTGTTTAGTGCATCTACATGTAACAACATGTAATATTATGTACTTACACTATATATACCTAACACTAGCAAGCCTTTTCATATGTCATAATAATTGTTAAACAAAGTACTGATTCCTCTTGTCTCGTGCTGCCACTGTCTGCCAAGATATCATAGTTTGTTATAGATGCTTTGGCTTACCAACACACATAGTACAAACACAGTATGCAATGTAATTTACAGCATAACATATGTAATATTGTACAACGCTATCAGATTTGTAAATGCCAATGCAGACAAACTAAATTGGTCTAATAAAGTAAGACTTGAACCAGTTTAGCACTGTCCCACAAAGCACATCCAGTAGTAGTAGTTGGTGGAAATTCACATTCTATATTGCAGCTTATTACACGATGATGGCTTATTTATGAAAAGCAGAGCCCCACCTGATTTTGTCTATGTCAGAATCCTCATCAGACACCACGGGTCTGTACAGCGTCCTCCCACGGGGCACTTCCTCCTTCTCAAACACTCGTGCAAATGGTGTTTCAAACAGTGGAGGGTCATTGACATCCACAACCCTGACATCCACAGTCACGGTCTGTGGGGGAACAGTCTGTGGATCACCTGGAACGCCATCCTTACATACAAAGAGAGGTTCCTCATTTTCCACAGTGATCTCTAAATTGACGACTGCTGTCCTTTCGAAATCCTTGCCCTGCAGAGTAATACCACAAATTAGTCAGAGATTGAAACTGGTTTCAAGTGGACCAAAAGGCGAGTGTAGGTGGGGATTAAGGTGTACCTTAACAACGCTCAGAACCCCTTCTTTAGTTTTTGGGTCTGTTTCAATCATGTAGTTCCCTTCCTCATTTCCCTTCAGAATCTTGAAAACGGGGTTAGAAGCTGGTGTATCTGGTTCATCATTGTCTGTCACCTTCATTCTCAGGATTTCCTTTGTGACCATCTCTGGCACTTCAGTAGAATACTTAAACATAAAAATCATTTGTTAGAGTCACCTTTACCTTCAAAAATGCCAAGAATGAACCAGCAGTAAATTCAAAGCAGTATTCCTCTAGGCATTTTGGATTCTCACCTTTGTTTCAGTGAAAACAGGTGGGTGAGTGTTAGCATCTTTGATGTCAAGAGTGATAGTTGTGCTTGAAGACAAAGACGGTGTTCCATGGTCCCTCCCCTCTACAATAATTTTATAAGATTTTTCTTTCTAAGGAAACAAAGAGGATTTCTTCTTTAGCCAAAAAACACCAACATGAGTTCTTCATCATGACTTACCTTTCATAAACGTGTTAGCTACTTTTAGTAATTCCAATATTGTGTTAACATAGCACAGAGTCTAGTTGATATGGTACATCTATAGAATAATCCTACTGGTTTGAAACACGGATGCATATTATGTCCATTGCTAATCTCTAATATGCCATGGCACTATGACAGTGCAAGCATAATAATATATAAGAGGGCAATGGATTATACAATTTTATATTTTAGCCTGCCATAGTTGTCAGTTATAACATACTTTGCCATTAAAAATCAGACATTGGAAAAGGAAAATGCTGACATAAAACCCATATGAAATATGTTTACCATATTGCCACACAATGTTCTGCTTGTGAGTAGCCTCTCACAAGCAGAATATTGTGTGGCAATATGGTAAACGGCACTGCTATTGGAAAGTCTTCAAGGGAATTGCTCCCAAGATACTCCTAATTTTTTGTTTTTGTTTTATTTTTTTAATTTATTTTTCCCATTACTCACATCATAGTCAAAGCACCCATTTAACATCACCCGTTGCATCTTCGTGTTCGGAACAGCCTCTAAAACGAACTTAGGAGAAGTTGGTTCCTGACTTATTATTGTCATTGTCACACGGGAGTTGTCATTGTTTTCCTCATCACTGTCGAAAGCTTGCAGGTTAAATGGCAGGCCACCTATTATTTCAAGGAAAAATGTAAGAGCTTTGTTATTGGAGGTTTGCACAGTAGATTTTTTAAAAACTTCAAAAAGGGCATTTTCAAACCCTTACCTTGTGGCATGTTCTCTTTGACTGCGACCCGGATGTTGGGGGGCTCAAAGCGTGGATGGTTGTCATTAATATCCTTTATTGCTACATCAAAGGCCAAGGTCTTGTCCACTGGTTTACCAGTGGTCTCATCTATCACGTCAAAACTTATCTGCTCATAATTAACAGAAACATGATTCAGGATCAGAAATATCAGTCACATAAAACAAGGATAAACAAAGCATAGATAAATACAGTTATGATTAATCTGTACTATACAGTAATATTTCAGTTTATGTTTTTTAGACATTCGCCACTACAGTCCAAGACTTACGTGAAAAAAAGGATGCTTCTCTCTGTCAATAGGCTTGTGCACCTTGACGATTCCTGTTTTCGGCTCGATGCTGAACACACCTATAGGATCCTTATTTACACCCATTCCACTGATTTTGAAGAAGTGATGGTCATGTATCTTTCTGTCATTGTACAGCTGATGGTGACAAAATGCACAAAAACATGTCACATAACAATCTCTCAAAAGACCACTTTTCAAAAAAATGACACATAAAAAACACTTCTGGTTATCACACCATAGCTTTACATTATCATTGTAAAATAATTCTTGCACAAAATACTGTAGGCCTACTGTACATGACACAAGCCCAAGAAAGTGAGGAAACTGGAAGGTAATCGCTGCACCAGTGTCTGTTCAGGGTCAGGCAGTAAGTCTTAACTATAGTGTATACTGGTAATATGTTGTACCTTTGTAGCCTCCTTTGGGTATGGCCCAGAGGTTTCCTCTGATATTTCAATAGTTGACAGGACCCATCTTCTTTTAGAACGATACAGCAGCTCCTGAAATAGGGATGGAACCTTTTTTATAGCGCCATAAAGAGAATAATATTAAAGAGTAACTGTACCCTGAAATGTGTTTTTGTAGCTGTTAACTAAGTGATGCATAGGCACATAGGCAAATACAACTACTGGTGTTATTGTTGATAGAAATGCTTTAATGGGTAGCATTTTAAAGTTTATAAATAGCTCTTTGCAACATTTACAACTTCAAATGTGGCACAACATATCATAACAGTTCATGGTGACACTGTGTACTGACAGTACACAGACACATCGTAGGCAATACCCAAATATGCAGTGATGACTACCTCTAATCACAGGTGGTCAGAACTACTTCCCCAACTCCCTACTTGAAGCGCATTATGCTAGATGGCAATGCCCTTGAGGTCTTTAACCCCCAAATCCATTTTAAAAGCTTTTTTTTTTTTTTTCAAAAACATGCAGTGGGTGTGGTTGGGGGGTGCTGTTACTTGCTAATCTTAGAAATCGTTAATGAGGTACATACCCTCTTTTCTCTTGTCATTATGTGGCTGTGATTTTGTCCCAGTCCTGGCACCATGGCAAGCTAAAAAAAAGAGGAAAGAGGTGAAAGCTTAGGCTGAGGTGGAGTGTTCAAGCAATTTTTATTCTTTAGTCTTCCTCTCAAACATCAAATGAACATTGGCCTAAAATGTAAATCCTATCAAAGTTAAAGGTAAAAAAAAAATGAGTCAAGAAATAACCTGTTTATTTGGCTCTCAAAGGATTGTCAAACACAATGATTAATTTCACTTTTGCCTACATATCATAAGCACATTAGCCTGGGCCCGCCCATACTGCCTGTGACGCTGCATGAGTGAACCAATGTCCAACCAGGTGTTCTGCAGAAGGCCATAGACAGTAGAAGACGCGAATAGCTGCCTCTGAGGTCCAAATGATCTGAAGTGGATCTATTTTTCCCTATGTATATATATGCTTATTTCTAACCATTCTATTCAGCAGGTCTTTCCTGTTGCATGCTGTGGCTGGTGTTTAGCGCTGCATGCTGTGGCTAGTGCTTCCTGGTTTGTTCCAGTCAACAGTGAAACATGATGTTTTTAACTGCACCTCAACTTTTTCTACTCATCTGCTGTTAAACCATTTCCCTCTGGGTCTGTTACCAGCACGTCTTCTGTTTAGTAGGTCAAATTGTTTGTGTCAGTACATTTTCTTACTCTTTCCTTGTTAACTATGCATCTTTTAAGTATCACAACAGTCTTGTTAGTGAAGAGCACTTTGAGCACAAATGTCATTACCTCAGAACTATCTCTTAACACCTCAGAAATATTCTTTACCAACATCTCTTTTTTTGTCCTGCCCAGGTTATTAATAGGGTTTCACAAACAATTCCATTACCATGTCCTCAAAAATATTCTTCCACATAGTACACAGAGGTATTTGAAAGACGGCTGTTGACCCCGTGTCTGAGAACTTGTTGTCTATGGGATCTTTGCCAGATCAAGCTCCGTCTACAAGCTTGGTGCACCAGCCAGGCTCTAAGCACATACTTAGCACATACAAAAATCTGCTTAGAGCAAACTTAAACATAAAAGTTTTTTTTTTTAATTTAAATTACTATGGCCAAATGCTCCATGGAACTTTTTACGTTGATTTATCGTACCAATTGAAATACAATTAATGTCAATGTGAATAGGTTGGCAATGCACAATCGCATTTTGTGATGTTTTCATTGTGTGACGTGTGTAGTTTGTCATTTGTTTTCTTACTGCAGAGGTTTGCATCTGAAAGGTTCTTACTGGATGCAACATGCTAAATAAGTTTTACCTTTACTTTGAACGCTGTATAAAGGCTTAGTAAAAAACAATATTACATCATTCTACAGCACTGTGTAGGGTGGCAAACTCTTGGGCACTACTTCTTGTCTAAATCCTTCCTTTGTAACGCGGATTATACACATATTTGTCATGCACTCTAAAATGACAGAAGCCATGTGTTTCATCTGTGGTGACCTTCTATACACATGGTAATGTTTGCATGTGACTCTCTTGTCCAAAGCTTGTTCCAGTGAATTAGGTTCAGAGACAGTGGCCCTACAGCAACTCTCCCTGAAGCTAGAGGCCTTACTCAAACACCCCCACAGCTATTGATGAATGAGCAGGAGAGCACTGGCTATTCACTCTTTCACCCACTTTCATTCTACTGGCATCTTAGTAAAATATAAACTCCCGCACACTGCCCATTCCGCAAGCAAGATTTATTTCATCACAGAGCGTTTCGGCCATAGACCTTCATCAGGTTGCTTCACCAGGTTTTTTGACGTTTCTACTGGTATCTGAACTTATCCTGTGACCTTCCAATCCCAAGACCAACCCCCCAAACCATCAGGCCACAGCTGCCTGGTTGTAATCGGTGGCCCTCATCTGAAGTTGTCTATGTGTGGTGACCTCCTTGCAAAGACCAGCAAGTCTACTAGCGAAAGCTGGGGTGAGAGAGGTCTTTTTCTTGTCACATTTACTGTCCAGTAGCTCAGTGTTGAGAATAGGTGCTTTTATGTTGTTGTTGTAGCCATACAGTCCCAGGTGACAGGATGTCTACATAAAAAGGCAGCATTATTCCAGGAACTTAATTTCCGTGGAACAGTCTGTGTCTTATATACCAACTGCTTTGTTTGTACTTTACTTTATGGATATTGATATGGAGATTTCTCAGAAAATTTCTTGCACCTACTAAACTTGTTTAACTTGTCTATTCACTGCTCTCTTACCCATAAAGGTAGTACAGATCTAGATATTATTTTATTTTGCAATTGCTGTTACCTTTGTGTGTGTGTGTCATACACATGACAAGTTTATTAAAAACCTCACCACCCCTGGCTTGATGATACATTACGAAAACATGAAAGGAACTTAGCTGCATGTGGCGTAAATCCAGACAAGCCAAGTATCCTAGTATTCTGAGTCTATTAGCGGCCTTTCCATTCTCACAAGGCAAAAACAGGATTTTCTTATCAAGAAAATGGAGAAAGTACCACAGACAGGAAAGAACCATTTTTAACCTTCAAGAATCTCAGGCATTAGCTATATTCTTATTACGCTTTCATTTAAGGCGGACACAAACAAAATCTACTACAAAATCAAAATGCCTCTTCAATGCTATTAAAGTACAAAAAACTAAAGTGCACAACACTAAATAATAAAGTAAATAACATGCATTATTTTTTTTATTTTTTTTGACAAAGCAGCATGCATCAAAAATTGCAAAATGCAGCAGCAAGGGCCAAGGATGACACTATTATGTTTTAGGGAGCAATTTCCATCAAGATCACAATTGACGATTGACGATTGACGATTGTGATCACAATTTTTGACCCATGAGTATTGCTATGGAAATTGCACTTGTGAATCTGTATTATTTTGGGGTTTTTTTTACAATGAATCTAAATAAGCATGTAATATTATATACTTACACTGTACATACCTAACACTAACCCTAATTCCTAACCCCTACCCTACATATTGTTACAGACATTGATATACTGTACTTTATGATGGAGATACACTGTAACAGGGTCGATAACGTAAAGTGTAAAAAATAATCTTTACAAATGCATGCATCAAACCAAATAATTCACATTCTGCTGATTTGCTATGCATAAACGTACTATTACATCCCCCAGAGTAACAATCCTAAACTTGAAATGACATTGGTAATGTAATTCAAACACAACACTATTTTAACCATCGAGTTGAAGAGTCATTGACTAACTTTGTATTTTCTTAAAGTCTTTTCTAAACTGTAGAGAAAACCCTTTAGTACTCTGGAAACCCTTTCCTTGTCTAAGGTGACATTTCAGTCGGTTTTCATATTCAAAATGGAAAGCCAAATACCTTTGCATTAAAGAGACAGACCAAATATGCATAGTATGAAGAAAGTTGCACAGCACTGTGCTACTCACAGCCAAGAAAAGCAAGAAAAGGATGGCACCCTCCATTGCGAGTCGTTTCTCTCTGATGACAGCGAATGAGTCTGTATCATGGCAGAAACAAGCCCTGTTGGTATTCCATAAGCACCTACCCACAGTCCTCTCTGGCAGCACAGAGCGTGGGTGTGTGTGTTTGTGTGTGAGTGTCTGTGTCGGTATGGCTTCTGGCAGCTTTTACTTCCTTCAGGGGTGGAAATAGGGAGTGGTTACGTGGATCTCAGGTGTCCTGTGTCAGACACTCCTCTTTGTTGGGGGTTTTAAGCTCGTAAACATGTATCCAACAGGCTCAGTGTGTTTCTTCTTCCTTTCATCAACTGCTATAGTCCTCAGTAATTTGGGCCAGCCTTTCTGGTAATGTTGCGTCAGGGTAATGTCCTGGTATATATATAAGATAAGGTATGGTATATATAGATAAGATTAAGTGTACAGTGCAGTTGTTACAGCTACTGTGTGCTTTCTTTTTCTGTCATGTTGCCAAGCGAGACCTTACCTGTCTTTATTTTGATGGTAGCGCGATATTGAGAGCACACTAGTTTGAGTGATTGCCGAAACTTTTACCATTATACCATATCACCGTTTTTTTTTAAATAAAATAGTTGATAAACAATTAATTTTAACCACATCTAACAACACCCCATGCCTCAGGCGAAACCCATTGTTTATTAATTGCCGCAGGTGCCACTCTGTTGGATGAGTTGGCTGTCATTTCATTACCTTACATTGCATTACTGGTGGATGAGTACTGGCTGTCATAGGCAAAAATCTCATTAACTAGATGCATCGCATAGTGGTACATGGTATGACAGTGAAGTTTAGTACAAAGGAAATTATAGTGCTCCTATGGAATGAATGTCCATTAAGCCACATTTTATTAAACCTCATATACTCAATCAGCACAACACAGGACATGTGAAGCTAAAATTTTTGTGGAATAACTAGTCAATTGTTGCAACCAAAAAGAAATTTGGTATATATTATCTGCAGACCACGCCTTGAACAATTCTCAAACCTTGGCTAAGATGTCATGTCACCCTTGAGGTTAGCTCCTAGCATAACCTGTCCAGCAGGTCTTGGGTGACTGAGCTGCCCACTCCGCCTGTATACACACACCATCAAAGAGTCAGATCGGTTATCTGTCTGTAATGGCTGTAACTCTGGACAACTGCATTAGGCTCAGCGTCTACTGCTTTGAAATGCTATCTACCTAGCCTGTGAAGCAGCTGGGGTGCCTCAACCACCTGCTACATGCCAGACCCACACATTGTGTTATGACCTTGTGTATGGTCTGGGAAGAAGCATCAATTTAGCAGGGCTTCTGGTAAAACCTTTCCTCATATCTATATCCTTGACATCACTAGTTCCTCTATGGGCAGTGATGTCCTGAAGGCTTCTCATTCTCAGATGTGAATGTGTCAATGTTCATTGGCATTGTGGTGCTTTGCCTACCCTGTGACCAGTGACTACTCTGTAGTCTGGTCTGAGTAACTGAATTATGTATGTCCCTTACGCTGTGAGGTCAGCTGGATGTGCACTTCAAAGTGGTCGTTGACTGTCCAACTGAAAGAGAGCATATAGTTATGACTGTAACCTTGGTGCCTTTAAGGCGAACAATCCCAGTCACCAAATTGTGAGGTCAAGCAATGTGTGGCATGTTCTTCTATAGGCTGGCAGACACAGTCTGTGATGCAACATGTTCTTTCTCCTTCTATGAAGGGGTTGGATGAATTGGAATTGAGTGTTAGAGTAGTGTCATGAGGGGCTATGTTTCCAAGGTTAAGTGTTAAACATAAAGAGAACAGTGTCCTCCAGTGGCCAGTTACAACTATAGGTGCAGACAAAATCTCTCAACTTACATAGGTGCACCAACGACACTCTCATCACATACAACATAACAGTTTGGTACTCCACTCAACATATCTCTGTACTTATATACTGACAATAAAGACTTCTGCTTCTTCTTCTTCTTCTACAAAAGGAGCAGTTTAAGGAACATTACACTCATCTGAACATAGACTCATTACCAAGATGGAAAATCAGAGCTAAATTTTAAGGCTCTGTTCATCTGTTGTTAAGTCTTAGGCAGACCTGTTCTCATAATAATAATAATAATAATAATAATAATAACCTTTACTTGTATAGCACAGTTCATACATACAAGATGCAGCTCAAAGTGCTTTACAGTTTGGCAAGGTCACAAACAAAACAGCATTTCTTGCAGTCCAATGGCATCGGAGTAATTGAATGCAATAATGGAGTGGCGTGGTGTTTTAACAATGCAATGTCACAGCAGCGCAATGCCCTGCTGAGGCTGGCTCTTGCGTGAACACAGGTAGAACATTAGTTGAATCTTGGTGGTGCAGGGGGGTTGTTCAGGCACTGTTGACAGTTCCTGCTTGTGTCCGTAGGGGCAACAGGGGTGAGGAAAAACTCCCTGAATTGTGTGTGGTTGAATTGAACCGGAAATTAAAAAAAGGAAGAAACCTCAGGCAGAACCGCGTCCCCTAGGGAAGCCCTTCTGCCGGGGCTGGGGCTTGGTTGTAGTCAGGTGGTTGATTGGTTGGATTGTGGACTTTGGAGGGGGTAGGGGTCTGGGTGTCTGGGGATGGGGGTGATGGCGGGTCCTCGGTAGGGCCATTAGGTGTAGGCGAGGCTGAATAGATGAGTCTTGAGTTGCCTTTTGAAGGCGTCGACGGACTCGGCTTCTCTAATGTGTTGTGGTAGGGCGTTCCATCTCCTTGGGGCGTGGTATGAGAAAGCTGCTTCCCCGATCCTTTTGGGTGGAGCTTCTGGGACCCTCAGGAGGCCAGCTTCGGCGGATCTGAGGGCTCGTGCAGGGATATAAGCAGAGAGTGTGTCAGTGATATAGCAGGGGGCAAAACCATTTATAGCCTTGAATACTAACAGGAGTATTTTAAACTCAATTCTATAGGAAACAGGCAGCCAGTGGAGTTGAGCTAATATGGGGGTGATGTGATCCCTTCTTCTAGTTCTTGTTAGTAACCTAGCAGCTGAGTTTTGAATAAGCTGTAGTTTCTCGATTGACTTTTTGGGGAGGCCTGCAAATAAGGCATTACAGTAATCTAGTCTACTTGAGATAAATGCATGTATGAGTTTTTCAGCATCCTGCTGGGTTAGGAACGGGCGAACTTTTGCGATATTTCTAAGGTGGAAGTAGGCGGTTTTTGTTCGTTTATTAATATGAGGTTCAAAGCCTAGGTCAGAGTCCAGGGTCACTCCTAGGCTTGTCACCTTTTCTCTGACATGTTGGTTAAGGTTTCCCAGGTTAGAGTAGAGCGCCTCACGTTTGTCTCTGGGGCCAAGAAGCAAAACTTCTCATCACACCTCCTGCAAGTTCCTCAGTTTGTTCTTTTTTTGTAAGCTTAATATTAATATCTCGGTTAAACCTAGTCTCTTTTTACATCAAACAACCAACTGACACTTAAATTTTGAAACTTGAAACTTGAAACTTTAAGCCATTTTACAGCCAGCTGAAACTGAATATGCATGTGGTCCACCACAAACTTAAAAAAAAATGACAATAGCAGCCAAGGAATGATACAAGCTGAGAAATTCAATTGGCTTACAAAATCTACCGTTATGTGCAGTGTTGTGAATGTTGTGTACTTTCAAGTAAAAATAATACAGTATGTGTGGGGAAAATGGTCTGCACTGCCCAAGCCAACATCAATTTTGTCAGTTGCACAACAGTTGTTGAGCAGCTCTTGTAGCCAGGATTATAAGTTTGTCTTTACACAAAGGAGACAAAGAGGCCTTCAAAGTTTGGCATGCTAGGTGGCTTAAAAAGGCATGTTAAAAAGCACTCAGTCTACCTTTATCCTTCAATAACTAATTTAGATATGTGGCATGTACATTTTGGAGAATATTCTGTCCTAATCGTATGCAGCATACTCTACTACAGACTACACTAAATTATATTCATACAAATACTGTTTCATATGGCCCTTAAATACTGCCCTGGCCTTGTTGTCTGGAGAGACCTACATTTCAACACTGCATGTTTTTTGTGTGTGTGTATGGGGGGGGGGTTAAAAACTGTCTCAATTGATGCCATAATTTTTGTCATAATTTTCTCTCTGTAGCTTCCAACCTGTAGAGGGACCGAAGACAAAAACTACTTAGTTTGCTTTAAAGGCTTGATCACCCTCCACAGCTTTAGATTGATAACTCTTTCTTGTTTCCTGAAATAGAATTTTTTTTGCATAATTGTACACATGTAGGCTACTTTATATTTCTTAGTTTTTGTTAACTTTACCTTATTGTTTATCTGTTTATCTAATGTAGGCGTAGCCACTCCCCCTCTCACACAGCATGATTGTGCCGGTGCACTGTGGTCCCCAAGTTGAATTTAGCCCACATACTGTATGCTTACTACACATCTATAAATGAAGGACAGCAAACAGCAAGGACGTCGCAACTGCAAACGCACATTTTGATATCTCATCCCACATTACAAAACACAGACTTTTGGACATGACTGTGCTTCACATATGTCACATAGTGCAGTACCCAACACGGCTGCATCCGTGTGCGCAGACAGCTCCGCACAGGCCACATGCGCATAGCCATAGATACGGTTGCTTTCACGGGGTTCAGTGTGGACTTGCAGGTATAATATCATTTGGCAGAATTATTTCAATTCTTCATCTTTTTTTTACTCCCAGCCTTTACCGCTTCGTTGAACTGTCTAGACTTGAATGGTTGTGCTACTATGCAAATCAAATGACTCATGCATCGACATGATATGGTTTCACGAGAATTGTTCATTGTGTCTTTTTCCCAATAATTCTGCGGGATGGAGTAAGCTTAAATCTTTTATTCTTTTTGTTCTTGAGAAAGGCACCTAATCCCTAACTGCTTCCTGGGCTCTGTAGCTGAGGTAGCTGCCCTTTGCTGATCGTGTGCTCATTGCTCACTCACTACTCTTTATGTGTGTGATGGAATGCCATCACTACAGTTGAGGATGTGCTGTGATTGCCATTCCAACAAGCCTGGCTCCTTGGCTTTGCTGTCAGAGTGCATGTTTGGTACCCCAGACTCCTGAGTTTGAGGCCAGATGGGGTGGCTGACTTCCTTCGCTACAGTGTGTGTTCACAAATCACAGATGAGTTAAATGCAGAAATTATTTCCCTTGTGCGATTAATCTATCAATGCAACTTGTTAAGTATGTTTAATGTTTAGCCCACAAGAACCCAAAATAGCAAACCCATTTTCGTTTCAAGGAAATGTATGAAGGACATGAAACGGACTAAGCGAACCAAAAAAAAACAATTCTGGTCTGGTTTTTTCCTGAATACCACCCACCAGTCACGAATATTTGAAAAGCTACATATATGTCACATCGGGCGTTTATGGTAAATTAATTCCTAATAATTTTGTTACATGACTATAACATGATGATTGATTATATTTGTTTCTATATGTTTTCAATTTAACAATGCAAAATATATTATTTGATCATGATTTTTGTTATTGTGACATATATGTCACATCACGTTTTTCATGACAGTTTTAAAGTTAAAGACGTACAGTATATGGTACTACTGTATATAGTACTTTGACATGACATATGTGGTAACTTGTTTTATATCATTTTTTAAAATAAATATGATTCCAACACCTTATATGTACAAAGAAATGTCTTATGTTTTCATTGTAATTCTTAAATGCCTTCAATCTTACCTTTAGAAACAAAACAGGCACTTTTGAAAATGAGGGTTCTAGCACATGGTTGGCCTAGCATCTTTGCTTTGGTTACAGAAAAACACATGGTCTGTCTCATGACCCACCAGGGTATTGTTCAGCTGTCAGACAGGGATAGCATATCAATTTAGATAACAATTTACATGGAAATGCCAGAGCATTAAATATCATGTGACACCAGTTTCAGAGTGGGTTCTTAAGAACTTACAGCAGATGATAGGTAACACAAGCACATACACAGGTTCACTGGCTTTGCTGCTGCTATTATTTCTACAGGGTGTCCCATTATTATGTAAGTCTGGACCCCAAATTAATCTGTATACTTTTTATTATGTTGCAGGTAACCCATGTCACTGACTTATGAGGAGAACGTTTTAGTTATTTTGCTGGCCAGGACACGTTAAACACAGTATGTGAAACTTTTAGACACATTATGTTATGAATTCTGGGACTGTTTTGTGATTTTATTGTTTTTTTCCTATGGTTCCAGACCTGTGGCTACAACCAGTATATTTCAAAATGATGCTTGTGTATTGCAGCTATTAAAAAGATTTTAGGTCACACTTTTAGGAGGACTTGCAAAGGCACGTTGTGCCAGTCTACAGTTTGTCGGAACCCCTTAAACTAGGGGAATGACAAAGAGGCTGCACGTATAAAAGTATATGCAAAGTGTGGCCTCGTTGTTATTTTCCTAGACTTGTCCACCACTCTCAGAATACGACAGGAAAAAACTGAGTGAAAACTACTCCAATACCTGTGACTCTTCAAACTTGATTAGACTTGGATCTGAAATCTGTAAGAATAGCACGCTAGCTGAGGAAGGTCAAGGAAGAAAAAACATCTCATTAGCTTAGGTGGATCACCCCTCAGAGACCTTTTAATAATTATACTCTTTGTGTTTTGTTGTCAGATGTCAAATTGGACCGTCAAATCAGAAAAATGTCAATTAACATGCATGCAATGCATTTTAACAAAAGATAGTAGCCAAAAAACATCCCATGACTAACACTGATCTCGAAATACATTATAAGGTGTATATTTGCAGCATCCATACTTCCTTAACTCCTGTCATGTCTTGGCATGTTCAAATTCACCTAAGCCTGAGGGGGGGATTCTTTGTCTTCACAAGTGATCGCAGTAAGGCTTAACATTGTATAGTAAGCAGTACATCCTTATATGTATTGTATGTACTTCACATCTAAGTCATATTGACATGAGAGAGAGAGTAGAATATGAATAGGAATGTAGTTGAACTGGTCTGGTAGAAAAAAAAAACTTCTCTCAGCTCTTTCAGCTCTCTCTTTTCCTTTGTGCCATTTTGTAGGCTGCCATGCAGGTACAGATAATTACCATGGCTATTATACATACTTGTCAGTGCTACGAAAGCGCAGGGCCTTTTTGCAAGCAGAAACACCTTCCCTCTCCCTGCAGTCTCACCCTTCCCCTCTTCACATGATTATGATTCAGAAAGGTGAGAGAATGTGCAGGGACACACCTGAAATCACCAATTAGTTTGTGCTTAGTTTGTGTAATCTATTGTTCCAAAGTCATGAACTTTTCAGAAACCATCCTACCCTCAAATATCTGTGAATCTGGCCCAGATCACTGCTGTACATCCAGTCTACTGCTTTGAAGGGGGCATATGTCCTGTCGATGGTAAAATGACATCAGTAAGGATTTACTGTAAGGCCACAGTAGTCAGAAATAAGAAACAATTTGGCCTTCTCAGAATTCATTATCCAGTGCATACTTCATATCTTTTTTTAGTCCCATAATTGTTCACCTGTATAAATTTACCTATTTCTGTGATCTATGTACTCAATAATACCTTTTCAGCCTCTATTGTAAAGCACTTTGGGTCAACTGCTGTTGCTTTTAAAACTGCTATATAAATAAAGTGACTTGACATAATTTTATAGGATTTCTGTCTTCAGAAGTAGGCTAGTACTGGGCAGGCACATTGTAAACACTCGTCAGTGGCTTTCAAGTGAGTCATATGACATGAAAAAAGATGTACGGATGAACGAGAATGCCATAAAATGATCAGGTGTAAGTTAATGTTCCACACCCCTTTCTCTGACACTGGTCCTTTGTAACATGGTAACATGCCATGGAGTACAGATAATGACTATTGTTCTTGTAAGAGTCAGCACTACATGAGTTTGGCCCTTGTATATGCAGAACCACCCAGCCATTCCCTGTTCTTACAACTTCTCCAACAATTACTGTCCAACATAATAATTAAAAATGTGACTACAGTATGAATCATTAATGTGTTGTGAGAATATAAAGTGTTGCACGCAATGCTGGAAGTTGTTGAAACACTGGCACATTTACCAAAAAAAGATGAAGAAACCATCCTGCCCTCAAAAAAAATATGGACAAGATCACTGCTAGATTTATGTGTTTATTTACACTTTATTTGATAGGGACAGATACACATAGATGAACTGTAAACAGGTTTTTGATGCAAGTATCATAATGCTTACAGCAATTTTTTTTTCAGAACAGTCTGCAGCTTTGTGCGATGTTTGCCTTGAGGGGTTGGTGGGAGTTTCAGGTCATGTGCCATGGCAGAGTCTACTGTCAGACACATCCCATGAGACGGCAGGTGCCCATACAGGATTGATATGTTTTTTTTCTTCACCATAAAGAAAATATGTAGATGGGGAGGAGAGAAACTCACAACTGGTTCATGCCACAGAGGCCATACGTCATACAAACACAAAGAGAGTTTGTTTGGGGCACCCACCAACACTTACAACTTCACATCTGGCCAGACATTCACAAAACTATGCAAAACAGATTATCTTACTGCAACAACAAAAGTTACAGACCTGAACACTAACTGCTGATAACAAAGTACCTCAGACATAAACATCTGAGCAAACCACTTTCCATGCCAACCGTTTGTCGGTTTTGGAATGATTATACAACCCTCACGAAGAATGCATGCTTCACAACAAGCACTTAAACAGCACGAAGGAAACCCTTTTAAGCAAAAGTGCTTACACTATGGCATGCTTTCATAGTTAATGTTATTCAAACCCATGCTCAACAGAGTGTCCCCCCACATAGGAAAAAAACACATTTACCATACAGCAGAGGTCTCTTTGAGTGTAAAGTAATTTTGCCTGAAAACCTGAAGTCATCGTGTGTGATCCTACATTTGTGCAAATTAACCAAAACAGTAGTTATTGCAACAAATTTCAATGTAATCCCATTTCATATTGACAATATGCCTTATTCATGTAAAAAAAATCTTCATGTTTCTAATTGATGGGCTGGGATTGAATAAAGTTATTTAAAGCAACTGAAAGGGTTACATTACAATAAAAGCAGTAATCAAAAAATATTGTATTTTTTACTGCTTGTTGCACAAGTGTGTATCTCATTGGAAATTCAGGCACAGCTCTGACTAAAAGGCTGGATTTTGGCCGGAACAAGACCGTATGCAGGCCAGATGTGGGCCAAATGTATTTGGCAGTTTGCTGGTATGTTGCACACGCTTGTACAAGTTCACTGAAGCAAGTAGTAAGAAAACTACATTTCATCTGACTGCTTCTGCCGTATTAGACCAATTTTCAAATGCTTTACATAAATTTATTCAACCCTGTCCTGTAAATGGAAACAATGGAGAGATTTTTCATATCAAGAGGGCTTTGAGCATATGAAATGGGGTTAGGTGATAATTTAGAGAAATAGCACATTTTTGTTTTAATAAATGTGCACAAGGGGTGTACACCTGTTCCTACACCTTTAGTTTCAGCTAATTGGAACAAGAAACTTGCCATGCCGGGCTTTGAGTCCTGAGTTGCACACGTACAATGAATAAAAATGTAAGTAAAGAAGTTGGAAAGTATTAATAATATCTTAGCATCCTTATCTCAGCCAACAAACAATGTGGTTGTTTGAAATAGCAATTAAAAAGAAGAGAAATGTTAGTTATCATTTCAAGAATCTTTGTTTTGACACAATAATAGTGCCAAGAGTGAGTAATACATGGCACTTACGGGTGTTATTTATTTTTAATGATTATTTTGGATCCATTTCAAAGACTTTGTGCTAGCCTAAGCAGAGAAACTGGCAGGTATTGGTACATTTGAGGTTGTTGTTTCCCTGAAACAACTTGCAAGGAGCAATGCCATCTGTGAGAGATAAGGGTAAGATAATACATTTCACACGCAACAATTTTCCAATTATGTAACTGTGGTTAAGCCTCAACCCACTGGCACACCCATCACAATGATCTGCTATGAGGACCGAGCTGCACAATTGTCATTCTGCTCTTGATCTTCTTCGTCGTCCTCCTCCTTCCCTGATGACGTGGAGGAGAAGAGAAACGTGTCGACTTGCACCTCCTCCTCGTCTGATTGGATGATGGGAGTGTCTGGCCCGCCCTCACTCGTGTCCTGGCTGTCTGGATCAGTGGAACCTGTGGACCCGGATGACCCTCGACCTTTGGAGCAGGGGCGGCGCCTGACTGACCCCTGTGGACCCACTCCATCCTTGTAGACCACTTCATTATCATTGTCATCGTCATCTTCATCACAGACCTCTGGCAAAGACAATGTTTTACATGCATACAAATGTAAGATTTTTGTTGAAATAATTGCAAAAAAAAAGAAAACCACAGACTCTCATACACAACTCTCATACACATTCTGTATTAATATAGTTAGCATATTTCACTAGCAAAGCCTGAAAATCCCATGAAGCGTAAGTCCAACTCGTTCCCCATATCTTGTGCAGTTTTGATATTGTTTCCAAAACAGTAACTAAACAACACAAATTGTTTGTTTGTCAAGCATCCTCAAGTATCACTGGGTTACAAATCATTCTCATCCTTTCACACTTAACATGTAAGCAGTTAATTTGGATGTGAAATACATAGTAGGCCTACATTTTGTATGATTACAAGTTTTCTGCTGAGATTGGTATTAGAAGGAGCCCAAATGTATGTCTAAATCCCAGATGGCCGAACTTGATTTATTTCAATGTTGGTTGGTGGACCAATTTAGCATAAAATGTGCATGCCATAAGGCCAAGTTGCTGCTATACTCCCACTAAGGTGAAATCCCATGCACTGAATTTCAACAGTCAACACATCATACCCGACCACAATTGTTTACATTACATTACATTTAGCAGACACTTTTATCCAAAGCGACTGACAGTGATACAATGATTTAAATGTGGCCTCCTTTAGTGCCCCACCTAAATCCAAACCCGCGAGCATGGGTGGGGGTGTAACCGATGCAGTGTGGCATTGTACCAAGGAGCCTGTGCTGGCACATGTGAATAGGTATATTGAGGACACACCCCACCTTCAGAAGGATCTGTGGCATGGGAAGATGTAGGACAATAGAGCCAAGTGCAGGCAGCACCCAGCCTCAGGAGGACACTAGACAGGAGGGTACAAGACTTACCTGCCTCTGAAAGCCAGATCAGTCAGCACTTCGTATTTTCCAGGCATGTGTACAGAGCCCAAAGGCATTGATGACATTTGAAGGCATGTTAGTACTCAGATGGCAATTTAAGTGTTGTTTAATTAAGAATTAAGAATTAAGAATGTTTAATAATGGTTTGTTGATTTGTTTTTTAAATCATACCAGCAGAGACTGCATGTAGCAGCACAACATTTTTTTTTGTTGATGAGGTAGAAGGTGATAGAATGAAAGCAATGTTTCTGGTATCTTGGTTATGTCCCAGGGAAAAAAATCTTATACTTCTATCACCTGTATGGTGAACAAAAATCACTTTAACACCCACATCTATTGAAGAAGTGAATGATTCTCTTCTATAATCTTCTATAATCTAGGGACGAGATAGGACACATACGACAGTTTTCGTTTTATGTTTACCTATTGCTTTACTCTATGTCTTTTACCTATCTTACACATATTTTAAACTTATTTTATCTTTTATCTTTTTTGCTCTTATATTGTCCTTTGCTTTTATTTTTGTTAAGCACATTGAACTGCCTTTGTGTATGAAATGCGCTATACAAATAAACTTGACTTGACTTGACTTGACTTGACAGGCCCATCAAATTTTCCTGACCATCACATTACATTACATTTAGCTTATGGTCTTATTTGGAGTAACTTGGAGCGAATTAGGTACAGGGGCAGTCCCCTTGGAGGCAATTGAGTGTTGCCTTGCTTAAGGGCACTTCAGACAGGGGTGAGGGTGCAGAAGAGGGCTGGTTATTCACTGCCTCACCCACATTTTTTCCTACTGGTGTGGGAATCGAAACTGTGACCCTCCCATCCTACCCTCCCTAACCATTAGGCCACAGCTGCCCACACAAATGATGCACATATGTGAATGACTACTTTGTCAAGCTAAAGCCGTTTGCTAATACGATACCTGGAAGGGGAGAGGCCAGAGGGCCCGTGTCGCTCCCAGAGTTCAGGAACACGTCCAGGGCCTCATGGTCGGATATGTCCATCAGGTCCATCTGTTCCAACAGGTCCACATTCACCTCCATTGATGAGATACTCCCCATAGGCGCTGCAGTGTATTAAATTATATGGCATGTACAGTATCATTTACAGTGATAGTTTTAAATGTTGCTAAAGTCCTGTCTTTAATAATATGTCAGCTTTAATTGTTGTTTTTTTTTAACTGCAGTGTGTTTGTGTGTTTACACATATGTGTTTATGACTCTCTCTCTCTCTCTCTCTCTCTCTCTCTCTCTCTTTCTTTCTTTCCTTATGTGTGTGTACACGCATGCATGTGCATACATATGTTTGTGTTTGTGTGTGTGTGTACACATCTGTGTGTGTATGTTAACTCTTTGCAGATTAGCCATCAATGCTTATAGGAGAAAGATTGACA